>JAQFVV010000211.1:1600000-2029152 GCA_028023455.1 Epiperipatus broadwayi
AATGCTTGATTTATTATTATATTTAATAAAACAAGATAAAAGTGATCGTTTTATCTGACAAAATAAATTAGTATTAATATAACAAAAGATTGGTGTTATTTACAAGGTGGTTAAATGATCCTTTGAAGATCCAGCTTATAAATTATTTTAGCAATATATTTGGACTTGTAATGCTTAAAATTATTTCATGCTCAACAAAATCATTAGAAACAAATAAATGTAATGATGACTTCATGCTGAAGTGAAATTAACTATAGATGTTACATAGAGAGTCATTATTCCAAAATATTATATTTATTCCAATATATATATATATATATATATATTGTAACGGGCACGTACGTTACATTATTTTTTATTAGTAAACATAATAAAAATTTAAAAAAAGTTCGCCAATAAAAATTTCTTTTTTAAGAATTAAAAATTGAAAAATTAAAAAAATCATCTTAAACTCATATATATATAAAATCGCACAGATAAATAATTATTAAAATAAAACTTTATTAAAAAAAGAGTAGTTTAAAACTAAATTTTCAGAAAAGATTTAGAGATAAAAATATATGTTTAAGTTTGAAAACACATTAATTAATCTTTTGTAAAATGGAAATGATTATTTTAATTATTAAACTAGCCTTTGGGCATTTAAATGTATAAGCAGCGGTCAGATAAGAAAACAATAGAAACTTTTAGCAAATGAAAGAAATCCATCGGGAAATCGGACCTCAATGAAAAGGTTTTCACCATCATGACATAATGTTGAGTTAATCCACAAAATTATTATAAAAGGAAAGGTTTGAAAATAAAAGAATTAATTAGTTATTACGAGTGGACAGATATGTGGTAGTGCGGAGTTGAAGGAGAAGGGATTGAAAAGATGCACTCTTCAATCTCTTCAGTTCTGCTAGGAAGAAAGAGAAATGAACTATCGTTTTCTACATTGAGGACCAGCTGGAGTAAAAAACCTCTGGATGAATAAATAAAACAGCCAACAGAATACCAATCTTTTTTGGATGGCGTGGAAATTCACGTTCAAATGGCAAGCAACAGATAAAGATGAACTGTTTAAAACCGTAAGAACTTTATAATTAATGAACATTAAATTAAAAACTTTCCGTATTTAAATAATACAAATAGAATCCTATCTGACCAACGTAAATTAATATTAATAATGTCATTTGATGTTTTTTTTTTATTTAAAATCATTTCCATTTAATTTTTTTTGTTCTTTTAAGTTTCTATTATGATTTTTGTTTTTCATTAGACTAAATTACATAAATGTTAAACTTTAGTCAGGCGTGAATGGCTATATAGATTTGTAAAGTTATATTAGGGGAGGGTAAACTTAGGTTATTTGTTTCGTGGTTGAATTGGGTCGATGAATTGGATATATTGATGTAGTTAGTAGATGTAATTCGAGTTTCGCTATGGGCAGAATTGCTTTATACGCCGCACACTTCCATTTTGCCTATGGAAGGGATTATAAGACGTAGAACGCTGTTCCTTTCGATGGAGTTTTTTTTATTGCTCTTCTTGTCAGATAGATGTCGTATTCCTATCTGACGAGAGGCAACTTCTTCTCTTAACCTTTTGTGCTGCCGTATTTCGTATTACATTGAATGCATCAATGTGTCAGATGAATAGACATTAATTTGACCACGAACCTTTAGCCTAAGGTTAAATAAGGATAGAATATTTTCTTTAAAATGCAAATCTATGTAGTCCATTCATACTTGACACTCTAAATAAAATTGCATTAAATTTAAGTTGGGTATGGACGCTTGCATGGGTTCATTACTGGTTAATTATGTTTTTGGTTTTCATATGTGATTAAAATATATAGACATTCGGTAAATACTGATACCTTATGGTGAGTATCTAAGATGTATTTATTCGGATGTCTTTTAAGTTATTGGTGTTAATGCAGTGTCTTATGATGAACACCATTGGGTTTCTTGTATTCCCTATGCAATTGACGGTATCAATGATTTTGTATTTTGATCATTTATGTTTACTTTGAAATGTTTTTAACCATGTAATCTATGTAACCAATCTATACTCGACATTATAAAACAAACTTTCATAAATCCATCTGTGCAAACTTAATTAAAATGTAAACTTATAATATTATAAAAATTAAAATGTAAATTTAAATTATAAAATCAAATTAAAATCTAAAATAAACATACTAAAACAATAATGTTAAATTTTATATATATATATATATGCGTAAATAAATGTTTGAATGTTAATTACTGGCAGTGGCTTATTTTATTCTTTTTTTAAATTATTCTTAGATAAGAATTTTTTTATGAATATAAATCTCTGCTATTCCAATGAGTTAGTGACTTGGGCTAACGACCGAATATCAAAATATATAAATAAAATTAAAAAAATTTTTTTTGACTTATGTATCTGCCTACTTTATAAATTTTTCTAGGTTCAAATGCCTAGATGGCGCCCTGTAGTGCAGATGACGTTAAGTCTATTCTCTGGATCGTTACAATATATATATATATAATATTTGAAAAATGATAAATTATTATTTTGTAATAAGGAATATAAAAATTACATTGTTACAAAATTCTTTAATGAAGTCTAAATATTGTGCACTTAAAACAACAGCTTTGAATGAAAAATTAAGGATGCATGCCATAAAAACCAAATATAAATTTATAGTTATTTTATTTATAGTTATTTTATTTTACTGTCACATTTTAGGCACATAGTCTTAAGGTTATAGCCTTAATATATATTATTTATAGAGATACTTAACATACTAATATTTGGATAGCAAGACAAGAAACCTTTATAGCTAATCAAAATTTGGTATAATCTGTTGACATGATTAAAACTATTATTAAGAAACATGAATATTTTGATAAATCATTAACTGCTCAAAAAGAATAAAAATCATATACCTACCTTAACCTAACCCTTAAATGATAAAAAGGTAAGGAATTAAAGATATAATCTATCTTTAACACTTTTTACTAGGGGGATATATTACATGTGCCCCTTATATTCCACCAATACCAATTACATGTTTTGTTGCTTATTCCAAATCCAAGACCCATGATATTAATGTTATTTAATCACTAGATTAATAAAAATTAAAGCACTATAATTGAAACACTATTAATTGTCACACACATTTAAAGCCCAACTTAATTATACTATAAATTCATATCTCAATTAAATTATAAGACACATACATGACACCAAACTTTAGTATTTATTATCCTGATAAGTATGATTATAACTACAACATACTATAACAATGCATGGTAAATAAAAATAAACGCAATCAAGAAATGAAAATTTATATTAAAGTAAAGAAGTATCAAATAAAAATTTTATTGTTATTAACACATTACATATAATAATATTCATTAATAATGATGTCAACAATGAACTTAAATGTCAAGCATTGATGGTCGAGAGGTCAGCGACAGCTGCTTTACAAGCAGTTGTCCCAGGTTAGTGGGTTCGTTTCCCGGCTGATGCTATGACACATGAGAAAAACAATGGACTTAAATGATAATTGTTTTTTTCAACAATAAGCTTCTCCAAAGAGAGATAAAATTTTTCATCTGTTGAATAACCTACAAAAATTTAAGTAGAGAATTCGAACTGTAAGATAGAGAATTCAAATTTACAATTCGAATAGAAACATCAGCCATTTTTGAGTTGAAATAATATTAAAAACCAATATCTGAAGGTCTGAGAAAGCAATAACATGCATATAGAATTAAAGTTAGCCAACTGAGGAATTCAAAATTGAAATCTTCAAAAGTAAATTCAGATCATTCGAATTTCCAAAGTATCTGTAATTCTAAATTATAAATCGAAGTATCTAGATTTGAGGATATCTAATAATAAAAGAAATATTCACTCAAAATAATTCACTAAAGAAATATATAAATAATGATATAGACAAATATTCGTTGCTAAGTGCAAAAGTGATATTGGGGGGAAGAAAGTCATCGTTCATGGAGCTATAACTGTCAGAACGAGAGTGAAATTGACCTAGCACTGTACATCTATGCTCTGAAATATCTAGTCAATTCTTAATGAATAGATCATAAAGAATAAGTGACTTAATGGTTTTCCATTTATACCTGAAATGGATTAACGCGGATTACCAGAATAATTCACTAAAATCTTTTCCCTTATACTTCAAAACTAAATTTAGGTTGATATCATTAATTTTATTTAATTATATATTTGATATAAATGTTTTTGTTCTTATCTTTACTTTAATATAAATACAAAATGAGGAATATAAATGTTAGTATGCAACATAATGAAGAAATATTGTTGCCTTTAGTTTAAGTAAAATAAAATATAGTTTATGACGAGTGCTTGCTTGCATACAAATCCGATCATCATCAAAGAGGAAAGATTTTTCCTAATATGTATTTAGTCCAAACATTTGTTACAATTGCACCACATATATTTTTCTTTGTTTGTTTATACTAATAGTTTTTCTTTTATTTAAACACTCTTTTTAGAATTCTCAGAATATTAATTTTATAAAATATTATTTTTATAAAAACAGGTATCTTTAAATTATTAAAGATAAAAGTATTAAATCGTCAAGCATTGGTGGACGAGTGGTCAGCACAGCGCCTTACAAGCAGTTGATCCGAGTTCGCTTCCCAGCCGATGCTTTGATACTTGAAAAAAAAAAGCATTAAATGACTTTGAAATATTAACTTTTTTAAACAGGAAAGTTAAAACAATTATTATTCATGCACTCACTCACTAAAAATATTTAAAATAAATCTTTTAGAGATAACTAATCTAGTTAATATTTAAGATTTCTAAAATAAAATTAGAATATTATCAAACCAGCATTTATAATTAAACTTTCAAAATAAGTAAATTAATTAATTAAACATCACATGATCACCATTTTTTTTACTTGCTCAAGCTATTAAAACAGACAAACATACACTAGTACCACTCAGTGAAGTCAGAGTAATCAATGGATGCAAAAAGAATTGTGCATAAAATCCCTATCTAGTGCCTACTCATCTAATATCTCCAGACTAGTTTGGTGCTTGTGGCTTTCATCAGTGAGGAACCTTGGATCTGAGAGCACTGCACCTAGAACTTAAGACCTAATACAACCCTACAGCAGCCACTCTTTATCTCTAATTAACTACAAAACTATAAGTCTGAAATTGAAAACATAATATTTTTAATCAAATTCATTAGCTTTATATATAGTCATATAGATCTGAACTCAGTTCAGTATCCATATATTTTGGTGTCTTTGGTTTTTTAATAACCATAGCCACTTTTATCCTATTAGGCAGGATTGGTATTAACCACTAAACATCACATAATCACCATTTCTTATGCTTGCTCAAGCTGTTAAAACAGGTAAAACTCTCTATATAGTAGGTCATTCAGCTTGAGCAAGCATAAGAAATGGTGATCATGTGATATTTAGTGGTTTAATATCAATCCTTCCTAATAAGATAAAAGTGGTTATGGTTTATTAAAGAACCAAAGACACCAAAGTGTATTGGTATTGAACTGAGATCAGACCTATTTGACTATATAAGCTAATGATCTTGGATTGAAAATATTATGTTTTAAGTTTCAGACTCGTAGTTTCATAGTTAAGTAGAGATAAAAAGTGTCTGCTGGAAGGTTCTAGATCCTAAGATCTAGGTGCAGTGCTCTCAGATCCAAGGCTCCTCACTGATGAAAGCCACAAGCTAGAAACTAGTCTGGAGATATTGGATGAGTGGGCACTAGATATTCATTTTATACACAAACATTCTTGCATGCATTGATTACTCTGGCTTTTACTGAGTGACACTACTGTATGGAGAGTTTTGCCTGTTTTAACAGCTTGAGCAAGAATAAAAAATGGTGATCATATAATGTGTAATGGTTTAATACCAATCCTGCTTAATAGGATAAAGGTGGATATGGTTATTAAAGAACCAAAGACACCAAAATGTATGGTTACTGAACTGAGTTCAGATCTATATGACTATATGCTAATGAGCTTGGATTGAAATTATTGTTTTTAATTTCAGATTCATAGTTTTGTAATTAAGTAGAGGTAAAAGATGACTACTGGAGGGTTGCATTAGATCCTAAGATCTAATTGCAGTGCTCTCAGATCCAAGGTTCCTCACTGATGAAAGCCATAAACTAGAAACTAGTCTGGGGATATTGAATGAGTAGGCATTAGATAGGGAATTTTATAACAAATCTTCTTGCATCCATTGATTACTCTGGCTTGCACTTTGTGACACTACTGTATGGAGAGTTTGCCTTTTTAAATTAATTACATTATTTAAACTCAATAAAGCATTTTTGAAATTATTTTTAGTATTTAAAGCTTATTTGAGTGTTTATTTTATTAATAACCTTATCTAATAAATATATGTAACAACTACCTTAAGATATAATTACATCTTTCAACTATACTAGTTAAAAATAAATTATACTTTAAAAATAACTACTTTATGGTTTTATCTACTTATAAAATTAAAATGAACTTGATTGATAAGCTAAAATTATTCAGATTATTTAAATTTACTTATATAATAAATCTATCTTAAATAGTAATATTTTATAATAATAATTATAACTCAATTAAATAGCTTATAAAATGACTTATTATCACTACTATAGTAATAGAAAATGCTTAATAGAAAATAAACTATATAAAAAACAATTTTTTAGATACACTATCATAAAAACTTAACATGAAATTCTGCAGTAAGAATTTAAAATTACAATATATAATATGATAATAAGTAAGGAAATTTTAGAAGGTTGAAGAATTTGATGCACTTAAAATGAAAACAGAAATATTAAATAAGTATATGTATAAGCTGTAATTTTGTTTTATATTTCTATAATAATGGCCTTTGGAATATTTTTACTTCCAAACAGCAGACTTATTAAGATTGATAGCAGTTTTAGTCAGAATAATAGCGGTTCTGCGTTTATTTTTTACTACCTTATTTTTAATACATCAGGGCCATGTTGTGAAGGTTTTAATCCTGAACTGTTCAAAAACAAAAACAAATACTTTACCTTCTTAAGACTTTCTGGAATGTGCTATTTTTTTTTTTAATTTCAAGAATGATTTATCGAATATTTATAATGTTTAAAAGAAGTATTACAAAATATTTGGTTTAACAATTGATGCTCAAATAAACTCTGATGCCTTTTCATGCAACGATGGAAAAAATAAATCTTTAGCAAATTTTGACTTGAAAGTGTGTATAGGTTTAAATATCTTTTTTAAGATATAAAAGTGGAGTTAAAACCTGAAATTAATACATATAACAGTAGATTGCTGTTGCATTTATCAAATAGTTATTTTAATATGATAATATAATTGCTTCAACTAAATTAGTTGCATATAAGGCTGTTGTTTTCCAAAAAATTTTACATCGACCGGAAATAAGATACAAACCTCCTGTTAATACATATAAAGATACCAGAAAAAATATATTTAAGAATAATCCTTATATTTATCAATAATTTTATTCTTTTGCTTTCCAGAATTGATAGTTAATTTATTTCTTAATATTTATACTCCAAAAAGTTGTCATAGTGAGGCTTTTATGATGAGTATATAGATGAAGATAACATACAATTAAAGATAAAATATAATTGATAGCTATAATTAGGCAAGGTTTTAAATTTTTTCAAAAAAAAAAAAACATGCTACAAATAAAATTAAAAACACCACGTAATGTCAAATAAATAGACTAAATAGCGAGTGATATTAGTATAATGGTACAAAATTTAGGTTTAGTTCTCTTTTTTATCTTCACGCCTTTTTTCCGTTTTGTGGTTAGAATGACCATACTTGTTTATGAATGGCTTTTAATGAATGCTAATATTATATAAATAATGCATGCTAAGAAAATATATAATCAGCAACCCAGTGACAATTTAGTCATAAAATCGTCAGCCAAAAATGCTTAAAAATAAAAATTAACTTCCAAAATGAAAATGAAAACATTGAAGATTAATTCAATCTTCTGGGTTATTTTGTAAGATAAGGATTATTTTCGTGAAATGCATAAGTGAGAGAGATCAGTCTCTAAAATAAGTTTTATACTGGATGATAATTCACAATTTTTAAACAACCTAGTAAGAAGTGTGCTGTAACTTTGAGATTTGATTAGTTATATATATATGTGTGTGCGTTTGTGTTCAAATTAATGGATTGCAGATCAAAACTCATAAAAGAAATAAGTTGATTTGCAAGATTTATATAAAGTAAATTTTAAATATATGCAAAATGGCGACTAATCATTTATTATTATACATAAAGAGAGATATTAATTCTGATGTTCTTATGGACAAATGATGATTTCATAATATTATTTTTAGAGATTCTGTGTAGTAAAAATAAAATAGCTAAATAGCTGACTTTTAAATACAATAACAAGTACTTTTCTCAGAACTTTTTCTTTCTCACATCATAAGAATGTGTGTGAAATTTAAAATCGTTATTTTTTTAGTTTATTCTCCTCATATTCAAACTCTAGTAGTTGAGAAGTTTTAAAAAATATTTTATTCTCCAATAGCTTTTTTCAAATATTGTTACTTTTCTTCAATTCACCCTTCTCATTTATATTCTTGAGACTTTTAAAAATCTCTATAGATTCCCGAAAATAATATTATGAAATCATATATATATATATATATATATATATTGTAACAGGCACATACCAAGGTTACATTGTTTTTTTATTATTAAACATGGAAAAAATAAAAGTTCGCAAATAAAAATTTCTTTTTTAAGAATTAAAAATTGAAAATTAAAAAATCATCTTAAACTCGTATATATATATAAAATCGCACAGTTAAAAAAAAAAAATTATTAAAATAAAACTTTATTAAAAATAGAAAAACTAAATCTTTCAACAAAAAGATTTAGAAATAAAATATCTTTAAGTTTGGAAAACACATTAATTAATCAGAAATGGAAATTATTATTTTAATTAGTCAAAATGAACTAGCCTTTGGGCATTTAAATGTATAAGCAATGGTCAGATAGGAAAACAATAGAAACTAATAGCAAATGAGAGAAATCCATCGGGAAATCGGACCTCAATGGAAGGATCATCATCAATGATGATGCAATGTCCATTGGATCCTAAAGGTAATATAAAAGGAAAAGTTTAGAAATTACTAGTTAGTTATTACAATGTAACTATATGTGTTAGTGTGGAGTTGAAGGAGAAGGGATTGAAAAGACGCACTCTTCAATCCCTTCAGTTTTGCTATAAAAAAAAATGATATCGTTTTTTTTTTCTACATTAAGGACCAGCTAAACTAAAAGACCTCCGGATAAATAAAAAACAATGGCTGACTGGATACCAATATCATCAGGATGGCGTGGGAATTCCCATTCAAAATTACAAACAACTACAGACATTTTTCAAAATCGTAAGAACTTTGTATTCATTTGAAAACAATAAGAACTCTAAATTCTAAACCTTTTAGTAAATAATACAAATAGAATCCTATCTGACCAACGTAAATTAATTAATATTAATAATGTTATTTGATGTATTGTTTTATTTAAAATCATTTCCATTTATTTTTTTTGTTGTTGTTCTTTTAAGTTTTATTTATGATTTTTGTTTTGCGATAAATTAAATTATATAAATATTAAACTTAAGTCGGGCATGAATGGCTCTATAGATTTGTAAAGTTATATTAGGGGAGGGTAATCTTAGGTTATTCATTTTGTAGTTGAATTAGGTCAATGAATTGGATATATTGGTGTAATTAGTAGATGTAGTATGAGATTCGCTACAGGCAGAATCGCTATTATACGCCACACACACTCGTTTTGCCTATGGGAGAAATTATAAGATGGAGACCGCAGTTCCTTCCTATGGAGTTTTTTTTTTATTGCTCTCATCGTCAGATAGATGTAATATTTCTATCTGACTAGAAGCAGTTTCTTCTCTTAACCTAATTGTGGTGCCGTATTCGTATTACATTGAACACATCGATATATCAGATGGATTGAAGTTTGGTTTGATTGCAAACCTTTGGCCTAAGGTTAAACAAGGATTGAATATTTTCTTTTCAAATGCAAATCTATGTAGTCTATTTATACTTGACACTCTAAATAAAGATGCATTAAATTTAAGTTGGATATAGATGCTTGCATGGGTTCGTTTCCAGGTGATTATGTTTTTGGTTTTCATATTTGATCAAAATATATAGATATTCGGTAAATACTGATACCTTACGGTGAGTATCCAAGATGTATTTATGTCAGGTGTCTTTTAAGTTATTGGTGTCAATGTGGTGTCTTATGATGAACACCATTGGGTTTCTTGTATTCCCTATGCAATTGATGGTATCAATGACTTTGTATTTTGATCGTTTATGTTTATTTTGAAATGTTTTTTGACCGTGTAATCTATGTAACTGATCTATACTCAACATTAAAAACACATTTTATAAACCCATCTGCGTGAACTTATAAAAAATTAAAATGTAAACTTATATTATAAAAATTAAAATGTAAATTTAACTTCTAAAATCAAGTTAAAATCCAAAGTAAAAGTTATTCTAAAATAATGCTAAATTTTATATATGTGCGTAAATAAATGTTTGTGTGTTAATTACTGGCAGTGGCTTATTTTATTCTTTTTTTAAAATATTCTTAGATAAGAATTTATTATAAATATAAATCTCTGCTACTCCCTGAGCTAGTGACAATGGGCTAATGACCGGATATAAAAAAATATAAAATAAAAAAAATTGTTTTTTTGTACTTACATATCTGCCTACTTTATAAATTTTCTGGGTTCAAATGCCTAGATGGTGCCCTGTAGTGCAGATGATGTTAAGCTCACTTCTCCAGATCATTATAAAAAAAAAAATATATATATATATATATATATATATATATATATATATATATATATATATATATATAAAATAAGTGGATCAATAAACTAACCAAGGTATTGCTCTCTTTTTTGTTTAATTTTATGCAAATAAGAAATGACTATTCACATTTACATTATTAATTTCCATAAGGATAGCTAATCTAATAAATGATTTTAACATTGATAAATGTTTAAATGCATGCAAATCTCAACAAATCCTCATTCAATGTGGGTAATAATTAAACTTCACAAGACAGAATTATTTTTTTTAAATATTCTTGTGAATAGACAACCAAATATCAATTATGTAAAAATTAATACAGAGATAACAATATGCAATCTTTAGATCAATAAACTACCCAAGAGTCTGGCTATATTAATGCCTCTTATGAAATTCAGTGTTGTATATTATTAGTGCTGTAATAATTAGTATTTACATATTCAATATTTGATTGTTTAGTCCCTGATTCTTAACTTTACACCAGCAAACTTCTTTATTTCTCATCCATCTATTTCACATGTGATTTTTTTCTAAATCTTTTATAGTCTCTTAGGATTCAGTTTAATACCCTTATTTTCCATCTATTATCATCTCTTCTACTAATATGACCAGCTGAAGCAGTAAATCTTAGCTTAAGATTGTGCTTCATGTTTCTACCTACTAATCCGTATTCAAACCCCTATATCCCATCCCGCTCCTTTTTGTTGTATATATATTTCATGTATATATTTGAGATACGCGCCTAAATTATAAAATTTAATGTTTCAATAACATGTTTTAAAATTATTATTAATTCTTTTTATTAATTATTAGTTCTTTTTATTAAAGTATTATAGATGCGGCTCAATATATACATAGGAACAAAACTTACTAACAAAATATTGATGTTTTAAATATTTATTATATGTCATTTTTAGCTTTTTCTTTTAAATTGCTTGTTTTTCTATTAAACTATATATTTTGTATAAAATCCAATATGGAAGATGCAAGTGTTGTTAATTGTCTAAAAATAATTAGGGGTTGGAAGCACTATTGTTTAATATGGGGAAGGTATTTTTTTAATTAAAGTTTTACTTAAAATAAATGGGATTAAGTAGATTAAAGATTTAGTTGTGTTAAAAACATGTTGTCAAATCTATTTCTAATCTGGAAATAGATTTGAATTTATTTTTGGACATTATCTTACAATTGCATCTTCAAAAACAACTGATAAAAGAAAAAGTATAAAATGACTGAATTTTGGAGAACAGATGAGATTAACTACTATTGAAAGGAGATTAGCTACTTTTAGAAAGAGGTATTGTTGGCATATTTCGTTTTGCTTGAAAACTTAAAAATGATGTAGCAGTAAATCCACCACTCTTCAGCGGCCTTTGCCGCTACCGTGATGTCCTGCTGCCATGAAATGAAGAAAGGTCTAAAAGAAACTTTAGAATGCTAATAGAAGTTTCCTGCCACCGAAGTACTTGCATTTCAATTGCTTTGCACATGCCATACTTTAATACTGATTCTTAAAATTGCAAGGTAAATTTCCAAGCCGCCACCTAATAGTCAATTTAGTCTAAATAATCTATCAAGATCTCTTCTCATGTATTCTTTAACTTTGCCTTTTATATATATATATATCTGTAAATGTAATTTTGCTCTCAAATAATTTCTTTATATCTAATCCTATCTCATATGCTCTAAACTTTTTAATTTTGGTGCGGTCATTTATTTATATGTATTTATTATTCGATTTATGTATCTGCTTGCTTGTTATTAAAATGTCAATCTCACAACCTGGCGAGCTTAATTTCTAAAAATCTTTTCTGTCATTTTTTTCTTCTTCTAAACCTTCATACAAGGGTTATTAACGTCCCCTTAAAATATACATATATAATGCAT
This sequence comes from Epiperipatus broadwayi, assembly GCA_028023455.1. NCBI lineage: Eukaryota > Metazoa > Onychophora > Udeonychophora > Euonychophora > Peripatidae > Epiperipatus > Epiperipatus broadwayi. Next base: position 1,612,799 of record JAQFVV010000211.1, read on the forward strand.
TGTAAATTAATACGTTCACCAGATTATTTTATGAATCAACATTTTAGGTTTGTTTTTAATATAAAAATTGATTTGTTTAAACTCTGAAAATCCAGAACTCAAGCTAATTAATGCTCTGAAACATTGATTTTATAATTATTTATTAAATTTTAAAAAGGTGACTTAATTGTTTTATATATATATATATAACTGCTAGTTATTTTTTATATATATATACTCTTAAAATATATGCTATGTATTCCAGTTATTGTAAAATCCATGAAGGTGGAATTGAATTGTTTTAAATAGTGGGAAAGGGAAGGGGGTGAATCTTAATGTCTCTTTTACTTAATCAAATATTAATGTATATTTTATTAATTTAAAATCTAAATCTCAATGTTTCTTTTGCTGTATAAAATCTTTAAGTATATTTTAAGTAAATGAAATGTAAATCTCTATATATATATTATAATTGCATGGCGTATTATAGTATTCAAACTAGGGTCATTTATTTTAAAAGCAGTAAAATTTATTCAATATTTTTAGTGACATTTATCATTCGTACTGCGTTTCTGTCATTTAGCCTATCTTTGTGTTTTATATATACGTGCTTCTAATCTTTTAATCTGGGGGTTACGACAAGATCGAACCCATAGATTTCTTTTCGTATCTCGTTCCATAGATAGTTGAGCTATCTGGAACTACATTTATTTTGTATAAAATGCCTCTGGCAGTGATCCCATAAGTTTGCCACATGCTATGCATATTCACTTCATATAGATAAGAGGCCTCTCACGTCGGTTATACCAGCAAAAGTCTGGGCCACACCATGCCTATCTACTTTTCTCTAAGCACTACCCAAGAAGGGGGTGTGAGATTTCTTTTTTTTTATCCAGAAGCACAACCTTTTTCTCTTAGTTATTTTAGGCTATTATGTCAGCACCGCAAACTTATTTGTATTAGTATTTCTTTTGCTTCATGACCCAGTTTTAATGCTCTAATATTAAAATTATGCTTTGCTTAAAAGATATATATAAATGCCAATTACTTCTATTTTATTAATTAAGTTTATTTCAATCATATACAATCTCACCATTGTAATTTATATATCTATATTTAAGAGTATCTATATGCCTTGGGGAAAATAAAGCGTTCGCCGTACTATTGTTAAAATAATTTGTCATTAAATATTTTGTCATAAGTTTAAATATAAGCAAATGTTTTCAAATGTATTTTATGTATTTTCATGACCATAATGGCAGGAAAATAGTTTGTATTTATATCTGTAATGAATCTCAGAACGCTCCCCTAATATATGTTAGTCACCACGTTTCTGAACCGTAAATCAAAGCATTAATAGCAATTTTGTGTAACTTCTTTCTAATACTGATTGGCATCTTAATATTGGACCCACCAAAGATGTGTGTTTATTTGTAATATATATTTAGCTAATAAAGAGCATATGAGAAATAATAGCATGAATGACACTATGTAATCATCTACTGCTTGCTCATTCACGCACATACTAATGTTCTTAATTTATAAATGTATATAACTAATTTTTCATTATATTAAACTATTTTTATTGTCTAACTTATTTGAGTAGTTTGAATTCCTTCTTTTTCCTCCACTTCCACATATTACAGCCATGCTTGTCTATTATTTTAATGTAGTCATCGTTAATAGAAGTCTCATTGTCTTCTCCACTCTCCTAGTCAGCCGGATTTAAAATTAATTCTCATGTGCCATCTCTATTATGTTATTCATTAGGTGTTTGATCTGGAGCTTATGGAGTGGGTTCGAATCCAGGTTGGTCCCTGACCTAAATCTTGGGCTGGACTGGGTTTGAAGTACATTTTGTGAGTTCCAGCTCATGTTAGATGGATAAACATATTTTGACCGGTACGCAGCTTAGCTTTATTTTAATCTCTTAATTTTTTAATAATATCAATAATATCTGTTTGTTCTTCCACTCAGTTTATTTTTGATCTCTTTTTATTACTCCCAACATACATCTCTCCATACTTTGCTCAGTGTTCTGAAGTCCCTATATTATTCTTCTATTATGTATCCAAGTTTCAAATTCATATGTAAGAACTTACAAAATGCATCTATTCAAAATCTTCATTTTCAAGATTCCTTTTTAATCTTACAACAGCTTGACATTTTCTCTTGTTATCCCTAGTTGTAATTTTTGTTAATGCTTAACATTTGAATTTAATATTTAATATTTATTATATTAGAATTGTGTTTGATTAGTTAAAGGTATAATTTTACAAATTAAATACATTCTAAAAATTATATTTGAAATTTGAAAATATTGAACAAATGATGTTTTCATCATTTGATAGTATGCAGGAAAGTAACCAGGCTTGTGGCTCCAGAAAATTAACAAAAAATTTTATTGACTAAATTTTATTTTTTAAAATGGGAATGAATACATGTGAAACCATTATAAATCAATAAATTTTGCTTTAAAATATAATATTGTATTTACAATTTTTAAAATACCTCAGAAGTGCCTAGAACTATATTGGTGTAGGCTTTATTGATCTGTTTCAAATGATGTTATGATGTTATCAATCATAATTTTTTTTGTTAGTATTATAGTCAAATTTATTAACTTTCAAATTTAAAAATAAAATCTATACAAATAAAATCAAAATAAATAAATGTACTTTTTTTGGTTTTAAATAATTATACAATTATTGTCTAGAAACATTATTAATTTTCGATCAACTGGGCAAAAATGAACTTTTTTGTTATTCCAAAAATCTTCTCAAAATAATCTCACCACTGATTTTGAAACTGAAAAACAATAATATGGAGCCAGCAAGCAAGTGGAGACTAGACTATGTTCCTTTGAACATAACTGACTATTGGAGAGTACTGATCTTTTCAGATTTTTTTTTAATTAATGCAACAATTTTACATTAGTTTCTTTTTCTAGTATCAACTGAATTTGAAAAATAGAAAAGTAACAATAAACATTAACGCAGGAGGATTTTTAGCTCCATTTCATAAACAAATACTTAATTCACTGATCCTCAATCAACATATTAATATTAATATATTTTTACCAAAATTACTCCACCTAAGTTTCATATTATGATTAATTCTATCTATTATGTTCCGTTATGTTTGTATCTAGGTCAATAATTTGATCAAGTTATTTGTAATCTCTAATTTGTATTTTATGTGTATTTATATATATTTAATGTTTTTACATTTATATGATGTAAATAAAATAGGTTTTGGATTAAACTATGTGCTTGTTTTGATTAATTTCCAACATTTAGATAAAATAGTATCCGCCATTGTCAAAGTTAATATATATATATATATATTGTTTTTAGTAAGTACTTTTTAATTATTACATATACATAAAATGTTAGTCTCTTTCTAAAGTAAAGCATAATTTTCAGATTTTGTCAAGCGTTGGTGGCCTAGCTGTTAGTATAGCTGTGCCAAGCAGCTGGCCCGGATCGCCTCCCGGTCAACGCATTTGACATAGGAAAAAGAAAATCTTTAGATTTTACATTAATCCTAACGGCAAAATAATCTTTAGATTTAAACTCTTATTCCAAATATTATGAGTATTCAAACTATCACTGATTTAATTTTTTTTTTTTACATTTAGTACACATTATCAGTAATTATAAGAATAACTAACTATTCATTCTTTAAAGATAAATTTTTAAAAGATCGGCTTTTATTAAAGTCATTAAAATGATGTTTTTAGAAATATATTTGATGGCATGTAAATACTTAGTTTGAAGCGATAACAGATCTTTTCTAGAAAAGATTTTTAAAATGAGATCACTTTTATAAAAAAGGAAAGTCAATCTACTTATTAGATTGGGTTTTTGTTGTTGTTGTTGTTGTTTGAATATAGATACACAATAAATCATTTAACAATGATAAAAATTTAAAAACTGGTATATAATATTTATCTTTTATTTCTTATGAAGGTTACTCAATAATAAAATACCATTAACCTTATTTTAACTTGTTGTTTACTTCATTTTTTACTGGATATATTTTATTTTTATCCTCTTAAAGTTAACAAAGGTTTAAGTTTTAGTTAAACAGGTAAATAACACTATTTAAAATTTTGATATTTAAAAACCTTTAGAGATTACATCAGATGTTCATTTTATACACATAATCGGTTAAAAGTAAATACTTTCTTTGAAAAATAATAAGAGTAAGTAGAATAGAAATAAAGTCAAAGATAAAAAAAATATTTTTTTTTTTTTTAAAAAAATCTTTTAGAATTGTTTTTTTATTCCTATATGCAGGGCTGCACTTACATTTTTCAGGGCATGGAGCACCTCAACTGACTAAACATATTTAAGAGCCTAAAAAGTTAGCGTCATACTCTAGAGGTATATAATTGTAAAATACCTATACATAAGTATGGCTCTGCATATATTATGGTCCCTCCTTAACTGTGAACTCACTATTAATTGTGAATTTAAAAAAATATTAAATAAAATTTGAATTCATAAAAATTTGTGCATTTGAATGTGTGAATGAGAACTACCACCATGAATCATCACTCGGTCAGCCATTCCTGTTTTGCACACTCGGCAGGCATTCAGGAATCAGTCACATGGTTCTTCTTTCTACTTGGCTACTGTCTTTTTTATTATTGCATTACTCTCTGTTTTTATGTTGATGTACACATTTTCTAAAACAAGTTGTGCCATAAGATAGACGAGTGTTTCTAGAATTTATAGTTTTAAATGTCTATAAGAATGTTTTAAAATGATGTCAATACAGATTATTTATTATATGCAACAGATTTGGAAAAAGCATGATACAATGCTCATACATTGATACAGACAGCAATTCAAAATGAAAATGGCAAATAAAACCTCTGATTATGGAAATAATAATAAAAACTGGATTGCTATACCATACCACATATGGTTAACAAAATAGTACAGATTTGCTCAGATAAATTTAATGTGGAATTTAGAATACCCACTAATTTAAACAAAGTTATTAATACCCAAAGAATAAAATACAAATAATGGACTGGCCCAATGTGGTTTATGCTACACTTTATGCAACCCAAAGAACTGTCAATATATATACTATGTGAGATCAAGTCTAATCTTAAAATAAGAATGATACAGCATCATCTATTGTATAAAAAGTCACAGACAAAATCCAATGCCATTAATACATTGATTTTTTATAATCACAAAAGAGAACACAGCCATATTTTTGATCCACATTATGTTAAAATAATGTGCAAAGAGCGAAACCGATTGAACACAAAAAATCAGAGAAGTGTGGTTCATTACAAAAAATAAATATATAATGAACCAGAGAACAAATAGTATTCAAATCATCACAAAATGGATTTTTCAACTTAATAACTGTGAATATATGTGAAAGCATTCTTAGTTCTAATAATTTAATAAACTTATTTAAATTTCTGTCTTAGTATTACTTTTTATATTAGCATTAATATGGCAATGTATCAATATATATATATATATGTGTGTGTGTGTGTGTGTGTGTGCGTGCGTGTGTGTGTGTGTGTGATATATGTGTGTGTGTGTTTTGAAATGAATATTCTCATTGGGCACCAGATGTTTTATAAAACATGTTTTTGGGAGCAATCATATTTAATAAAATAATATTAAAGTAAATATATACCAATAAATCAACAAGATATCACTTGCCTTTAACTGTGTGAAAAAATAGTAATAATTATATGGTTGTAGCAGAGGCAATTGTATCACATGGTTGTTGAACATTTTGATTTAAGTTTGTCAATAATTTTCATATTCATTTGTGTGAAAAAATTACTCCATCATGTCATATATAAAATACGCAGCCCATTTTACATCTATTATTAATAATTTAAAAATCATGTCAAACTATATCCTTGTGAGCTTTGATGTTTCAGACCATTGATGAGACATTGGATATATCTTTAAACCATTGCAATTTACAACAGAGGCATATTACTACATTAGCAAAACATTTTTTAACAATACCTTTATTACTTACAATGGCCAATTCTACAAGCATGTAATTGGAACCCCAACAAAAAGTACTTTTTATCCATAGATAGCATTGTAATATAAATTACTGAAGTAGATAGACAATATGATTTATAAAGAATTCAATAAAAATGCAATTGGTTTTATATATGTAATCAGGTTTTTATATATTATAACAATATTTCTATATGAGATTTTATATTTAAAAAAATTTGTTTCCTTGTGTCTATTTATTTTTTAATTCCTGTGCAATGTCACTTTTGTTTTAAAACATTTATTTAAAAATCAATAAAATACTTTCAGATTATTTCTATTAAATGCAAATAAATTATTCAAATAACTTATAAAGTAATATCAAGAAAATCACAATCATAGATCAAATATCAATTAAATTACTTTAATTATATTATTTATTTGTATATACCTTTATTTAGATTAGTAAATATATTTTTTTAAAATTGGGAGTTCTTTATATGTGTATTAAATGCTAATAAATTTTGTATAAAATTATTTAAGATATTTTTTAAAGAAATATTTACCTAATTCCAGAAATTCTAAATAGTGTTAAAAACTGTTATACAACTTTCTATAAATATATAAAAATATTCAGAATGTCTGGCTAGAATCCAATAAAGTAGGAAGGGGTCTTTGATTGATTGCTTTCCAAAGTCCTGCCAATGTATGCAGCAAGATCTCTTCTATATTCAGCTAGAGTAGTAGTCATTTCAACAACAATTACACAATAAAAAATCTTTAATAAAATTAAAAAGATTATTTTACCTACAAAAATAATATACCTATCACCATTGAAGGAAGCCCTCAAAGAACAATTACTTACATCTATATGGATTGACAAAGCATGACATTTCAAGAATTATTTGATCTTTTAATTAAAGAACAGGGACAATAAACTCTTCTATGTAAGATTTAAAAAACAATTCTTAATAAAATTCTAGCTGCATTTAAAACAATTGAATTTCTTTAGCCTCAAGAAGATAAAAATAATAGAGTTATTCACAGAGACATTTAAAAAATCAGACTTTTAGTAAAATTGTAATAAAAGCCAAATGATATATATATAATTAAAACAAGTTATAAATTTCGTAACTTGCTTTTAAGCTTGCATTTTATGATCACTAGATGGAGCTTACCAATAGTAAGCTCCATCTAGTGATATGTATATATATCTGATATCATTATGCTATGCTATTTTTTATTTATATTAAAATCTCCCAAAAAATATTGTCACATCAGGTAAACTATTTTATTTTTGAATTTGAATATTTGTATATGTACATATACATAACAAATAGCGTGTGTAGAAGGATAATCTTGATAGTTACATACATTATATTTATGTATCTTAACAGAAAATAAAAAAAGGATTATTAAATATTAAAAATAATATATTTAAGAAGTAACTAATGATATTTTTTTATTTACTTTTTCTCTTTCTGGAACTTCAACTGGAATTTATTAAAAAGAATTACCTTGATATTTATTTATTTTCTGTAAATGCCACAATAAATTACAGTTTATGATAATAGTTGAATTATTAAAATTAATAATCTTATTTATCCCAATTTTATTGTAAATAAAATATAAATGATTTTTAAAATTTTATTTCATATTATTTTATTTATTTTATTCACATGTCATGCTTAATAAAATATTATATTTACCCATGAGATTAAAAAATATTTGATTATTTAAATATATTTTGAAATTAATAAAATATCCCTTTAATTCCAAAATATATTATTCAGACTCCTTTCATATCTAGTAAGAAATATAGATGTAGAAGTAATTTTAAAAAAATATAGTCTTATTACTTATATCTGCCGACCTCATTATTATAAAGATTGACAAATCTTTTCTTCCTTCTTATTTTTATAGAGATTATAGCTAGCTTTTGAGCAACATATATTGTTATATAATTTCCAGTATTTATTTATTTATTCATTTATTTATAATTTTTCCTAAAATTGATCACAACTAATTTATAATTGGACTATATTTATTAATAATATTATTATATTTAATATATTCGGTTGCCATAGTTATCTAGTTAACATTTATAATTCAGCATCTCCATTATCCATAAATCATGTCAAATGAAATAAAATAAGATCAATAAACTTCTTTTATATATATATAGATTCTGTAACATACAGCCCTAATCTGGGCAGATACAATATATATATGAAAAACAAAAACAAGTTATAAATCACGTAACTTGCTATCACTTGCATTTATGGGCGCTTTACCAAAATCTCCGAACAAGTGTATTTTTGTTTACATAAATGTCAAAAGAGTCAGAATTCACTATCTTTTTCATTGGATCCACCTTCAATGAAAGAGATAGTGAATTCTGACTCTTTTGACTTTTATGTAAACAAAAATACACTTGTTCGGAGGTTTTGGTAAAGCTCAATCTATTGATCATATATATATATATATATATATATATATATATATATATATATATATATATATATATATATATATATATAATAATGTTCACAACATTTTCACAAATGTTTTTCCAAGAACAGTATTTGTGAGTAAATATAAAATCTAAAATTCCAGCAGCATAACTCAAAAGGATAACCCTTTTTTAAAATGTTTTAAACATTACGTATTTGAATTTTCAGCTAACAATATGCACTGAGATATATATATAACAAAATTTAAATTTTATATATGTATATAATATTAAAACAAACTTTAAAATTGACTACTGAAATGCTCTCATACTTTCTTATTATAAAATAAATTATTAAAAGTTATATAATGATCAAATTCTGAACTATAGACTATTTTATATAATTTTTTCCATAGTATCTTTCATTTATACTTATAAAGTTTTTTTTTATTTTCCTTTTTAATTTTATTCTATTTGATAAAAAATTATCTTAAGAGTGATGAACTTCTGCTACTTTCAGAATTCACAGATAGACTACAATTAATCTGAAAATCTGAGTTCAAATTTGAGTTCCGATCTGGAACATTTTTGAAAAGGCACAATATTATTTAATTACAAATTTATAATTATAACATAAAATTGAAAATGGTTAGTATATGTTAACAATATGCATTCTAGTCTTGGAAACAGTGCATAGTCCTTGTGCTTTGGGTGTTATGACAGCACTACAATCACTATATTTTTTGTTCATTATTAGATTACTAGGCTCAGTTTTTAACCATGAATATCATTTTAAATTAGTTGAAAAAAGGTCTTGAGCATCAGTCAGGTTTTTAAAAAATTACAATATGTAATTTGCATATAAAAGAAGGTAGACCGCTTCCATTTTGATCTCAGTAGAAATCACAATTTCTGATTTGTGGACTGTTTAAACTGAAGGCAAATAATAAAAAAATTACAAGTGAAAAAAATTTCTACAGGATAACAAGAATGACCTTTTGTTAATATTGATAAAGAATTTTTTTTTTGCAATTTAATAACAATAAATTCAATGTTTAATTTTAGCATGTATTTTTTTTTAATGATAACTAACTCTAAATTTCTTTTGAATTTAAAATGAGAATTCAAATATTTAATATTTTGTTCTATTGACTTTTTGAATATATAAAATTATGTCCACTAATTCAAGGGCAATTATTATAGTTACAAACTCTTTTTAGTAAATTATTTTCCTATTTTTCAAAGTTCAAATATTAATTTTTAGATTGTCTATCATTTGAAATCTTATATTTGTAATAATTAATGTAAAAATTATCAATGTACAATATAAAAAAAGGTTAATTGTAAAAATAAGATGTTCAGATATGGAGGAAGTTTTCACTAAAGCCATTTTAAATAAGAAGGATGGGGGTGGATCCTGAACAGATTAAAAATTGAGTCATTTTTTACATATCATAGAAATAATGGTAAATAGGGAAATGCTAAAAAAGATTAATTGATTAACCTTTCTTTAAAAATAATTAAGTGAAAAATATGTTTAAATCTGTTATCTTCTTACATTTATTTAAATTTTTGTATTGCTAAATGGTAAAATTTCTTAGTAAAACATTTTCAAAAACTGATTGGTGAACTCAATGAAAATTGATTTTTCTATTTATATTTTTTAAAAAACATTTTGCATAAAATATCAAACATTTGATTCTGTATTTCATACATGGTTGAGAATAAATAAGAATAAATTGACATGATTTTATAACAATTCAACTTTTTCACAAAAATAATATTTTTACATTGAATTAGAGTTATATAATTTTGTGGAGATTAAAACTTTCACCATTTTAAAAATAAATTTTTAATATAAAATCACAAATATTTAAATTTTGGCTGTCAGAATTATAAACAAATACATATTCATATCTCACAGATATATTACAATTTGTCATAAAGCATGCATTAAGTTATGATGCTGTTTGACCATATTGTGTTCTATCAAATGGCTGACATATTTTACCATTATATTTTTTAAAATAATTTTAATGTAGAAATTCATAGAAAATCATTTTTTTTAGCTTTTTGAAAATTATTATATAAAAAATTGGGAATTTAATCAATTTAAAAGTAAATGCAACATCTTTAAAAAATGTTATAGATATTAAACTCTGATCATGGTTTTTTTTTAATTTTGACTGATTTAATAATTTAGCAATATGACATTAAAAGCTGTCATTACATAAAATTTATCTCTTTCATTTGTAATTAAATATAAACTTTCAACATAGAATTATAATTTCTTCATTCTAGACTATAAAAACAGTAATGAATCCTTTATTTTTATTTCTTAAATAGACATCATTTTTTTTAGTAATGAATTGAAATTTTTTTATGTTTATATGTCAAATATAATTGTGAATATATTCAGATTCACTTTGTAAATATTTTTACAATTATATGAGTGATTATTTCTATTGCTTGCCCCTCCTAAAAATTATTTTTAATATTTAGCATTATTAAAAGTAAATTTATTTATGTACAACAATATATTTGACAATTCTATGACATAAATTGAACAGTTGAATGAACAAAAATTGATCAATTGTATTAATTTTTGCACACCACATCTTTCATGATGGTAATAGAATAACTGAGATAATAGCACTCTTAATAAAGAACGGAAAACAATATTTGCAACAATAAATATGGTTTAAAGTAAAATTTATCTTTATGTTTTTTTTAACTATAGCAACATTTATTGAAAAAAAATGTATTTTGTCACTTTCTGTGTATGTATTTGAAATTGTTCAAGAGTCTTACCATAAAAAATGTAAGACAGAATAATAAGTTGTTGTTTACTTATTTACTTTTTATATAAAATTATTAGATATTTATTTCTTAATAAATATTTAATGATCATTATAGCTTTTATTTAAATATATTTATTTTTATTTTAATAAAATTTATTAAAAACATAGTGACTTGATTAAGAATAGGATTTCTTTTTATTAAATATATTTTTAGACTAAAGACTAAAGTCTGTTATGAAATTATTTGTGCATTTGCAAAATTTGATATTTTATTTTTAAAATTATATTTCTAATGAAATTTATAAAAATAGAAAGATTTGATGAAGCGTAATTTTTTATTTTATTGACACAAAAAAATGTGGAAAAATTAAGCTTGGAAGATCTATGAGTACATTTCAAAATGAATCAATTAATGAGCTATATGCATATGTGAAAGAGAGAGCATCATGTAGTTTTAAACATATATGTAAGTTTTTTGTCTAAAGGCAGATAAAAGATATAAACAGTATGATCAAATGCTAACATTTTCTCTCACCACCAGTAGTTCACAAATACTTTCAGCTTCTTTAAGCATAGCTTATCCTATCATATATTAAAATATTATTATTCTATTTAAAAATAATCAAATAACTTGTTACTCAAGAGTTCATATGAAATTTTAATAATAGAAGTGATAGAATTGAGTCACAATTCAAGGATCATGAGTTTTAAAATCTCAAGGTTATACTGCTATTTTCATGAGATAAAACCATTTTAAAAATTTGTATGTAATAGAAAATAATTATTTCATTAAAATATATTTAAATAGCTATAAAGTTTTACAGCATTAGAACTTGCTAAATAAAAAATGAAAATTTTAAACTTTAAATAAGATATTGTAGAAACTATAATGGTTTTTAAAATATGATTTACGGCTTAGATCATCCTTAATATATACTTTATCTGTGCTTTCCTATTCAAAATTTCTGGGTTAGTTTGAATCTAAATTTATATCTATAAGACTGTATAAGCAAGCTGTCTTAGATTGAAGAAATTTACGTTTTTCAGTTTGGGCTGGTAGTTTGATAATATAACATAAAGGTAAATGATAGGGTATGGAGTACACTAAATCTTAAAGTGTGGGTGTATTTTTCCAAGATCCAAAGCTCTTCATGGATGGATGAAAGTCATAATCTTGCAATTAGTCTGGCAATTTTAGATAGGAAAGTACAGAATAACGATTTCTAAAGCGCGTGTTGTGTGTCAAAATAGGTGGGAAATATGCTGTTAAAACAGCAATATGTAAGCTGAAGACATGTGATAGGTCATGAGATATTTTAATGGTTTATTGTTGTAAAAAAATTGTCTTAATACTTTATATATATATGAAAACTAGAAATATTACAATTTACTAAATATTTTAAAAATAAATAATACTTGGAGAAACCCCGTTAAAATTAAAACTATTCGTCAAGCGTTGGTGGTCGAGAGGTCAGCATAGCTGCCTTAAAAGCAGTTGCCCGGGTTAGCGGGTTTGCTTCCCGGCCGATGCTATGACACATGAAAAAATTAAAACTATTTACATCTTAAACTCCATGAAAATCTTTAAATTATTATCTATACAAGAAATTCTTATTTATTTATGAAAATATTTAGAAATTTATAACATTTGCAGTTTTACTCATATAATGTATTAATGTTTAGTTTAGTTTATTTTCTTTCTATAAAAGAGGGCATAAATTAAAGCATTTTCACTTTTGATTTAACATGATTTCAATTTGCGATGCCAGTTTTAATTGGTTTTTTTGTCTTTTGACATTATATCTGAAATTTATCTAAATAAAACATAGAGAAATTTCTTAAAATTATTAATATATACATGAACTAATATTTTGATTTGTCTGTGTGTACATTTACTTATTGTTATCACTCACATTATATTGATTTTAAGCTGGATTGAATTTTCTATTGACTGATAAAAAAAATATGATTTAAGGATATTGGAGACATGCCTGTAAATGATATAGATTTATATATGTAAATGTCTATGTATTGTTTGAGATTGCTCTCAAAATATGACTGTTGCAACAATAATTGCTCTCTAGCCACAGCAGTAGACAATATACTCAATAAAAGATAAGTTGCCTTTTAAAGCATTCTATGTTACTATATAGATTATCATGATCAACTTTAGATGGAGGAATGAGTTTCTAAGTCAAATGAGAAAAATATTGCAAGATTTATATAATTATCAAGTTAGTTAATCAAATAACAATCAACTATGTAAGTAAATAAGTAGCTAGTCACCTATACCAATGCATAGAAAAAAATTATCAACTATTTTATCATTTATATAGTATTTCTCACTGTTGCAGAAATTTCATCAGGTGAGAAATTAACATCAGTTTCTCATATATTCATAAGGTGACTTTTAATACTCAAATTAAAAATATGGGATTCTTTCAAGAGAGAAAGAAAGAAAAAAAATTAAATTCTTAAGCAACCTATATATAAATAACTTTATTGAAAAACTATATGTAATAATGATAAAATTGTAAATCAAAAATAATAGTTATCAATGTTGCTCAGGCAACTAGATGGTCTGATGTGGTCACTGGTGTTGTTTAATCCAGCTTAATCAGGCTCCATGTGTTGTCAAATAAAAATCTGGATGAGATGATTCTGTCCTTATGGTGAAATTCCTTCAGCTTGGAAATGAATGTGTCTTCAGGCTTGGGATGAGGAATGGTAAACTTGTTGCGACATCTGGCCATCCAGGTGGCATAAGTGATAAAGGTCTTTTTCTGAAGGTTTGTGATGATGGTGTTCTAGTTGTATTTTTATATTGGACTATTTCCATCATCTAATATGTGTGTTGAATGTCTAAATTTTATTTAAATATTCCAAATACATTCAACTGTTAGTAATATCACAGCAAACAAGTTAGTATATGCACCAACTGTTAGTAATATCACAGCAAACAAGTTAGTATATGCACCAACTGTTAGTAATGTCACAGTGAACAGGTTAGTATATGCACCAACTGTTAGTAATATCACAGCAAACAGGTGTTCCAAAAACATTCAACACACATATTAGATGATGGAAATAGTCCAATATAAAAATACAACCTATATAAGTATTTGTGTGTACATATGTACTTCATGAATCTAATTATTATGCATGTAAATAATTATTATATACAATTTTCAAAGTTAGAAATGCATGATTCTAACCAAGAGAATAAAAAATAGTGATAAAATTTTCTTTAAAAAAACCCATATTTAAATATGTATTGAAGTCATGAATTGTTCCATTGACGTATATAAATATAAGTGTAAAATCTCATAAAATCAATGAGTAACTTCTAAGTAGACAAAAATAATAAAAAAATTTCTCTCTACAATCCAAGATCTTATATAAAAAGTACATTCAGACTAATAATTTTCTCTACAATCCAAGTTTTTATATGAAAGGGAGATTTAGTAACTGAAAGAACAAAATTTATCATGGGTTTAAGCAATGCCTCCTTGAAGTTCATATTACAAAGGATGTGCCTCTTATTATTTATTTTAATAATCTTGTAAAAGACTGATATATAATATTAAAAATTTACAATGTAAAATATATTGCATAATATTGTGTGCTGTAAAATCATATTATTATATATTAACATTGATATCAACATTTCACAAGAATATTAAAATGAAGTTTAGAGACTCTGCCTTGGGAATATAAATTTGGACTAATTAATTTCAATGAGGCATTGTTTACATGTATAATGAATAAAATTTTATTCTTGCAGTCATCATTATTGGAATTTGCTTCCCATAAAATCCTTGAGTTTCAAACAAAAATGAATTCATTTTCATATTTTGGAGTTACACTTTTATATTCTGAGATTTTTTTTATTATTTATATACAGCATTTAGAAAGTTCATTGCTCTAAAATATATTACATAATAATTAGTGCTTTAAGATTTTAATTTATATCCAGACAGATGTAATATATAACATACTTAAATGTAAGAGCACTCACATTAACTGATAAACTTATACAAACTAGGTTTCATCTGTGAACGGAAATCATATAATATAGCAATTAGTGGAAATAAATTACAAGGTAAGTCTTTATTAAAATATTTTAATATAATATTGGTATTATATACTTATCTATTAGTACATAAAATAGTTAATAATAAATTCCTATCCACAGCATAATTATAAAATAACAACTGTAATAGTTAGGATTGCGTTTAAATAAAAATTTAAAAATTACAAAAGTCAAAATCGATGATTTATTATAGTTTTATTTATTAACATTATTTTTATAATTTCATAATATAATATTGATACTTTGAAACTAAATGATAGGTTTGGGATAATCTATGCAGGTTTATGTAGTGTTAGAGTGACAATGTCAAAAATTAAAATTTCTGAATCATTTGTTTATGACTCCAAAATAACTAATTAAACAATTATTTAAAATAGGACACTAAATCTATAAAAATCTTAAACGTTACTAGCTGGCTGCTTGTGTTTGTTGGGTAACTATTGATAATTATTTTCTTACTGGTAAAATAGGCTCTAAAATTTATACATTTTTAGTTCCCAATGATGCACTCATGTTAAATGTTAGTTAGACAGTGCAATTGCCAACATTAATTAATATTAATTTTGTGTGATACTTTAGGTATATTGCATCTTTTATTGTCTAGGGATTGTTATTTTAAAAGAAATTATAAGAATGCTATAAGTGACCCACAAGATAAAATGTTTAATCCAATCAATTATTAATTTTAAGTCAGATTATTCACCTACTATCATCCCCATCATCTTCATATTTATTTATGCTTTGATTAGATAGATGGTAAATCTTGTTCCATATTTGCTTACAATACCTTTATAATATTTTAGATGTAAATCTCCTTATACATATAATGGCAAGTGTGATCAAGTGGAAATATTGACACAGTATTACTGATAATTACACATAGATACACTGAAAAATATATATCTTTTATATCCATTACTTATGAAACTTTATCTTTCAATTTTAAACCACTAAACATCACATGATCACTATCTCATACTAGCACATAATTGTTATTAAACAAGGCAAACTACTGTATGGAGAGAGTTTTGCCTTGTTTAATCTTTCAATTTTCACACATATAAACTGTTTGCATCTAACTTACAACTCTTATATCAATTAGAGTAATAAGATAAAAGTAATTCCATTTTTAGCTTAATGTAGATCAGACAAATACTATTACTATTGACATATGTTATGATGTCAGTTAGCATTACTAGTTTTAATTGAGTATTTTTCTTGATTACATTATTGGTGAACTTTTATCTAGATTATTACAAGAAAATATTTTATTATATTTCAATATTTACATTTAATAAGTTTATGAAAATTTTAATATATAGCTCTTTTTAGGAGAGGCTTAGTTTTTCTTGAAAATTTAAAAAAAGTTGTAATACAAATTTCGCACATATAAAATATTTACATCTTATTTAAAACTTATATCAGTTAGGGTATTAAACTAAATGCAGTTTAATTTTGTTTTACCTTATATTAGACAAATTTTAAGTGTTTATTTATTTCCTTACATTGTAACTAAAGTTATCTATCTATTTATATAAGAATAAATTATAATATATGTATGTTACCATACATAATCTGTATATAAATAATTATGAACTATTACAGTAATAAATTTTGATCTAAAATAATATTTATTACTTTGCTGAACCAGGTTTTTGATAAGGTGTATCTTTGTCAAAACAGTGAATATTAGAAAATAGACTAACCTATCCACATACGTATAAACATACATTAAAATAGTCATTGGTTATAATAGATTTGCATATTTGCATGTGTAAAGTGACTTAGCAGTTGTCTGTGGATTAAATTAAATAACCAGTACTTGATAAGAGTAAGGCTAGTGCATTCTTATGATTTGAGAAAGAGGACGCTCTGAGGAAGGTACTTGATATTGTACTGTAACGTCTTTTTCACTACACGGAATATCCCGCAAATAGTAATAATAATATGACATCTTTTATCCGTGAAAATATTAGAATTAATATATATATAATTCTGACTCTTTTTTCGTTTATGTAAACAAATTTAACACTTGTTCGGTGGTTTTGGTAAAAGCGCCATCTTTTGGACATAAATAACAAGTGATAGCAGGTTACGTGATTAACTTGTATTTGTTTTTTCATAAATGTACCTTTAGAGTTTTCTTGCAATGATATATATTGCAGAGACTTTGATTATATGGTGATACTGAACTGAGATCAGACCCATATAAATATCTGGCTTGCTAAGCTGAGTTTGAAGACTTTACCGGTCTGAAAAATTCACGCTTGCAATCTGATAGAAACGTTTTGCATAAACACTTGAGAGTCAGTGTTTAGATCTAGTTTCTATACTCTATCCCTCACTGAGGAAAGCAAACCAGCTTGAAATCAGCTGATCTGGGGGTGAGCAAATGAAAGAGGTAGTTAATTCTGACTCTTTTTTCGTTTATGTAAACAAATTTAACACTTGTTCGGTGGTTTTGGTAAAAGCGCCATCTTTTGAACATATATATATATGCCAAAATAAATATTTTCATAGTCATATGATGTTTTATAAAATATGTTTTCAGAAGAACCATGTTTAATAAAGTAAAATAAAAATAATATAATGGGTATTTCAACAAGATAATCATTGTCCTCAATTAGATGAAAAGAACAGTAATAATAGTGTGGTTATAGCAGAGATAATTATATTATGTAGATTGACTTAAATTTGATAGTGTTTTTAAATTTTTATTCATTTGTGTGAGAAAATTCTTTCATATAATTGGTAATTTTATTATTTCATCAGGTTTGTTAATTCAATTTGTTTTTTTAAATATTTTTAGAACCTCCCTAAATATTATTTGATGATGGCTGTTTATGTGGATACGAATTTAATATTTGAGACATCTACGTGATAGCAAGTGTTTAAAACATGGAGATTAAGCGCTGAAAATATTGAGTTTTTCACTGCATTAATGTGTTCATTTCTTCTAGTACTTACAGTAATTGCTCCTTCCCATATATGAGGTGGGCATATGCAACATGTTATCTTAAAACTCAATTGAGTTTTGAAAGTGGACTGCTACCTTAGTCACATCTGCTTTTTTTCTCTTTTAATCATCAGTTTGTGTTCTTGCGAGTGCTTTTCAATGGGATGACTATTCTCACCAATATTTATTTTTCCTCATTCACATGGTATTTTATAGATACAGTTTTTTCTTTTCAGCATTTAGTGTGGTGTGGTTCTGGAAACCTGTTCTGATGTTATACTGATTGCAGATTTTTCTTAGTTTGTCTGCTATTTTAGGTATGTATGGATACACTACAGTACCAATAATTGTTTTTTCTTTTGATGGTTCTTTTCATTGACTATTTAAGGTTTTCTTAATAACAGTTGATTAATAACCAGTTTTCATAAGAATTACAATATAACATAGAATTGTTCCAACAAAATCATAATGGCTGTGGGTTCACCAGCATCAATCCTGATTAACAATATTTACATGGAAGAATTTGAAACCACAGCCATAAAAACTACTCCATGTCCACTTAAAGTTTGACTTCACTATATTGATGACTCATTTGTTATATAGCCACATGGTGAAGCTTTATTACAAACTTTCTGCAAAGACATCAACAACATATCTCCTTCAATTAAATTCACAATAGAATCAGAACAAAAACAGTGGCATATTTAGATGTTCTTGTGATAAAACTCCCTCGTGGCAAAATCAAAATTACAATTTACAGAAAACTCACACATACAGAAAAATGGATAGCCTATACATCTAATCACACCATAAACACAAAACATGCAATTATACTATCACTATAGAACAGAGCAAAATAAGTTTGCTCAGAAACCATCGATTTGAACAAAGAAAAGATCTATATAGAACAAATTCTTATGAAAAATGATTATTTTTCAGATGGTATTAAGAAAACTTTAAATAAACAACAGAAAGAACCATCAAAAAAAAAAACAATTCTTGGTACTGTAGTGTACCCATACATAGCAAAAACAGCAGTCACATTAAGAAAAATCTGCAATCAGTATAACATCAGAACAGCTTTCCAGGGTCATACCACACTATGAGAAATTCTAACATCTACGAAGCCTACATCTTAAATGCTGAAAAAAAACTGCATCTCTTAAACACCACATAAATATGGAAGAATGTATATTGGTGACACCAGTTGTCCCATTGAAATTGCTGCAAGACCCCAAACTGATTATTAAAAGAGAGAAAGCAGATGTGTCTAAGGTAGCAGACCTTGAATTTACCAATGAACATATGTTCAATTGGTAAAATTGGATATATGTTCATTGGTAAATTTGGATAGAGAATAAAGGTATGAAGAATAAAATTTAAAGAAGCTGCTCACATTACAATGGTAAACAACCATGTATGGAAACCATTAATCAACTTTGCTCTTAGGAAAAAGTGGATATATATAATATCCATTTAAATGTGCCAAATATATATATATATATATATATATATATATATATATATATTTATATATATATATATATATATATATATAAGCTTTTAGTACTAAACACTGTTTTATATATATATATATTGTAACGGTATATAAATATGCCATTACATTAATTTAAAATAAAATCTTAAAGTTCGCAAATAAAAATAAAATCTATTAAAAAAAAAAAACTAAATGCTAAAATTAAAATGTTTGTTGAACGTATATATTCGCACAGATTCAAAACTTTAAAAATATTTTATAAATAAATAAAAAAGTATTTGAACGTATTTTTTTTAAAAAAATACAAGACTTAAATATAAAAATATTTTAATAAAGAAATAATGTAAGTAAAAATAAAAAACAGGTATTAATTAATTCCTGTAATCTGTAAATGGAAATGATTGTTTATTAATTGAAAAGCAAGCTAGCCTTGGGCTCTTGTGTAATTAAAAAGTCAGATGAAAATTAGATAAGGAATAAAGAATTAGCTTGTCCAATATAGAAGCAGCAAATAAAGGCCTGGACCATAACGAAAAAATGGAACAGTGACGTTTTTGGTCGTGGAATCCATAGGAGGATTATAAAAAGAGAAATATTCAGTTTCCAGCTTGTTTTTGAGGGTCGTGATAGGACGCACATATCACACTCTCTCTATTTTAAAAATGAACTGACTGTGATACCGAAATGAACCAGCTAATGCTACCTCCAGAACATCTGACTGGGTTTTCAAATAAAGACTCTGTGGAAATTTACATCAAGAGCAGTGATTCTTCTACTGTAAGCTATTGACATGAACTCTAAAATTTAAAAATAATTAAGAACTTTCGTTCAAGCTTATGAACGTCTATCTGACTTTTAAGTTTAAAATCAATTGATAATGTTTAATTTTATATGTTTTGCTTTTGATAAAAATCATTTCTATTTTTTTTTCTTATTGTATAAATTTTAAATGAGGAAATTTAAGTTGGGTATGGACGTTGCATAGATTCGTTAGCGGTTAATTATGTTGCTGTTTCATAGTCGATTGGAATATATAAGTCATCAATGTCACTGCGGTATCTTACGATGAATGCTAATGGGTTTTTTTTTTATTCCCTATGCAATTGACATTATTGATGATTTTGTATTTTGATCAGTTGTGTTTATTTTGAAATGTTTTTGACTGTGGAATCTGTGCAGTCAATCTATACTCAACATTATAAAGCAAATTGTATAAAATTCATCTGTGCGGACATATCTAAAGGTTAAATTTAAGTGGGGAGTGAATGGCTGTATAGATTTGTAAAGTTATATATATAGTTTAAGGGAGGGTAATCTTAGGTTATTCATTTCGTAGTTCAATTAGCTCAATAGATTGGATATATTTGGGTAATTAGTGATGTAGTATGAGATCTGCTATGAGCAGGATTGCATATATACGGCACACACCTTCTGTTTGCCTATGGATAGGTTTGTAAGTCGACAAAGGACCGCAGTCCATTCCTTTGGAGTTTTTTGTTTATTGTTCTACTCGCCAACAGATGTAGCATTCCTGTTGGTGGAGAGACAATGTCTTCTCTAACTCTACTTACTGTTCAGATGTACATTCCTGACAGTATAGTATTTTGTGTTGTTGTATTTTCATGCTACATTGAATACATAAATGTATCAGATGGATTGGTGCCGGTTTGACTGCGAACTTTTGGCCTAAGGCTAAATAAGGGAAAGAATATTTTCTTGTCAAATGCAGATCTATGTAGTCTATTCATACTTGACTCACTAAATAAATATTAAACTCATTATTGCAATCTATTTAAATGTAAAATTAAAGATTAATATAAAAATCTAAAATGTTAAACTTATTCCTCAAATTAGAATGATTTTATATGTGCATAAATAAATATTTTTATGTGTTAATTTCTGGCAGTGGCTTTTATTTTTTTATATTTAAGATATAAAGTTATATTTTATTATCTCTGCTACTCCCTGAGCTAGTGACTTGGGCTAAAAATCTAAATATTTAAATAAAGTGGAATCTTAACAGCATGAATCTGCCTACTTTATAAATTTTTCTAGGCTCAAATGCCTAGATGGCGCCCATGTAGTGCAGATATCGTAGTTGTGGTTAGATTCGATCTTCACTTCACACCATAAACACAAAACATGCAATTATACTATAACTATAGAACAGAGCAAAATAAGTTTGCTCAGAAAACATCGATTTGAACAAAGAAAAGATCTATATAGAACAAATTCTTATGAAAAATGATTATTTTTCAGATGGTATTAAGAAAACTTTAAATAAACAACAGAAAGAACCATCAAAAGAAAAAAACAATTCTTGGTACTGTAGTGTACCCATACATAGCAAAAACAGCAGTCACATTAAGAAAAATCTGCAATCAGTATAACATCAGAACAGCTTTACAGGGTCATACCACACTATGAGAAATTCTAACATCTACAAAGCCTACATCTTAAATGCTGAAAAAAAAACTGCATCTCTTAAATACCACATAAATATGGAAGAATGTATATTGGTGACCCCAGTTGTCCCATTGAAATTGCTGCAAGCCCCCAAACTGATTATTAAAAGAGAGAAAGCAGATGTGTCTAATGTAGCAGACCTTGAATTTACCAATGAACATATGTTCAATTGGTAAAATTGGATAGAGAAAAAAAGTATGAAGGATAAAATTTAAAGAAGCTGCTCACATTACAATGGTAAACAACCATGTATGGAAACCATTAATCAACTTTGCTCTTAGGAAAAAGTGAATATATATAATATCCATATAAAATGTTCCAAATATATATATAAGCTTTTAGTACTAAACACTCTTTTATATATATATATATATATATATATATATATAAGCTTTTAGTACTAATTAACACTTGGTTAAGTTAAAATACATTTAAAAAGTTGCAGAAAATGCTTTTTGTTACTTTCACCATAATTAGCAATTCTACAAATAATGAACAAATTGAAGTGATATTGAATCTTAATATTAAATTTAAAATGCCATCTGTTTATTATTTTGATAATCATTTGATATCAAAAGGAAAATTAAACCAATATTCAGCAAACATATGTTTAGAATTCAGTTGTTTGTGCTCAATTGCCATTAAAAATTATCATTCCCCCAAATAACAAAGCAACTTTATTTTTATAAGAGTATTGCCAATATGATCCATTTTATAAAGTGTGAATCATTAAAAAACAGTCTTATTTCAATAAAACCTGTTTAATTATGACATAATAAGGCCCAAAGCAGAGATAATAATAGTCGTTTTTATCAAATAACCTAATACAATTAA
Organism: Epiperipatus broadwayi; assembly: GCA_028023455.1. Classification (NCBI taxonomy): domain Eukaryota; kingdom Metazoa; phylum Onychophora; class Udeonychophora; order Euonychophora; family Peripatidae; genus Epiperipatus; species Epiperipatus broadwayi. The sequence continues at coordinate 1,635,874 of JAQFVV010000211.1, forward strand.
ATCTAAATCAAAGTATTTAAACAAACAGCCACATCACTATAAATAAATGAAACAGATTGAAACATTAAATAGACTTTATTAAAATAATATTATTATTCTATGATTTATATTTTAACATCAAATCTTATAACAGTGTTTATATAAAAATAAAATTATTCTGTTGTCACGATAATCAGTTACCTTTAAAAACAGTTGAACAATGATGACTGACTTCCAAAACACAATCTTTAGAAATTGATTCAGGATTTTGTTTTGACATAAAGTGATTATTTAAATAATATAGGCAAAGCTTTAAAGTTTTAATATCACATCACTATACGTATATTAAATTCACTATTTCCCAATTAATAGATAAAATTCAAAAGTGCTATCTGTAAAACAAACAAAATCTATATAAAACCGCGTAGATAAAAGTTAAGCTTTTACTTATACGCTTCAAAGACGGTATATATGTTGAAATTCAGTCTAGTTTACATAGAAAATATGAAACTAAATTAGCTAAAATATTAATAGATAGTAAACACACATATATCCTGCTTCATATACAAAGCTAGAATTAATTAATAATTATTCTTCGCTTTGAAAAACTCCCAAACACAACTAATTTATTTGCATGCTTTCTATGTATACTAACTTGAATTTTAATATATATATATTGTACCTGTCGAAAAACCTACCAAAAGAACTGAAAGTCGGATCCAAACTCATCTGGTTCAAACTGAATTCAAACCCAACTCACCAGCTCAGATTAGCATAAATCGACGGCACAGTACTATGCGCCAAGAAACTAGCTCAACGGTTGGTGAGGATCAGAGACCCCTGAACTGACATTAATATTTGATAATAAACTGACTAAAAATAATTTTAAATCGAATCATATGTATATGTTCGGGTTACCAACACAGACAGTGAGTTTTAACATTAAAATAATTATTAAAGAATTAAGAACTAAGAAACCAAGTGTGTTTAGAAAATATTTAATAATAATAATTTGTTTGGTTTGAATTTTAAATAAAGATTAAATTAATTAATTCTAGTCCTTAAACAAAGTTTATACTTATAATACGAGTGGCGGTCCTTATTATATGCCAATGAATATTACACAATATTTGAAAGTCTATGTCTATGCCCCCAACAAGAAAATAAAAGGCAGATAAAGATATTCATTAGTAAAGGAAATTATTACTCTAATTTTATATGAACGAATGTGATATTTATTTTCACATTCGCAAATCCATTCATGAAGAGCAAGATACGTATTTTAGGGCATAACTTTAATCTTGATTGGAAAACTTATTTAATTAAATATAACTGAGAATTTGTTCGACTTTAATTGAAATCACTTCATCAGGAATTACGAGCATCAGAGCGGGCTTTACTGGAACAGAGAGGTAACGGTGCTGACGAATTATGAGATATAAAATGAAATTGAAAGATAATAGCTAGTCGATAATCGAAGTCCTATCATGGCTTGATCTGACAAGTCTTATGCCCTTTGACTAATATGAACAGGAGAGGAAGTGCTTTCTTCCTCGATAATTTAATGGAGCGGAAGATTGCCCTATGTCAGCAACGTTCGAAGATGATGACTTGATAGTCATCGTTTGAATACTAAAACCCATATAGAATGCTCTACATGATGACTTGATCAATTAATTAAAGTCAAACAAGCTTTTAACAAAAACTATTTCAAAGTATTTGCACATCATATTAATTATGCCCCAATCATCGTGCCCTTCCTGAATCTAAATAGCAATTAACTGAAATTTGAATTAGAGTATATTTAGTTGATTCCTTTATTGACCCTTTTGCAAAAACATTTAAGATTATATTTGAATAATAAATAAATATTAGTGAAACGAGAAAATAGCAGTGGCATAGATTAAAAACGGAGCTAATAATTTATTATTAGCCAATGACAAAAATAACAATCATTAATAATTTCTTTCGATTCGATGATTGATAGAACTGTATTAATCTAGTTTTAATGGGCGAGAATTAACTATCAGAATTAAGTTTATATTACTTGTGTATTGCAAAGAAAATGAAGGAGATCATCGAGTCGAAGGATTATTGGCATATAATTAAAATATAACAACATTAATAAATTTACTCAATAAATATACATAATAAAATAAATGAACCACCACATAAGAAAGGAAAGTTAAAGACTAGAGGTTGAGAGAATTACTATGAAAGTTAAAATAGCATAATAAAAGGTTTTACACAGAGTATTATTACATTATAAATGAGAAGGGCTCTTAAAGGGAGTGTAAAGTAGTTTGGAAACTGGCCAGAAAGCTTAAGGTTCATTATGGAAATATATTACTCATTTCTTCTGGGGCTGGTTCCCTTAGGTTACACGTCAGAGTTGGTAAAACATAGGCACCATTTGATTGATTACTTGAACAGCATTTTATTTGATTTTGGCAGCATGATTTGTCTGGAAAGAATTCAGCAGCTTCATTGAAGATTGTTAGGGGACTTCAGGAACAATAGCCAGATTCCTGATGTTTTAGCCCTTCACCATGATCGAAACACTATTTAAAATGCACAGAGTTTACTGCACTTCTCTACAACAAAGATGGTTTTTTTTTCCAAACTTTTCAGAACTATATATCTGTCCTCTGATGCTTTCAGGCTAGCGCTTCTTTCATTATCAATGTTTTTAGATTTACTGGTTGTTTTTAGATACATTCCTTCGATAAGGCTTTCAAACTCATTAACTTGAATTCATTTTCTAATTAGAAAATGAATTCTTAAAATCAGAAAAAAATTTTAATTAGGAAATCCTTATCTTTTTTTTTCTAATTAATAAAACTTTAACTGTTGTTTTTGGAAAGGGAAAATCTGAAAGCTTATCAAAAGAATGTAGTTTTTAATCATTAAACTTTAACAACTTATTTAAAAATAAAATCAAACATTCCCAACGCAATGAAACTTTTAAACAATTATATATATTTAAATATATATGCACAATCCACGCAGTTATAATATGTAAATTCATGAATAATTCTATCATGAATTTATTAATAAAATTGATCAATTTAAATCTGAAACTAATTACTTAAATACCCATTTATGAAGTAAGTTTTTCTTTATGGAAATCAGCATGGATTGAACATATAAAGCCCCATTGCATCGGAAATTTAAGGTTAGTACTAGGGTTTGAAGTGGGCTTATGGCTAGATGTCATGAAGCTAGGATCGAACTCATATCTGACTGCTTCAATATTCATGGGTGAGAGGTTTTTTCTTATGCTGTTTATTCAGACTTTGTGTTTTCATAACATGTAATGCTGACTCATTGGGAAATAGTGATTTTATTGTATTTGAATTTTCAGCTAGCATTATTTGACTGATCATTAATTTGCATTCAATTACTATATTTGAGTTTCAACTAGCATATGCAATCATTGACTTATATATCAATCATTAGAAACCAGCACTCATCAGTTGGTCCAGATCAACATCTCCCACACATATATACAATCAGTGCTCAGTTTATATTAAGATAGCAAATCTTCAAACTTTAATGAAAAGCTTCCATATCATTGATAATCTTAGGATGGAACATTCAAATCTCTTATTGATGCCAATATTATTGTCATATTCATGCTTAATTTAAGTCATTCTGATCCTTCATATATAGGACATTAATATGTTCATTTAAATATACAGAAGAGAGATTGGAAAATACAGGCTGAATATGCAATATTTAAATACATGTACATTGTCTATACTAAGTTTAATATAATTAGAAGGGACTTGAACTTAGACTGGATCAATGATCTAAACCAGTGATCTGGACAAATTGATGAGTACTAATTTGGCACAAAATACATATATTGGAGATCATTTATCTTTTTCACATGTATGTGGTCATGAGAGTCAGTTGGATAAGATAGTACAGTTAGGTGTTTGAAAATCAAGTCTCTTCTAATTACATTAAGTTTAGTATAGACAATATATATATATTATATATATATATATATATATATATATATATATATATATATATATATATATATATATATATATAAAGGGAGAGAGATAAACTTATAAATAAATATTAGAAAATACAGTAATTAAAATTTGTTTAAAAAAAAAATATAAATGTCACTTAGGAGTATTTTCAACTATTCTAATTATCTTTATTAACTAATACTTTGAAAGTTCAACTTTTCCATAATTCCAAGATTCATATTTTTAAAGAACCTCAATGAAAAGGGGGAAAAAAGAACACAAAGGGGGTGAGTATAAAATTATTTTTGTTTTTTTATTTTCTTTCTAATAAAAGAGATATAATTTTTTTTTATTTATAATTCCATGATCTTAACGTTTGCTGTGTCCCTATTGATTAAGTCTTGCTTGTATTTATATATTAACATAGCTTCCTTGATTTTTCTTTTATTATTATTTCTTTCAGTTTACAATATTTTTACGTTATCATAATTGAAATCAAAACCATATATATATATAAAGAGTAACAATAGGTGATTAAATATTAAAAATAATAATATTTATGGTCTGAATATGGATCTCTACATCTTCACTTTTAGATGTAACTTTATTATAATAGATTATTTAATGATGATGATAACAGTGACTAATAAGTTTCTGTTTTATTCTAAATAAAATTAATTACAATCTTATTTATGTGGTGGAGATATAAAGGGAAATTTTATCACATCTCATCCGCACTCTTTTATCAATCATTGTTCAAAGTGATTTCCGAGTTTAAACCTTAAATATTATTCAAGTGATGGAGATATGTGAAGAGAAATTTTATCATACTCAAACGCATAATCAACCATTATTATAAATGATCCCCTAGTTTAAATCTTAAATGTTATTTTAAATCTTAAATTTTATTCAAAGGATGGAGATATGAAAGGAAATTTTATCACATCTCAACCTCACTCTTTCATTAATCAATAGTATAAGTGATCTTCGAGTTTAAATATTAAACCTAGCTTGTAAAATTATGAATGAATATTTATCATTTAAATATTAGTTAATAAGTTTTAAAAAAGTATTCGTCTATTTTGGAAAAAATATTTTTAAAAATAGATAATAACTCCAATCTTTTGAAATGTATTTACATATACTATTTCCATGGTTTTTCATTCTATCTTTCTATATAAGATGTATACATATAGTATTATCGAAAATAACTGTAGAAGCCAAAGACTACTAAAGAGATTTGATCATTATCATTAAAAAAGGCGATTGATAAAAATAATACATTATTTAAGGGCATAAAAGAATAATAATTTGAATTGTATAATTTGTTACCTTAAGTTGAGAGAAGAAAAAAATATTATAATACTTTTTTTTCATTGCTACTGCATAAAATAAAAGATATATAATGTCCTACTAATTCTAAAATCGATCTATATCTTGGAAATTTACATTAATCCTAAAACTCGGACAATTAATTGTTGTACTAAGAAGTGGGTGCATATTTAAGAATATGTATGTGTGAGTGTGCAGATTAGTAGAATATATGTGTGTGTTCAACAAAGTGAAGGTTTATCATTTCAATACATAATTGCATGTATATTATTCTATTAATAAAGCTGAAAAAGTAAATATGGATATCATTTCAAAAATATTTTAAAATATAATTGATAAGGCATTATGAACTCTGTTCTACTAGAGCCTTAAATAATAAAATAGCTTAGAGGTATGTTTTTTCTAGCAAAAATATTAAAATAAGATAAATATTTGGAGGTATTCTCACTAAAAGATAAAACTGTTACATTAAAAATGTGCATTTTTTTATCACAGAAATCACTAATTCTCAATTTCATAAACTCATTTAGATCAGACAATATCGTAGGTAAAAATTTATTATATGGTTATTTGAATCTATACTATATCTGAAACCAATATCGACAAGTATAGTATGATGTGAGTGTAATTTTCACTTTCACACATTTAACTTGCTTCAAATATTTTATTGACATTACCTATCTAATCTACCTGCTTATTTATTTACATTTAAACAAAAAAATATTAAGTTCAATAGTTAAAACAGTTTTTACAATCTTAAAAGTTGAATAATTCAAGTCCTACTGAGATTCATATTGAGTTTTAAATTATAGTGATAATTTGTTAGCTTAGAAGATATTGGAATTTTTAAAAATTTACTGACCCATGAAATAAAACTATCTGTTTTTAAAGATGATTCTATTGTTTAAATTTATAAAACCGAAGAGTTTAAATAAATTTTAGTAAATGATGGAATGTTGTTATCTACTACAGCTGTTATGATGGGATATCATAGTTATCCATTATATCAAAAGCACTTTCAAGGTTTTTGTTAGGATAGGTTGATAGTCAGTTATAGATTAATAACTTGACAAGAACTGTGTTGTTTTTGAAAATCGAGAAGCACTATAAACATGTTTGTTTTTTATTTCTAATCAAATGCAACAAAAGTATTATGAGAAAAAGGTGCAATTTATACAATGCTTTTATTGAATGTATTTGTAACTACTTTTGAAATTAACTGATTGAATAGTTGGCCAAGAAGGTTTTTTTTTTTCTAAAAAAAATTTTTATTTAACGAATTTTAGTGTGATTTATAAGTTATAATAAAGTGTACAGGTTTGTATTGAGACTTTGATCTGTGAGTTGTTTTGATTATTCATGTGCCCCAGTTGGGACCATCTTATGCTTGCCTAATATTGAAGCACAAGGTTGGGCATATGATATGATTTGTATCTTGTAGGTTTTTAGGACTAGGATGTTGTTATGTGCGGTTGAGTTGTTGCTTATACTATTGCTGCAGTATTGGAATCTCAAAGAGTTTCCAAGTGCCGTCAAAGGTGTTGTTGGAGGAAAGCATTTGATCTCTTTTCTTTATTTTGGTAATGGTGTTGATGAAGGTGAGAGCCAGGTTTCGACTTGAATCCTCAATGGCTAGTTGACAGCGGACCAGCCATAATGAGAATGTAAGGAAAATGGCCAGTTGGATCCAGGCAAAGGTTTTTGTGCCTAGGCATATTTGAATAGAGGTGTTCATGTTGTAGTTTATTTTAGAGTGAATTAACTGTCTGATACAGTTGTACTTATTGCATATGTTAATCATATGGTCGATTGTTTCCTCCTCTTGCTGACAGAACTGACATTGGGGATTCAGGTTGCCATGGCCTCTTCTGTATACTAGAAACCATCTAGTGGGAAGTGCATTTAGGTTTAACTTTATCACAAAGTCAAGTTGACCAAGAAGGTTTAGTTACGTTTTATAGCTTCTATTCAGTGGAATAAAAAAAAGTATTATTATTGTTGGGGAGAAATATGAAATATTTGAAATAAAATTTGGTAGTAAATAAAGATATGCATTGAATTAAAAGTAATACTCAGACTGTTCATATACTAAAAAAATATTGAAAACAAAATGTGTATTAAAAGTATAATATTGCGTTATACATAGAGAAAATATTGAAAAAATTAAGTATAACCTTTAATGCATTTCCGGTCTGAGGAGCATTGTTAAAAGTCCGTTATTAAATTCAAAGTAAAACTGGGAAGGGGGGGGGGGCACTCAAGTGAATACGATTAAATTTTCTGTTCATTATTGAATCTATATTATAGCTCTAATTTTGTTCTTTTATTTTATAATAATAATCTTTGGAACAGTGTGAAGATAATTTCACGGCATTAAAATGTAATTCATGTTTGATAATTTTTTTTTTTTTTTTAATTTATACCGATTAAAAGCAAAAACAAAAAATTCATTTTTTTGCATTCTATATTTACCTATGCAGGTGGTTATATATATTTTTTCTAATTCAAAATATAATCTTCAGAAAATACAAACTTTAATAATTAATGTTTAAAACTCTTCAGTATTTTATCAGTCAATAATTTTTAAAAAATCAGTAACTTTTAGTACTGATGGTTACCACTTTCAAACTGTAAATCAATTTAAATATCTTACTATAATGTTCTTTTTATTCAATACAATCAAATTACATATTCTCTTTTTTCTTTTTAAAAAACTTTATTTATTCTTATTAACCATATACATATTCACATCTTTAACACCCAACGTTTCAATCCCTTTTTTCTGTAGTCATTTTCAAGGGTCTATAAAATTACATATTTATATCATTATTATTACAAATAAAATTAATATATAAAAATGTATATACCCTTATCATAAAAAACAGTAATATTTCCTATTCATCTATTAATACATCTTTTTTTTCATATATATATATATGTATATATTATATTATATACATTTTCTTACTTCTTTATAATGTTAAGAATTTGATATTGATATGACACTTTATTATGATTACATGTTTATAAAATTTACATAAAGAGACCAAACATTTATTAATGTAAGAAATTATATTACTATCCTAGAATAGTCACTTGGTTTAAATCTTCAGCACACCTGATAAAGATAAGTTCCAATTGAAAGTAGTATCATTTATGCAAGACATTGATTTGTTTGGAGTTTTCTTTTTTTCATTTTTCTACCATCTATTACTTTAATTCATGTTGCAAAAGAACCTGAAGATTTGTTCTGATAATATTAATCATTTATTAAGCTAATTGTTATCCCTAGCCCAAATATATATATATATTAAGCCTCCCTTAATGAATAATATATCTACAGTATTATCAAGACATCAATAACTAGTTTTAAAAAAATAAAGAATAGGGAGAGATCCTTGATAATGATTACAAGAAGGTAGTTGAAATATTGGAAATATGTGTGTAATGTATTGAAATATATATAGGTTCATAAAAATAAGAAGTTTTATAAAATGAAAAAGGAAAAAAACAATTTCATTGGATTTTTTTTTTTGTATACCAAAGATTTTAAGTTTGATATTTATAAGTAAAAGGGTTTTGAAACATTATATTAGAATTCTATCAGATTATTATATAGCCAGTTAATAATTAGTGTGTAAACTATAATAGAATCAATCTGAAAGAGCTGACTGGCAAAGTGTGATAAAGTAAAAATTTGTTGTGTGTGTGTATATATATATATATATATATATATATATATATATATATATATATATATATATATATATATTATCTATCCAAGCCATCTTATAGAACCAAACACATGACTACATACATGTAAAAAAGATAAATGATCTCTAGTATACATATTTCATCCTATATCAGCACTCATCAGTTGGTCTGGATCACAATCAATGCTTAGTTTATATTAAGATAGCAAATCTTCAAACTTTAATAAACAAGCTTCAACCTTCTCCACTTGCCAACTCTTCAGCCATTCATTTCATTGAAAAATCTGAGGATGGAGTGTTCAAAGCCCTTGTTGATGTCAATATTATTGTCATATCCATGGTGAACTTAAGTCAATATGACACCTCACACATAGGACCTTAATATGTTTATTTAATTATAATTAAGTTTAGTATAGACAATGTTCACAATATTTGAATATTACATACTCAGCCTGTATTCTGCCCAAAGTAAATGGATATATTAAAATTTTATGTGTGAGGGGTCAGATTGACTAATGGTCAACATGGCTAAATATGAAATATTTAAATATATATATTGTCTATACTAAACTTAATGTAATTATAATTAAATGGACATATTAAGGTCCTATGTATGAGGTGTCAGATTGATTTTTCACTATAGGTATGACAATAATATTGGCATCATCAAGAGCATTGAGCATTCCATCCTCAGATTTTCAATGAAATGGATGAAGAGTTGAAGAGTGGAGAAAATTGAAGCTTGTCTATTAAAATTTGAAGACTTGCTATCTTAATATAAACTGACACTTACTCTTTATGTGTGTGGAAGATTGTGGTCTGGATCAACTGATGAAGGCTGGTTCAGCAAAAAATATAAATATTGGAGATCATTTATCTTTTTCACATGTATGTGGTCATGGGTGTCAGTTGTATAAGATGGAGTGTATAGCTGTAGGAAGCTTGAAAGTCTGAGTTCAAGTTTCTTATAAATATATGTATATATAAAGAAAAACAATAAATAACACTAGCTGAAATCTTTGTAAAATGTTTTAAACACTCCCCAGCTATGTTATTTTTAGCTACATACACCTTTTAAATAAAAAAAGCCCACTCAAGATTCTCTTAATTTAAAAGGTGGGTGTGGTAGAAAGTAATATTGCTATGGTACATTTATATATATATATACAAGCACATAAACACAAGTAATATGTGCTATGGTACATTTATATATATATATACAAGCACATAAACACAAGTACACTTATTTTATTTTGGTTACTATATGGCATATGTTTTTATCGTTAAAAAATAAATAAATAAATAAACTTTAACACTATGCTTATTTAACAAGCTGTTTACACACATTACCGTATATGAAATAATGCAATGTAGCGATTATCTTTTATATTTTCTTTAGACGAAGTCAGATGTTTCCATGCATAGGCCATTTTCCCAGAAACTCTTTTACCTTATAACATTACGTGAAAAAATATTGTTTTTTTTATTACTGGAATGTTTTACTTCAGCAATAAATATTTTTAAAATTGAACCTTTATCTCTAAAATATTGTGCTTCCATATTTAATTTTTAATATAGTTTCGTTATAAAATATTATTTAACTTTTAGAAAGTCATCAGAGAAATTATTGAAACTTTGGTTATGTTCCCTCATAAACGGTATTAAGTTAAATTTTATTATTATAAAAAAAAATTGTATGAACTATAATAAAATTATTTTCAATTAAGCAGAGAATTCAAAAACTATTAATACACAAATTACTTAAATTAATTCGTCTATCCTTTTTATACGTAATCTGGATATTTGAAAAGCTTTAATTGTATAAAAATCATTTATTTTAAAAATATAAGGGATTTTTTTAAGACTTCGTTTATTTAGATTTTAGATGAAGCTACAATTTTGAATAAAAATGAAGCTTTTATATAAACTATAATTAGTAATCGTTTATTTTAGAATAATAAAAGAATAAAGTTCTAAATTTATAGAATGTATAAAAAGGAAGGGAGAGGAAAAAAAAGTTGTAAAAAATTAGATTTTTATATATATTATAAAAAAAAAAAATGTTATTTTTTTATTATTAAAAAATCATTAATATTTTAACTAATTTAAGTTTATAGATAATAAAAATATATCGGTATTTAATATAAAAATGCCTCATAAATATAAATAAATTTATTGTTGTAAAAAATTAATTGGAATTATTATATAAATATTTTTTTTAAAAAAAAAAGAAAACAAGTATTATCCCTGCTATTTATATGCATAATACAGAAATGATGTAAATATGAATAAATAATCCAATATACATTTATTCAAATTATGTTTTTCATGTGGGATTAGTTTTAATATTATATAATTATTGACTAACTAGCAAATAATAGTCTTCCTGAATGAAAAAATAAATTAAGAGTGTATCTTTGTATCATTTTTAAATGAAAAAATTAGGTAAAATTTTAATCTTAATGTTTACAATACTAATAGGAAAAATAAAATTAGAGTTAATAAAAATCAGCAGATTTTTATACTTAGATAAAATAATAAATTATTATTATTATTATTATTATTATTATTATTATTATTATTATTATTATTATTATTATTATTATTATTATTATTATTATTATTATTATTATTATTATTATTATTATTATTATTATTATTATTATTATTATTATTATTATTATTATTATTATTATTATTATTATTATTATATTAGCTCTTACTTTGTCTATTTATCTATCTGTCTACCTACCTATCATATGCATAAACATATGTATATTGATATCCATATTATAATAATAATAATAATAATGATGATGATGATGATGATAATGATGATGATGATGATAATATACAAGCATATAAATACGTTTTTTAAAAAAAGATAAGGCTGTTTTAAATAACCTACTTAAAAGCAAAAATCTCTAAAGTCTTATCTGTTAATAAGCAGTTAAAGCTCTTTGGTGCACTTAAAATAGGCTCCGTGTGATTTATCAGAGTAAAGGAATAAAAATCCTAGAGATAGCATTTTCTGAATTAAATCCCAATTATAAAAATCTCAGCTGGTCAAGTAAAAGAAGTTTTTATGTTCACCTTGTCATTTTGGTTTTAAATATCACTTGAGAGTTCCAATCATTTAAACATTTTAGTCAAAAAATTGAATCACACGATTATTATTATATTACAATTCATGTTTGAGGTTATTATTTTGATTTATTTCTAGCTATATGTTTACTTTTTAATAGAAAAAATTTATTGATGATTTGCCATACTTTTTTAAAATGAATATAGACTAAGTAAATTTTAAACTATCTATACAATGCAAATTTTTACATGAGTGGGTAATTCATGTCTCTTAGTGTTCCTATGTACAAACCTTCCTCAATATGATACAAAGTATTTAAATCTTTAATTCACAAGATAGGGTGGGATCATTAGTTCAATAATTATGAAAAAAGTAAATCCAATTCATGATATCAAATAATATGCTAAAAATGTAACCAAGGTCTACTTACAATTATTTATTTTCAAGGCAATTAAAAATTATTTAAAAAATTGTTTTAGTCATCTCTGTTTTAAACAGTCTACCCTATATGTTTATTAAAAATTGCATCATCTACCAATTGAATTGTGAAAATAGCATTGGTCAATTTGTTACATCAAAATGCATAAACATGGGTTTTTTTTTTCTCAGTGATGAAAGCTTTTATTTATCAAAAAGACAAAATACCAACAGTTAAAAAAGGTTTACAAAGAGATGATTACATGGCAAAATGAAACTCAAGTGCAGTATGGTGAAGGAGAAGGGAATATATATAAAATGAGAAGGGGATATGGAGAGGGTGTAGTCCAGGCAAAGAAAAGTCTTTGGTAAGAAGAAATGTTGATAGGCTTGGTTGCCCTGGTGGATTGATAGGAGGATCCATATGTGACATTAACTTTAGAGGAATAGATATATTAAGTCTATAGTAGTTTCAGGGATGGATGAGGAGATTTCTGAGTTATGCTTAGATGCAACAGGCTGATTTTTGTTTTTTGTAGATGAGTAATTTTAGTTTTTCCCATTGTATTTGGAATGGCATTATGATTGGTTATGGTCTTTTTGACTTGCTTTTTACCTTTGATTGCGAAAATCATGGCCTGAAAGGGAGATGAAGACTTTGAAATAAATTCTTTGGTGATGATGTTTTTAGTTAAGTCTTGTTTGAAATTCAATTTGGATAAAATTTGGGTAATTTTGAAGGTTTAGTTCATGTAGTTGAGGTCCCTGCACATTTTTTCCACTAGGGGCAGCGGCCATCTTTAAACTGTTTGAAAGGATGAAAAGTAATATGAAGAAAATAATTTTGAAATGGAAAAATTAAATATACTGATGTAAAAACAAAATACACTGGGAAATTTGTTATTAATAATTTTACTTGAGTAATGAGAAAATTGAGTGGAATTTTAGCCCAGAAGAGGGGGGGGTCTGAAAAATAAGATCGTTAAAATGGCCTAAATAACTGGAACAACACAAAAAAAATTTATAAACAAATTCTGAGTGACAGTGAACTTGGAGTAGGAAAATATTAAAGAGTCTAAGAGGGAGTAAAATTCTTTATGATCCATGAAACAGTTGAACCACCCACCAAACAGGGAGCGAAATGAGGTAGTTAAATGCTGATAAGCACAAGATGGACATAGGGAAATTATGTTAAAAATGCACTAAAACTGAGATTTAGTGAATAAAAGAGTACCTTAGCAGCAAAATAAGGCCTTTAAAGGACCAAATAAATAAAAAAGGAACCTTTCACTGCTGCAACACCAACTTTTTAGAGCCATTCTGTGTAAGTTGTGAGGAGGATGACTTTCCAATAAGAGCTCCATCTATGGGTATTTAAATATAGTTTTACAAAAAGAATTATTAATTATGCCATCAGTTATTCAAAATCTTTAAGTCAATGATTGTCCTTAATTGTAATTTTAATATATTCCATTGACTTTAGTTGTTGTTGTTCTTGTTTGTTTGTTTTTTGAAGTATCAGTATTTTAAAATATTTAGTTGGGTAGTGGCAAATAATTTATATATTTTAGACTTTTTTAATTCGACATAAATATATATGTTGTATGTAATCATAGTAGAACAACCCAAGCTTATTTAAACCATGAATCTTCAATCACAGTAATGTTTATAAATAAAAGAGTGTTTTAAATATATAACTTTATATTTAAGTTAGATAAGAATTTATGATTGCAAAGCGGGGTTATAAGTTTAAATTTTTAAACAACAATCAGTGGATCAGTTGTCTAGACATTCTTAGTGGACAAGAGCAAATAAATTTTCGATAATTGATTTAAATGTTTTGTTTAAAAATTAAAATAGTCTTGTGGACATAATTTACAGTTCAATCTTGTTTTCCAAGTTCATTATTTCAAAAGATTAAAGCCACTTTTATTCAAGCAAATTACTTTTATATTTTTTATAATAAAAAAAAAACAGATCTATAAAAAGAACAAAAAAATATTTATAGCCTTATATTGTTTTTTTTAATCTTTTAAAAATAAAATTAATTTAGCAGATTAGTTTTCTTCACTTTTATTCAAACATTAAAGAAACTCCACAAGATTTTTAAATATCAAAATAATTATGCAAAATATATCCATTCATAATTTTGACATCATAACAATAAAAGATAATTTGTTTTATGCTATATATATATATAAATTAACATTTTTAAGTATAAAAAAGAGCTTTATCTATCTTAACTTTAATCCTTAAAATTTTTAAACAACTATTCAAATTGATATGAGATGTTATAATATTTAAAATATTTTTTAGTACTATTATGTCAATATAACCCCATAAAAGAATTGATAAAAGTTATTTGAAATTAATGCTATTATTAAATTTTATAAACAATTAATACCCATAAGCTGCAGGGAAAAAACAAATTATCATGATGACATATGTTTTGACTAAATCTATTTTCTCAGGTGAACTTGGCTCTTTACACTCAGTCAATCTCCAGTGTCAAATTAAGTCCTTGGAAGGCCTCCAACATAACCTTGTTTAAAGGCTTCTCTTGTTTAAATATTAAGTAATGTTATCAAAAAATCTATTAATCAATTTTAAAAATATTGATTAATCAATCATTTTCTTAAAAATAAAACAGATATAATAGTCATAATTTTTTGTTATTTATTGTGGCATTTAATCATTCAATATTTAATATGCCCCTAGTGGCAGACTGGAATAAATTTCCTACTATCCTTTATTGTATCAAATTTTTCTTTAGTCTTTATTATATTTTCAAACATTTTGAATTATTTGTTAGAAATATATGCTTACAAATGAAACATTCTTAAAACTCCTATTTTAATTTTTAGAATAATAGAAATAAAACTGCAATACTTTATATGATTTAAAAAGAATAATATGTATTTTTTCATTGAACAAGACCAATTTCAGCATTGCTCATTAAAATATTAAACTAAAAAAAATCAGAAATGTTTTAACTTAATTTGTGAAATCAAAATAAAGTATTGTTCAGATTACTTAAGCTTATAAAATTTTATTTATAATCTTAAGAAAATGACAAAAATATATCAGCTATGATCAATGCAGAAGTTTTTCTTTTTTCATATGGTATTGATTTTTCTTGGCTTGTCATCTTTAAAAATAAATATTTTCAAATAAAATCTTAGTTTAGTTCACACTATTCTTCTTAAAAAGTAAATATCATATAAACATTCTGCAAATGTAATCATGAATATGTAAACAAACTAAGGAAAATATTTTCATTTTTGAAATTTAAAAACCAATGAATATGCTCAAATGCTTTACTATTAGCTGTATGTTTCTAATTTCTTTTGACCGGATTTTTTTATATAAAATATAATATTTTTAAATAAAATCTGAATGTAATCACATTATTCTTCTTAAAAATAAATATTACATAAATATTCTACAATAATAATAATAATAAATATGCAGACAACCTATGAAAAATATATTTTTTTGTTTTTGAAAATAACAAAATTTGAATATAATATGTTTGAAAGCATTAGCAAATACTCTCTTGCAGAAAAACATAAACTACCAATCAGTAGTGTCATAGATAGAACACCAGTTTGATTGATGCAGATATCTTGAGATTTTTTTTTAATAAAAAAATCAGTTATTTTAGTTCTAATTTTCGCCACTTGGCAAACAAATACTAAACATAACTGTAAGCAAGTGAATTAAAGCTAAAAGAAAAATAGATCATTAGAGGGTATGCAATGTTATGTTCAGTGCTAGGAAAGAATTAAAATAAATTTTTAGTTAAAATATTAGTGAATTTACTTGCTGCAGTGCATATGTTTTTTAACCTTTTGCAATTCTCATTTTTGTTCTCAAATCTTTTTTTCATGGCTACATAAAATTAAAAATGCTAAATAAATTAAAATAAAAAATGATAGAAAAATAAAATTGAAATTTATTTTAAATTGATATTAATATTCTATGGTATGACCTTTATAATCACTAAAATGCAATGGTCTTTCTAACATATGTAAATTAAATAATATTATGGTACATGAATACTTCTTTGATACTGTAATTTTTTTTACAAGAAAGTAACACTAAAAACACCAACTACAGGCAAGCAATTAAGAACTTTTCTATGTAATTCACAGAATTTGCAGTTGAAAAAGAAGGTAAATTGTACTTATTTAATTGAATAATAAGTGATATATGCAAAAAGATTCTTAAATGTTATTTCTTATTTAAGATACTTTCTTATGGTCAGAAAATAAAATTTTCTTGTCAGTTATTAAGTATTTAAAAGTTTTATTACTCTGCTTGTCATTCAAAAACAATAAATTCTCTAGATGAAGATGGTAACTGTGCCTGAGAATGCAAACCTCTGATAATTGGAAGTTCCAAGTGCATAGTTCTTGCACCATGAGATGATTTGCCATTGCAATATTACTGGTTTTTTATATTTAAAGAAATTACAACTAATTCAAATTACTAGATTCATTTCTCAATGCTCTTAATTTCTACACATTATCATAATCATCTTATCATTCTTACACATCAAACTTGTAATCAATAGGATACTTTATTTAAATTTAAAGGTAAGATATATATAATTTTATAAATTATTACAACTACATAAAATTTAAATGTTAAAATTAATTATTTCCTTTCTTATATCATCTTTATACAAAGATATTTAAAATTTTGAAGTCATGCCTTGATTATTGTGAAATAAATTATAAGTGTTTAATAGCATTACTAATTTCAAATATATTTGTTTATAAGAGTGCACATTAAAGAAAGTACTATCATTTCAAGGCTTAAATTTGATGAATTCTAATAATTTATAAGGTTATTTGATACATTTCATCTTTAATTATAATAGAGAGATATATTTAACATCTCAAATATTAAAAAGCACTTCTCTTATGTTTAAAAATAATTGAATAATTATTGTGATATCTAGAGATTGGACAGTTGTAAGAAATGAAGCCGATAATATGAATTGAATTAGTTGTAAAATAGTATTAATGATATCAAAAAAGTAATTGATATATATATATATATATATAATATCAAATCATATTTTTCAAAATCGTTTTTTAATTTTTTTTAGA
This sequence comes from Epiperipatus broadwayi, assembly GCA_028023455.1. Classification (NCBI taxonomy): domain Eukaryota; kingdom Metazoa; phylum Onychophora; class Udeonychophora; order Euonychophora; family Peripatidae; genus Epiperipatus; species Epiperipatus broadwayi. Next base: position 1,653,503 of record JAQFVV010000211.1, read on the forward strand.
TCTTTTGACTTCCCTTTGTAGTCTTTTCAACTGAACGAGACAACCTTTAACAATACCCATAGTTCAATTCAGATTTCCCACAATTCTGTTATCTTAACATTTGATGACTGGCGATTCATTAACATTTGACGATTTCTTGAAATCAACATAGCCTCTTTTATTTTACGTTTATTATGATAACATTCAATTTGAATAAAAAAAAATATGAAAATTATTCAAATTGAACGTTGTCATAATAAACGTAAAATAAAAGAGGCTATGTTGATTTCAAGAAATCATCAAATGTTAATGAATCACCAGTCATCAAATGTTAAGATAACAGAATTGTGGGAAATCTGAATTGAACTATGGGTATTGTTAAAGGTTGTCTCGTTTTGATTATTCAACGTTATATAGTTGATAAAGACTACAAAGTGTATAGTCGAAAGTACTTCTAAAAGAATATAATTTATATAAATTGTACTGTATTTTGATATATATATTGATTTGTATATTACATATATTGTAAAACGAATACAGATATCAAACTTTATTTATTACATATATATATATATATATATATATATATATAGCTATTCATGAAGCGAGTAACTGCCCAATTACTTGTATTAATGTCGCTTCATTGGTCAAATAAAAATGGTCACTTTTATTTGCCCAAGTTATTAAATAATGAATGAACTAAAGTACAAATCAAGTGAGCTTACACTTTCAAATAACAAATCAGATGAAATGAATCTAAGTAATTTTAATAAGACATATCAAATCATGGCTATTAAATATATAATATTGAGAATATATAAACTTATTCAATGAGCAAATAACTCTTAATATTAATGTAAGAGGGTATTATTTGTAAGTTTATTAATTAATAATTCTTTAAGAATCTAGCTTGTGCAATGTCATAATAACATGATTGAAGATAATTAAGAATAAGCTTAGATATTACCAACATTACATAGCGATTTATTTACACTTAAAAATCATTTAAAAATTAATAATAATAATAATAATAATAATAATAATAATAATAATAATAATAATAATAATAATAATAATAATAATAATAATAATAATAATAATAATAATAATAATAATAATAATAATAATAATAATAAAAGAACGTCTGTAATGCTGTAAAGGCAAACTACTCTTAATCCAAATATCTTTAATTCAAAAATGTCTATTATGTAGACAAAATTGCAAAAAATACTTTGTTTTGATTTATTGTTTTACTTTCAAAATTGGACTTTATTCACACCCAGACGGATTTGCAAAATATACATATCAATTACAAAATTTCAATCATAATACATAACACAACGATAGAATTACATAAAAGAAACATTGAGTATTTCTATTACATTTTTTAAATTACAGTTTACTCTGTTAATAACATATTAAATTCAGTTTTTCCTCTATGGGTCTTATCAACTGTCTAGATTAAATTTTATTATAAACCATTCAATTAAATTCTGATCCATATAATCCTCCTCTCTTTAGATGAACAAATTTCAATTTATACATAATTTGTTTTAAACTTATCAAAATTGAACTTTTACTTCCACTTATAACATGGCTGTTCAATTCCTGAAGACTAAATCATAGGTGTAACCTATTTGTTACATCTGAGTAACTTCAAACCGCAATACATATTAATGACCATGTTTGGTCTGTTAACCATCTCCGGCAGAATTTCTTATCGCTAGCTTTGAACTCATGCAATGATTCCAAAATCATCTTTAATGGATCAATGTCTGTACCTTTTTCGAAAATCAGTCTATTCCTGAGAACCCAAATGCTAAAGTTAATAAACATAGCAAGTCTGATCCATCAGTCTCTTTGTTTGCAATGAAAGACTTTAAAATGTTGCGCAAATTAACCCATGTTTGACATTCTTTCAATATATGTTCCACTGTTTCTTCTTGTTTTCTACACATTGAACAGATAGGGTCCATACCATAGTTCCACCAATAGTGCAAAAAGGTAGCCGTAGGCAAGGCCCCGAGGTTGACCTTGATGAGAAAATCAACTAATCTAGGCTTCAATTTTAGTCGCTTAGTCAACCTGGAAAACCTTAGAATTCCTATTGGAAGTATATTTTCAATATTTGGATTGTTATGATTTATAGCATTATATGTGTTCCAATAATTTATCTTATTTTGAAATAGTGTTGAGGCGACACTGGTCTTGAAACTATCAAGTACCAGCCTCACCTGTTGTGATTTATTGTTTTAATTACTGCTATATAAAAAAATTGTACTGATATAAATATAACTATATTCTGTACTTTAAAATATTTTATTGTTATTTTTAAAATAAATTTATCCTGTATAAAAAATTTATATATAGAAATTACCTACTAAAAATATACTATCTAAATTACATTTCATAAATTATATATATTATTATTTGTGGTACTTTATTATAATTTAAAATAATCATATATATACACATACAAGGAAAGATAGTAAAAATAATGTTTATTTAAATTTTAATAAATGTTGGGTCTCTAATGGAGATGGGGGTCGGAGTTTATTGTTGAAATCCAAAAAATTCACAATTTCTAAAATGGTAATCTCTCTGTAACGACTGGAGGTAATATGTAATTAATAAATATGTAGGAATAAAATTAGATAAAAATATACAAAGGAAAGATTTTTTTTTAATAAACAAAAAATAGTATTTTATTTATCGTAAAGATTTAGACTAAAAATGTGTCATGTGATAAAAACAGATAATTTTTATATTGTTTTGATATGAAGTAGATTTTAAAATATTAGTGCATATCATAAAATGAACATCGGAATTCATATATATTGTAATTAAAATTTAAGTTATCTTGAAAACAAATAGAAAGAGTTAAATCACTCAAAAAAAGTCATTGATAAATAGTAATAGGCTACTTATTAAAGTAAAATCAAACAAAAAAATAAAATAAAAACATTTTAAACATTAAAAGATGCTGCAATAAATATAAAAAATATTAAATATCAAAAAATGTCTGGTCGTTGAGATAATGAATAAAGTGAAAGAGAAGGGGGAAATGATAAAATAGATTTTCTGTAGACAAAGAAGAAAGATAGGTAAAAATAAAGGATATAGAGTAATTACATAAAAAGTTGTTATTAATTTAATATAAAGTTTAAATATAAAGAGCAAAGAATAAAGCAATAAGTGGTGATAGAAATGATACATTATAAATATTTTTTAAAAAAAATGAAACTAACGTTATTTATATGATTTTACAAAAGCCTTGCTCTACATATTAAATTTAAAAAAATGTTATTTAAAAGTAATTAAATAGACTGTGGAAAAGTGAAGAAAAAAGTTATAACATCTTTAACAAAAATTTTAAAAAATTGCAAAGCACAAACGTTCAAGATAGTTGGATTTAAAGACATTTTCATGTCCGAAAATTTCAGAGTTTCTACTTAAATATTACGTATGAAATAAGTGCTGGGTTTGTGCTGGGTTTTGAGTCGATGTTTTAGATCTAGTGTCTGAATATTCTAGTTCTTCAGTGAGGTGAACCATAAGTTCAAAAACAGTTAGTCTGGAGATAAGAATGTTCTGGATAGAGATTTTCATTTTTTTCTCAAACTGCACTTATCAATTAGGAGCTTATTTTGAGCTATTGGTAGCTCTCTGTATTACATTTTTGTAAATATAAACTTATAAAAGAAATGTCACGTTATATATGACTTGCTTATTATTATTATTATTATTATTATTATTATTATTATTATTATTATTATTATTATTATTATTATTATTATTATTATTATTATTATTATTATTATTATTATTATTATTATTATTATTATTATTATTATTATTATTATTATTATTATTTTACCTTTAAGGCTTTGGCTATGATGAGACTATTAAAATATGGTACATTTGAATTTTGTTCAGTCTCATATAGCTATTTAAGTTAGATAGCTGGATTTAAAGACATTTTCATGTCCGAAAATTTCAGAGTTTCTACTTAAATATTATGTATAAAATAAGTGCTGGGTTTTGAGTTGATGTTTTAGATCTAGTGTCTGAATATTCTAGCTCTTCACTGATGTGAGCCATAAGCTCGAAACCAGTTGGTCTGGAGATAGGAATGTTCTGTATAGTAATATTCTGTATAGAGATTTTAAATATTTTCTCCTAAGCTTGTTTTGGGCTATTTTCTACTTAAATATTACATATGACTCTCTTTATTACATTTTTGTAAATACAAGCTTATAAAAGTAATCTCGCTTTATATATGACTTGCTTTTTTTTATTATTATTAACGATGAAAAGAGTAAATAAAGAATTTGAAAAAAATTAGTTGATTGCTTGTAATTAATCTATGACCCAGTAAAATAGAGGTAGATTTATTTTCATCAACTATATTTCTAGTAAGGAAAATATCTAATCTAATAAAATGTGAGAATTTTGAACCCTTATATTAATTTTACACACATCTAAAATTTTAATATTTTAGGATAGATTAGTCGTTTTTTATCTAAAGGATTGATTTAGAAAATATGGAGAAGCAAGAGATGCTACTGAAGTTATAAGAATTATTATTATAAAATATATTGAACCAACAAGAGAGGTTAATAATTGTTTATTGACCTTGAAATGTTATTTGGCATAATAAATTGAATTAAGATCTTACTGAAAAGATAAATATAGGAATAAAAATAAGGAACCAATGTGCTTGTTTATTATGTACTGAACTGAATTGTAAAATGAATATATTGAAAACAATAAATGAATTATAAGAAAATTGCAAAAGTTAAACAGATATTTATTGAGAATGAAAATATTTCTTACATAATTTAAATTAATAATGTAACTTATTGAATGTTTAATTTGGAGTGTAGCTTTATTTGGGGGAAAGATATGTCATTTTAAATTTTTAATAGAATTGGATATTCTAGTAATATAAATTTGGAGGGAAATGGCGAAAACTAGCTGGGAGAGTAAGATTGCGATATAAAAGTATTTAAAAAAGTAAGTGAAATTTTTTTATTTATTGAAAATAATATATAAAAATAAATTGGATTGCATATGTACTTAAAGGCAAATAGTTATAAAAAAATATATTGGAAAAAATTGTAAAGAGTAATCGATTTTCTTTATGAGAATAAAAGTTATAAGTAATTAAAGAAGAGAATAAAACTGTAAGTTTTAAAGAAGATGAGTAGCTTGTCATGAGACAAAAATGTAGCATAAGATATATCAAAATTTGAAATATTTTTTTATAAATTTTAAAACTTGATGTTTTTGTCCATATTAGTAAAACTATTCACGTTTTGTTATAATATAGTACTACTTCGAAAATATAAATTATAAATCCTGTGTGTGTAAGCTTGTGTATTCTCTTCGATTATGGAAATTTAAACATCAATTTTAATTGATTCTTTTTATTATGATTAAAACTTTGATTTATCTTACTTATTTAAAATTATTTTAAGATTCACACTAGAGCTCAAGAAACTAGATAAACATTTACCAAATATTATTAAACTATCCATAAGACATCTGAAAATTTCTGATCTTATTTTAAAAAAATAGCAATTATCTAAAAATATTTTCCAGCTCTATCCACCGAACTTTTATTATTCATTTAAAAACTTAGAAAAGAATCAACTGACAATAGTATAACGTAAATAGAGCATTTAGTGTGGATTTTGCGACTGATATGTTATTTATATTTAATTTGTTTTTGTCTAATAATCTTGGGAACTATAATATATAAACTTGCTACTGTTTGTGGCACATTTTGTATTGCTATAAATTTATTTATTTATTTTTTATTATTCCCTTTCAATATATTATTATCAAATCTTTCTATCAATACTAAAAAATTATATTTGTTTCATTCCCCTCACATTATATTTTTCGCACTCATACAACTTATTCTGTTTCTTTTTAATATCTTACATTTCAAAAATCAATGTTCTATACTCTTTCTCCCATATTAATATTAACATCTACACCTAAATACTTATTTTATTCTCTTTCTAGTTATTTATTTTTGGTAACAAAAGTTTTACTTTTGTCTCCAGACAACAAGAAGCTCTTTCTAATATTATCTAATATCCATTGTACTTCATATACATTTTACTTTTATTATTTAGTTAGAACAAAGTTTATTTTCTAGTAATATTACAGTAAAAAATATATTAAATGTTATAAAACTGATTACAGTTATAAATTATTTAATTATACATCAATGGCTTTATTGTTCAGGAGTCCACAAGAATTTTGAGTATCCAAAATATCAGGTCTGAATTTGATCCAAGAATTTATACTCCAGTGTAGGTCATTCTCCCACCATAGTAAAGTCCACAGTAATAGAGTGTCAGATTCTAGATCTATAGTTGTCACATCAATTCTAATTCTTACTCTTTCTGTGCTCCAACTTTTTAGGAACTGGCAAAGCAATCAAGCCATTTATTAAATTTTTTTTTTAAGTAAGCAATACTTTGGAGATTTAGAGCAACAATTAGTTTAGTTTAATTTAAGTTTAAGTTTTTCATTACATTTAACTTTTAGATAAATGCTTTGCTTGAGTTGTTTTTTTTTAATCTAATGTCCCAACTCCTCACTGAAGAGACCCATAGGTCGAAACCAGTCTGGGGATGGGGTCAATCCAAGATAAAAATGATTTGAATGCCTTTTCTTGCAGTAGCATTTATCATAAAAAAGAGCTTATTTAGAGCTAATTAGCATGCTTTTAATTTTACATATTTATAAGTGCAAGCTATATATAAGTCATGTCACATCTGACTTTTTGTTATTACTATTATTACATTTAAAACTAATTATATGTATTATTTATAATGAATCATTAAAATAATTGTGTACATTTTTTTAATAATCTTTATAATTTTTAACCTTATCATTAACTATAACAATAATCGCATGATCACTATTTTCTAAGCTTACACAAGCTGTTATTAGCAGTAGAAAACTCTCCAAACAGTAGAGCCATCCAGTGCAAGTCTGATTACTAAGGCTTGCACTGGGTGACACTACTGTCTGGAAAGTTTGCTTCTGCTAATATAAGAATAATCATTGGATTTTTTTTTTCTATCTAAGAATAAATCATTTGTAAAAAAATTTCTTAATAAGTTTTAATTCACAATTAAAAAATAATTAGATATAGAAAGTGTAATTAAAAGATATCATTAATTTGGGGAAATTTTTGTTGATCATATACATCTTTCACATTTTTTTTTAATGGACACCATATATTGTATGGTAGCAGGACACTGGGAGTGATCAGAGGATTGTGGTTTTGCTCTATTTAATGTAAAGAAAAAAATAGCAATAATAAAAAGTTACAGTATCAGAAAATATTTAAAAAGTTTTCATCTTTATATTCTTACTTTTTTTAAATCAATAAAGTTATTAGATAAAGTTTATGATATTTTTAAACTCTTAAATTAAAACAGTGAATTTTAAGTAAACAAAGCATTATATATATATATATATATATGGAAAACAAAAAAGCAGAAAGACACTTCATCAATGGAGTCACCGAAATCGCAGCGATAATTAATAAAATTTATTTGTCAATGAATATGCTTAAAGTTAGAAATATGTTCTGATTGTAAACATTTTTATTTAAATATAAGAGAATTACCTTTTATAAAAAATTGTTCGAAATATATTAAATATTACATAAGCTACCCTTGAACTATATTAAATAGATGGATACCATTTCACTGCAGTAAATAATAGAATTTATATATAAAAATTAAATCATAAAGTAGTTTAAGCGTTCTATTATTAAATAAATATTTGAAAAGCTAACTTTGTTAATAGGAAGAAACATAACAACTTATGGTTGTAAGATTTCAATGAAACAAAGTAAAAAAAAAAAAAGACAACAGTTATTTTTACTAATTAATATGCTGGTTAGAGTTGACCTAGTTAAATCTAATCATTATTTATTACATTATGTCAGGACGTTAATATGTAAATAAAAAGATAAAAGTGTAAATAAGTATACTTTTTTAATATTCTACTAGGTCATTAGTTATACAAAATTATATAGAATTCATTTTGTTTTAATAAATTAATTTTATTTTATGGACGGGGGTCTTTTTCACATGATAAAAAAATATTTAGATATTTTTAAATAGTAAGGAAATCAAGTTATACATCACATGCTTTTAAATATCGATATATTAAAAATGTACAAGTCGATACTTATAAATGCATAAATAGTTACTTATTTATTATTAATAAGATAGATTTTGAATCAATATTTGAGGAAATAAAATACACAAAATGCAAAAAAATAAATTTTCTTTCCTTTAATGTTTCATTGCAAAACCGTAAACAATATTATTCATATATATACATATTGCAAAAACAATCTTCATCTGTAAAACTTCTTATCACATTTTTCCATTTGCAAATAATCATAAAGTATACTTATAGAAACAAACTAACTACTATTTATTACTTTATCAACTCATATTGAGAATTAACTACAATTTATTAATTTACAAGTCATATAATAGCAACTTGAGAAAGGTTGTTACTATATGTCTTGTAAGTTAATGAATAATACTTAATCATGCGAATGGCTGGCAGAGATTTGATTCGGCCAAAGCATTAATTATTAAAGTAATTTTTTTTTCTATGGTGGGGGCAGGGGAAAACCATAGTTTGTGTCTATAATTATAATTTATGATTGTATATATATAAAGAAAAAGAGAAAAGTAATTTAAAATATATACATTCAGAGATAAAAATAAAATAATAATCAAAAATATATAAGTAATAATCATGATTAATTCAGTATATACCTCCTGTATCGACTAATTTTTTTATTTTTATAAGTCAATGATTTATTTCTAAAATCCTTCTTGACCTTTACAATTAGAAATATTTTTAGCTTTCAATTATCTATAAAAATCATTTAATTATTTTCCATTAGTAATTTAAACAATAAAAATGTTAGCTATAATTATATTGCATTCTAACAAAAATAGTCATAATTAATATTTTATTTTAATATTTACAAATTTAAATAATCAAATGTATTTATGCACATTTTTTTAAACAAAAAGTTTTCTAACATTTAAATATATTTCGATCTAATTAATATTTATTTTTAATGTTTATTCATAGTAATCAAATATTTATAATAACATTAAAATTATAAAATAACATATTAACTTATGCTGGTTGTAAGTGAATTTATTAATTTTTATGTAGTTTTTTTTTCATCATGACAAATTTATGTGTGTTGGGATTGCATTTTTTTAAAAAAAAACAAAAAAAACAATGAACTATTATTCCAAAAATTTATTTTAATCTCTTTTTATTTTACTACAACAATTTTATTAAAAACAAAACTTAAAATTAGACTTATATGTGTTAATATAATACCTACAAACGTTTTAATATCACCTGTTAAGCCATTAAAAGGAAATGTCTCTCTATTTAAAAATTGGACTTTAAAAATAAAAGAAAGTATATGTACAAAGTTCTGTAGATTATTACCCCCTTTAAAAGATTTTATAATTTAATCACTATAAAAGCTATCTTTAAACAGTCTCAAGTATGTCACAATGTGGCTCAAAGTCAACCAATCAGTAATTTAATAAACCATAATTCAGTAAAATTTTGTGTAAGTTTCATTTAATAATCGTTCATTATTTAATATTTTCCCTCTAATAACTGTTGGGCTAAAAAAAATTATAACCGAACTCTCTTATTAGTTTCTGTAAATCATATTACTGCTTTTTGAAAAAAAAATGATGCGGTTTAGAATATGCTCTACCCTAAGTTTAGTTTAATGAACTATTGTTATTAAATAGCACTATAACAACAGAAGGTAAAAATTACCAAATACTGAACATATATAAATAAATTGAAATAAATAAATTAATTAGTTCATAACAATTAAATAGAGGTGATATGTTTGACAAATATAATTTCAAATTATAATAAGTTTACTTATGGAAAGAATTTCTAGAATCATTCCAAAATACAATGAATAATTTGTAATTCTGATTTTGTATTATGATTCAGGTGTTGATTGGAAAAGTTCTTAAAATGCTCCTCTCATTTTGTTTAAAGTTTACATTTGGCCTCCACTCAAGTACATATGATGATTTATGCATATATATATATAAAACAAAATAAAATAAATGTCCGCTAATATCAATAATACATGCATATATATATATAAAACAAAATAAAATAAATGTCCGCTAATATCAATAATACAATAACAAAACTTAAATATATTCCAAACAACGGTAAACAATTTATAATACAATATAAATAAAAACTCAATAAAAACTCATAAAGAAATATTTTCGATTATATTCATAATCATTTTCAACCCAACTTTCAAAATGGAATCATCTATTACCAACTGGAAACACATGTCGATTTAAATATCCCACAATTCATTAATCCTAACATTTGCTGACTGTCTGTTTATTATCGTATTTTTATACCTACTAATAAAAACTGCCTCTTTAATTTTTCTTTTTTCATTATCTCTCTCTTGTCCTAAAATTTTTATTTTATTTATATCAAAATTAAACTTAAAATTACAATTTCTATCATGATCATAAAAAACGGATTCAGTATATAACTTGACTCATTACTATTATCATTACATATCTGTACATTTTTCAAAACTCTTTTATATAACAATTTATGTTCTTTAATTCTTTTCTCTATATTACATCTAGATTCCCCTATATATGATAAGTTACACCCACAAAAAATTCTATAAATTATATTATTCATGTTATTTTTTTCTAACTTATCTTTTGAATTATTAACCATTCTATTTAAATTACCTGATCCATAAAAAGAAACATTATATATACCATTATAAACTTTTTTCATAAATTTTACTTTATTATTATAAAAAGGCAAAGAAATCCACTTCTTACTCTTAATTTCTTCATCACCAGTATTTCTATTAATTTTCTTACTAAATTGACAAACCACTTGATAAATTTATTTTATATTATAACATACACTTAATAATTCACTTACATAATTTTCAATATTTTTCTTTTTATCACATGCATATTTACACAAAATATTATTTCTATACAAAAAAGACCTAAAACCAACCGTCTTATAATTATGTGGCACATTAGATAAATAGGGAATATACCCTCTAGTTTCAATAGGTTTAATAAACAATTTATAGTCAATCATATTATTGTTCCTTGAAATTATCAAATCTAAATATTTAATACTGTTATTATATTCTTTCTCCATAGTCCAGATAAGACCTTTTAATTTATTATATTCATCAAAAATTTTATCAATCATTTCTGAAGAAGCACATATAAAAACATCATCCACATATCTCATATATATCCTAATATTTCCCATAAATATAAATTTGTTTAAAATTTTCTCTTCATAATATGACAAAACAAAACTGCATAACTGTGCCACCATTGATAATCTCATTGGCCAGCCTTTACTCATCTTATAAAATTTACCATTAAAGGATGCAACAATATTTTGTTCAATAAAATTTAAAGCCTTCATCAGAAAACATATTAATTGATTATCCACTTTCTTTTCCAATAAAGCTTGAACAAAATATTGTTGCATCCTTTAATGGTAAATTTTATAAGATGAGTAAAGGCTGGCCAATGGGATTACCAATGGTGGCACAGTTATGCAGTTTTGTTTTGTCATATTATGAAGAGAAAATTTTAAACAAATTTATATTTATGGGAAATATTAAGATATATATGAGATATATGGATGATGTTTTTATATGTGCTTCTTCAGAAATGATTGATAAAATTTTTGATGAATATAATAAATTAAAAGGTCTTATCTGGACTATGGAGAAAGAATATAATAACAGTATTAAATATTTAGATTTGATAATTTTAAGGAACAATAATATGATTGACTATAAATTGTTTATTAAACCTATTGAAACTAGAGGGTATATTCCCTATTTATCTAACGTGCCACATAATTATAAGATGGTTGGTTTTAGGTCTTTTTTGTATAGAAATAATATTTTGTGTAAATATGCATGTGATAAAAAGAAAAATATTGAAAATTATGTAAGTGAATTATTAAATGTAGGTTATAATATAAAAGAAATTTATCAAGTGGTTTGTCAATTTAGTAAGAAAATTAATAGAAATACTGGTGATGAAGAAATTAAGAGTAAGAAGTGGATTTCTTTGCCTTTTTATAATAATAATCAAGTAAATTTATGAAAAAAGTTTATAATGGTATATATAATGTTTCTTTTTATGGATCAGGTAATTTAAATAGAATGGTTAATAATTCAAAAGATAAGTTAGAAAAAAATAACGTGAGTAATATAATTTATAAAATTTTTTGTGGGTGTAACTTATCATATATAGGAGAATCTAGATGTAATATAGAGAAAAGAATTAAAGAACATAAATTGTTATATAAAAGAGTTTTGAAAAATGTACAGATATGTAATGATAATAGTAATGAAGTCAAGTTATATACTGAATCTGTTTTTTATGATCATGATAGAAATTGTAATTTTAAGTTTAATTTTGATATAAATAAAATAAAAATTTTAGGACAAGAGAGAGATAATGAAAAAAGAAAAATTAAAGAGGCAGTTTTTATTAGTAGGTATAAAAATACGATAATAAACAGACAGTCAGCAAATGTTAGGATTAATGAATCTTGGGATATTTAAATCAACATGTGTTTCCGGTTGGTAATAGATGATTCCATTTTGAAAGTTGAGTTGAAAATGATTATGAATATAATTGAAAATATTTCTTTATGAGTTTTTATTGAGTTTTTATTTATATTGTATTATAAGTTGTTTACCGATGTTTGGAATATATTTAAGTTATATATATATATATATATATATATATATATATATATAACATACTTCATGATTTACTAGTAGGTTGATGGAATCCTCTCAGTTTAAATTTATGTAAACCTCTCATTTATTTGAGCAGGGCCACTGTGTTGATATGAGGTACCTTTAAATTTAAATGCCCCTAGTCTTATGAATACACCTGACCTGAGTACATTGTGAAAGCACATGACCTCCCATTTATCAAGGTTCTGGGTCTATATAATTTATGTTTTTTTACAAAAATCAAAAAATAAAACATGACTAAAGAGTTGTGAGGGGGAGTAGTTTGAAGCCTGTCCATTAAAGTATGGAGATTGGTTATCTTAATATAAGCTGAGCTTTGATTGTATAAATGTGTGGAGATGATAATCTGGACCAACTGATGACTGCTGGTTTAGCACGAAATACACATATTGGTGATTATTTATATTTTTTACATGTGTGTGATCAAGTGTATCAGTGGTATGAGATAGCATAGGTGGTTGAGGATCATGTGAAAGTCTGAGTTCAAACCCCATATATATTACATATAAGAGTACAGGTATGAAAAAGCTTGTACTGTAGAAAATTCATATTTCATTATATCACATGCTAAATGAAATGATATTTTCTTTTTTTTTTGCCAAAGCTGCTAATTTATAAGTCATATGATGAATATCATATGCAAAGTAATATAATTATAAAAGCACTGATTGTGCAGTAATGCAGATTTTTCTATTATGTTTTAATATGAAATCAGATTTCTATTGGTATTTTTATGTATATAATCATAATTTTCAAGTAATAATAATAATATGAAGATGGTGATGGTGATGATGGTGTTATTAATGGATTCACAATAAAAAATTCAAAAAAAATAAAAATATATTTTTTGCATTATATATATTTTATTTTCTGAAATATTGATTCAATACATCACAAAATCCTATTTTTAAAGATAAATAAGTAATTATTTATACATTATAAGTACCAATTTATACAATTTTAATATATCTAAATTTGCAAGTAAGATAATTTATTTTTTAAATATTTAAATGTTTTTTTTTATCATGTAAAGAAGACCTATCCCATCCATGAAATAAAATTACTTAATTCATACGAAATGAATTCTATATAATTTTGTTTAACAAAATACACAATAGAATATTAAAAAATTAAAATTATGTACACTTTTACCCTTTTATTTATATAAACTCTCCAGGCTTTGATATCCACAATGTGATAAATAGTAATCAGTCTTACTAGATCAATTTTGACCAAAGTTTTAATTAGTTTGAAAATAACATCAGAATCTTTCATGCATAAATTATATTTTTTTATTAAAAAATTAGCTTTTCAATCTCAAATATTTGATCACTAATAGAATATTTTTTTCTATGCTTGCTGTTTCAGCTTAACTTAGTCAAGTTATGATTTACTTTAAAAGAAGAAATTTTCACACATTGTTTATTTGATAAATTCTTAGAAGCAATTATACCACATCTTGGACTTTTTTTTTATTTAATGCTAGATTATACTAAGTGAAAAAAAACATCAAACAATTAGTTCCACTAGAATAGATAAAATATTTTGTAGGTACTTTTGCTACTTTAAGTATTTGCTAAATATTGATGGTTAATTACCAAATAATCATCACACACATAAGTGAAGTTTATATAATAGAATTCATTTGAATAACAAATTAATACTTATGTACATTTATCTATTATAAATTATAACATATGTCTTATGGTTTATTCAAATTAATAATAAAGCCTATGCAGTCTGTAATTGTTCTAGGTTTGCTTTGTGACCTATAATGGCAAAATTCGTGGGGGAAATCCTCTGTCCAAACTGCTCTCTTTTATATATGTGTAATCTTCAGCAGCCAGTCCAAATCCTCAATGCTTAATAAAAATATGTTGTTTTTTTCTTATCTCTGACTTTTGGTTACACTTGTTCTCTTTTCCTTAGGAGGAAATTATGTAATAATATATAACAAATAGAACCACTTTAAATAATTAATTTCTTAAAATACACACACACACACACACACACATATATATATATACACACACACCCAACACTTTCCTAATGCAGTTACCACTCAAATTATTACAATCAACAGAGGACCATTAAACAATAATACAGCATTAAATATGATATTATTAAAAATAGTAAAAGCTATTCAATAAAATATATAAAAATATAATATGACATATTAAAAAATGTAATATTGCTATTAAAAAATCTTTGCACAAGTCAACACTGAAATCAATCTCAGGACTCCACCACCTTTAATCTGATACTCTATCAATGATGCTAATTTGATTAATACAGATAAAATGTGAAAAATAATCCTTAATAAAAATAATTTTATCACATACAGAATTACTGTAATTATAAGACAATATTTTTAAAATATATTTTATGTTTAATAATCAAAAAAGCAAGTCATATATAATATGACATTACTTTTATAAGCTTGTATTTATAAAAATGTAATACAGAGAGTGTACCAATAGTTCAAACAAGATCTTAAATGATAAGTGCGGTATGAGAAAATATTTAAAATCTTTATCCAGAACCTTCCCATCTCCAGACCAACCGTTTTCGAGCTTATGGCTCACGAAAATATTTAAAATCTCTATCCAGAACCTTCCCATCTCCAGACCAACTGTTTTCAAGCTTATGGCTCGCATCAGTGGAGAGCTATAATATTCAGACCCTAGATCTAAAATATCAACTCAAAACCCAGCACTTATTTCATACGTAATATTTAAGTAGAAACTCTGAAAATTTTGGACATGAAAATATCTTTAAATCCAGCTATCTAACTTAAATAGCTATATGGAACTGAACTAAATTCAGATCTACCATATTTTAATAGCCTCAGCATAATATTATAATTTTACCTTTAAGGTTTTGGCTATGCTGAAGCTATTAAAATATGGTAGATCTGAATTTAATTCAGTCCCATATAGCTATTTAAGTTAGATACCTGGATTTAAAGACATTTTCATGTCCGAAAATTTCAGATCTAGTGTCCGAATATTCTAGCTCTCCACTGACATGAGCCATAAGCTCGAAACCAGTTGGTCTGGAGATGGAAAAGTTCTGGATAGAGATTTTAAATATTTTCTCATACCGCACTTATCAATTAAGAGCTTGTTTGAGCTATTGGTAGCATGCTCTGTATTACATTTTATGTTTAAATAAATCATTAATAATAATGTATTCTTTTTAAAAATAAATTAGGATATTTAAATAAAACTGGTTGGAAAATCTAAACATTTTCATTGACATATAAATTTTATTAATTATAGCTTCAAAAGGCATAGACTTGTTCACTTTTGTGCAATAGTGGAGTGTGTATATAGCATATTTTAAGGTTTGAGCAATTGTCACATGTCTAAGTAAATAAATATTGTATTTATATTTAATTAAGAAATAATGTGTTTTTAACAATAAAGTGATTCAGAAATCTAACATTTTCATATAAGTTTTATTAATTATCATGTTAAAATGGTGTCTGACCCATTGGGTTTACAAAAATAACAACATAAACTTAATATAATTCAAACTCAAACCTTGAAATTCGAGCATTTTTTCTAATTAGTTTAAGTAAAGAAGTATTCCACATTTAAATAAAAAATATTTACACTCAGAATGTAGTTCTAACAATGAAATGATTCTAAAATGTAAACATTCTTACTAGGCATCTTGGTGTCCCTGTGATGAAGTGCCTTTGTGCCCCACACAACTTGCACAAACATTCATGAAGAACCTGCATCTAGGTATAGCACTATAACAATCTTACTTTTTTAAAAAATAAAGGAAAGTAGGGTAATTCTAACTTAATATTGTATATGGAACAGTGACAATCAGATTTTTGCTTCATAACAAATACACAGAGTCGTCTGTGTAATAATACTAAATAATAAACTAATGCTTAAGAAATAAGTTTGAATAATAAAAAACAAAGAGAATCAAACAAACAAAGAGAAACAAAGATAGATCAATGCAGTGGGTCTTATAAAATCTTCTACTGTTAGAATGCCTTCCTCTAATACAGCATAAAACTTATGGCTGATCAGATATTATATCATAATACAGTTTACTAAATACTGATATCAAATAATTTTTTTTATTATTTTGATTATATATATTATACTTTGATTTTCAAGTGTCAAATTTCTACACCTTCAATTTTAATACCAATCAAATCAGAGATAAATATATTAATGATTTTTAATAATCTTTTATTAAATTGAATATGAAAAACAGATATAGCAATCTTTAACTTAAACTTTAAGTTTATATACTGCAATAATAATAATCTTTTGTTAAAGAAATTGTTAATAATGATTATTAATGTATTTAACTAAAGTGATTGGTGTGAATGTTCTAAATAAAAAAGATTGTTAATTCATACTAAATATTAAATAATTCCTTTGCAAACATATGGGTGTACGCTTTTATGAAGTGGTTTATTTCTATTTTTAATTTTTGCTGAGTGCAATTTTGGTGACAAGAACCATCAAAAGTGCACTCAGCTTAGTTAAGAAAAGAAATAAATAGCTTTGTAAAAGCATACAATCAAGAAAAAATTAAAATACTAAACATATGACCTGCACCAATTGAAGAGTGTTGTTATTAACATAAAATGTATCTTGGAGTTGAATTATCATCTTCAGATTGCTTTTATTCTTACGTTTCAAGAATATATGGTGGCATAAAAGTTTAAGTGCATGGATATATATATATATATATATATATATATATATATATATATATATATAAATCTATGATTTCAACATATATATATATATATATATATATATATATATATATATATGTTGAAACGAAGATTTTCGCGAGTTGCATATATAAAAGACATATTTTGCGGGTTCATCCATGTTAAAAAATTTTAAATATTGATATACCAACATGGTTAGACTTGATCACACAAGTCATCTATTGGGTGATAAAAGGTAGAAAGACGATTGTAGAGAAGCTACAATCACTGATTTGAAATATAAATATAGCGTTTTCTACTCATCAAAAGATCAGCAATGTAATAACTAAGACTAATGATTCAATCCCTCTTGAATCTCATGGTGTTTATCAAATCTCATGTGAAAATTGTAAAGCTTCTTACATATGTATGAGTAATCATTGCATCAGTGTTAGGAGAGATGAGCATGCTAATGCAGTTAAACACTCATCATCATCAGCACTCTCACTACATACTACAGATTCAGGTCATAAAATTGATTTTTCTAGTACCAGGATCATATCCAGATGTGATAATCTCTACAAGTGCAAAATTAGAGAAAGTCATTGAGATACTTAAAAGGCCAGATTTTATTAATAAGCAAGATGATACAAGAAAACTTCCTCCTATTTGGAAAGATTTTTTTTAAAAAAACATTCTTAATTTAACATTTTTACTATTGGTGGAACTTTAATGTTTTTTTTTTTTCAAATCACAACCATCTTTCTACCTTTTATAACCCAGTAGGTGACTTGTGTGATCAAGTCAAAATGTTGATATATCAATATTTAAAATTTTTAACATGGATGAACCTGAAAAATATCTATTTTATATGTATATAAAAAAAGATAAGATCAATCTACTGGATGTGATACTATAAAATCCACTATTCTAAAATCACATTTTTGTCAAACTAAACATGATTTTCTAAAAACGAATATTTTATATAAACTTAAGATTGTATTAGTGTGAGATGTAGGCTCTGTTTTACATTATAAAGTTTATCTCAAAGACATAAGTGCAGTTTTGATTGTTATTCATTGGAAAGATATGGCAGAAAATACATTACGTTAAAGGTCTATAATTAGATAGGATGCTAAAATATTTAAGAAAGAAAAGTTTTTTTACAGAAGTAAAAAGACATCACAAAATATTAAATAAACCCAATAATGGACCATAAACAGAGCAAAACTCTCCATACAGTATTGCCACCTGTGCTAAACAGAGTAATCAATGGATGCCAGAAGGCTTGTGCATAAAATCCCTATCTAATGCCTACTCATCCAATATCCCCAGACTAGTTTCTGGCTTGTGTCCTTCGTCAGTGAGGAGCTTTGGATCTGAGAGCACTGCATCTAGATCTTAGGACCAGTGAATTGTATGTGTAGACATATTCCTGGGTCACATATTGGTTTGTATAGTCATCCAAAATTTAAATTAACCATAATATATATATATATATATATATATATATAGAGAGAGAGAGAGAGAAAGGGGGTGGCAGATAATTAAAAAGATAAATATAGAAAGATGAGTAGTAGGTAGACAGATAGATAGGTAAGGAATGAATGAGAGGCTAGATAGGTAAATAGATGATTGGATGAATAACTAAATAGATAGAAAATGAAATAAGAAAGTAGATAGATAGATAGATAGATAGATAGATAGATAGATAGATAGATAGATAGATAGATAGATAGATAGATAGATGGATAGATGGATGGATGGATAGATAGATAGATCGATTGATAGATAGATGGATGGATAGATAGATAAATAGATAGATAGATAGATAGATAGAGATAGATAGATAGAGATAGATAGATAGATAGATAGATAGATAGATAGATAGATAGATAGATAGATAGATAGATAGATGGATGGATGTATGGATGGGTATAGATGGATGGATGGATGGATGGATAGGTGGATAGATAGATAGATAGATAGATAGATAGATAGATAGATAGATAGATAGATAGATAGATAGATAGATGGATGGATGGATAGATAGATAGATAGATAGATAGATAGATAGATAGATAGATAGATAGATAGATAGATAGATAGATAGATGGATGGATAGATGGTAGATAGATAGATAGATGGATGGATGGATAGGTGGATAGATAGATAGATAGATAGATAGATAGATAGATAGATAGATAGATAGATAGATAGATAGATAGATAGATAGATAGATAGATAGATAGATAGATAGATAGATAGATAGATAGATAGATTATCAGTGGTTGGCTAGATAGTTAAATGGGTGATTGGATGAATAAAAATAAATAGACAGGTAGAAAAACATAGGTAGATATAGATAGATAGACAGACAGATTTAAAGAGACATAGATAAATAGGTAAACAGATAAATAGATTTAAAAATGGATGGGTGGTTACATAGTTAAATAGGTTGTTGGATGCATAAATGAATTGGTAGGTAGAAAACCATATAAATAGATAGATATACAGATAGAAAGAATGAAAGATATATGGATAGATATGTAGGTGAATAGATAAAGGAATAGATAAAAAATAAATAGATAAATAAATAAATTAACAGAGACATGTAAAATATAGATCGATAAATAAGTAGATAGATAGACAGATAGAGATGGATAGCTAGTTAGTGAATAAATATGTGGGTGGCTAGATAGTTAAATAGATTGAATTGTGTTATTTTTCTTTACTTAATTTTTTTTTAATGCCATAATATAAAAAGAATGACCTTGTTTTAAAATTTTATTCATTACTTTTTATATATTTTTTTTTTATTTTATTCATTACTTGACATCATGTCTAAATGATCCTTTTGATTTTTTTTTGTCTCAAAATGCATGTGTTCTGCAATGGGAGATGATAACATTACATGCTTTGAAATAATGATAAAATGTTTTAAAATATATTTTTTATCGTTTTATTTATTATATATCATTTTACGTTCTTTAAAAAATGTTAATAATTTTTTTATTATTATTATGCATGATTTTATGTTCTTTAATAGATGCAAGTAATTTTTTGGGGGGAGGGGAGTCAAAAATTAATATATTGTTTTTGAAATTATTTTTTTAATCATTTGTAATAAAGGTTTTAAAGTTTTTAAAATTAATTACTAATCCATAAAACCAGTTTAAATTATATCCTCATTAATTTTTCACTATTTATATATAATTCTCTTTGAATCTGATATAAATATATGTATGTATATAGATGTCCAATATTAAGCCCTTAATATAAACTAAATTATAAGTTGTATATATATATATATATATATATATATATATATATATATATATATAATAGGTATTATACAGCTAAATTAATATAAACT
The DNA here is from genome assembly GCA_028023455.1 of Epiperipatus broadwayi. Taxonomy (NCBI): domain Eukaryota; kingdom Metazoa; phylum Onychophora; class Udeonychophora; order Euonychophora; family Peripatidae; genus Epiperipatus; species Epiperipatus broadwayi. Next base: position 1,674,470 of record JAQFVV010000211.1, read on the forward strand.
ATGTAACCATACACTTCATCAATAAAGTTTACATTTAAATTTTTTATTATGTGTGGCTTATGTGCCCATAATTTGTTTGTTGTTGTTTTTTGATTAAATATTATTGGTTAAACTATTGTTTTTGAAATTTTTTACCCCTGCATTTTATTTTATCCTGCAAAAGTTCTTGATTTATTTTCTTTTGCACTTAAGAAAATATCTGTAATGTTTTAATTTTAATATTTAATAATTACAGGAAACATTTATTTACCCATCATTTAACAAAATATCAAATTCAATTCTGCATCTTTAAGAATGTCTTTTATTTTTTTGTAGGCCAGTTTAGTATGCTAATTTAATTGTAGAAATAATTTTAATATGTTTTTCCATATTAATAATTATTTATTTTGTCAAATATTAATCTTTGCTAATTTGTGTTTCCGCTAATTGTGCTAGGATTATTTTTTTAATTCTTGGTTTATTAATTTGTTTTAGCTACTGTACATTAAATATGCTACTTTTGTTTTGTTTTAGGTTTTTTATTACACTTAGTTTTCTAGGCATTTTCTAATTACTAATATTTTTGATATTTGATTTCAAGAGTTATTTTATTTTCTGTTTTTGGTCTCATGATTATGCTAATTATTTGGTCATTTCCTAATTACTAAAATTTGCAAAATATTGTTTTTTGACATGCCATATTTTAAAAGTAAAACACTTTACCATTGTTTTTCATTTTTTTTATACTAATTTTTTAATTTTCTAGTTAGTAATACTTGCTAAATACTTTTTTTTGATACTTGATTTTTTTTTTTTTGGCCATATTTCTTAATTCCTAATATTTTTAATATTTCATTTTGAGAGATATTTGGATTCTGGTCATGTGATTACATTTATTTCTATAGCAATTGTGTAGCTTTTTTTATTATTATGGAAATTGCAATTTTTTAACTTATTAAATAAAATAACTGGAACACTTTGTATCAGGGGTATTATCTGATATGTTTTAGTGCTTGATTGTGTCAAAGGTGATTTTCAGGTTATCCTAGAAACTAAAATAGTGAAGAACTCATTCTAAATTGATACCTATGCTAAAGTCTAAGTGATCAAATCTTAGTGCATTTACTAAAATTAAACATATCAGTTGTTAAATCAATAACTTAAAATACTGCTTGTATAAATATCAATATTGCTAGTTTAAAATAGAATGAGCAAAGTTCTAATGACCAGAGGTGGTTGTGATTAAGTAAATAATTAATAATAATTATTATTACTTTTTTAATTCAGCAAGTTTCATTTAAACTTAAATATATACACATATGAGTGCATGTGTGCAAATTTTGCATAACAAAGAAAACCTACTACTATTAGTAATATGGTTTTTATCATTATTTTTGAAATCATTAACTTAATTTCCAGAAAAATAAACATAATTTTATAAAATAAATTTGTAGTATTTCAAGAATACAATAATTGACTTAGTAAGTTGATAATTGAAATAACATATACCATATAGCTTAAACTTTTGGTCTATAGAGATCAGTGCTTCTGCTAAAACACTCACGAATATATATGTACAAACATCCAAATATTTTTTATTTTTCAGTTTCTTTTTTTTTTTTTTTTAGTTAATGCAGTAGTTTTTTTTTTTTTTTAATAAACAAGAAATACTTTAATATATATTATAAACTCCGATATTTTTTTTTTTTAGTTTTTTTTTTTTGTTGTTGTTGTTGTTGTATTTTAAACTTTAGTCATTTTCAAATTTTTTAAATTTACCGGGTTCATCTATTGTAGACAAATTAATTATTAAAATGGGTCTATTTATATATATAAGGAGATTCAGCTTACTTATTTCTTTTTTGAATGTATATTTCTCAAACAAGATATTGATTTCTCCTCCAGTCTTTCTCAACTGGGCAGAAGTGAATGGTCCATAGGCTAGGCTTTTCTGATTGCCGAGAGGGGGTGCAGGTGTGAGGAGAGCGTCGTTACGGCTCTTAATAGAGTTATTTACGAAAGGTGCTAATTGAAATGATGAATAGTAACCCAAATGGCTAAGAAACGTCAATTGCCTACATAATTCAATTATCACGATGTTTCAAAAGCTCGAGCTGTTCCCATGTCTTTTTTTTTTTTAAAAAAAAAAAGCATCCATTAACACGACATTCTCAACTTCAGCTCTGGTGAATACAGCGAAATAAAAGTGGAATAAATAACGGTTTACCTGATAGATAGTAAACTAAAAGTGTTTGCACTCTTGTGATGTGGAGAGACTCATTTTTATCTTTTTAAAGTCTTATTATCTTCTAAGTATGCCGAAATAAACAGTATACCTAAGTAAGATGAAAATTAAAAAAATATCCTATTAAATATATATATATATTAGTTTAAAAATGTTTAGTATTTACATTTTAATAAATACAACACTTTATATAGTCTGTGAAAAAAAAAAAATTTAAACATTAATTGATAAAAAATATTTACTTTTTTTTTCATGACAGATTAAGATCGAACATGAAACTAAACATAAAAGTAATATTTTTGTTTTAAATATTAGAGTGATTTTCTTTCTTTTTATGCACACCCATTCACTCTATATATATATTTAGAGTATTTATTTTTTAAAAATACCTAACTATTTATAAACTTTATAAAAGAATTTGTAATTTTAATCAACAAATAGATTTAAATCGTTAACTGTAGTTTATATTTACTTTTGGCCACAATTATTTAAATCTGAGACTGTTAAATTACGGTTAAAAAGTCGATAGGCAAGCCACCATGAGTAGTCCTGAGTTTGTTGATGAGGCTCCAATGTCATCTAAGATATTCAAATTCAGCTGGCTTTATTAATGTTTATGTAAAAATAATTTTTGGAAGCTTTTCAAGAAGTCTACTTATTAAGACATATTCTTGTAAAATGTGATATGTTGGACTATTTCCATCATTTATGAGTGAATGTTGAATGTATCGAAAATTTTAAACTTTATTTAGACTTTCCCAATACATCAACTTGTTAGTAATAACACACAAATAGACAATACAGGTTAGTAATTACACAACGTTTCGAGTAGTATTATTCTCCACTCTTCTTCAGGTGTTGCTGACCTATATGCACAGTGACAATATTTGCTTAGAAGTTGAACTCGCACCTTTAGATTCTTGAATTCTTGTAAAGTTTCTTCTTTGAACATCCAGAAAAAAATATTGTTGGGGACTTTGGGTGAAATTTATGCGCGGTATTTAGCTAATTAACAGAAAATCTAATCTACTTAATAGTTTTTTACATATTTTCTATAACAGAAGCTTGTCTTTTATACTGGTGAAACAATGAAAAAATCAGTATAGAGAAAGGAATTTGGCTGGCATATTTCTCATGGTTATATTTAATTGCATTTCCCAAAGTTTAGGGTGTTTCTATTTTCTACAACAGGATCAAACAATATTTATCAATAATATAAACTTGGCTTTGTCTCTTGCTGCTCCATCTCTTGGTTGGCTTTCTTCAAACTTACAATGCTGCTATTAATAAAATTAGCTTTCTCCAGTTTTTGTATATCATGTAAGTAAAAAAAGACTATTTAAAATTAGGGAAAGAAAAAAGTCAAATATAAATAAGTAAAATAAAAAATAGCTATACTTTTTTTTTCACTTTTGAATTTTTTTTCTTATATTTTTTTTCTGTAATCTCAGATAATATTTTTATTATAATTTTTTTTGAGACGGAAGATATTTTATGTTTTTTTTCAACTTGTCTAATTATTTAAGGAATTACATGAAACTTAATAGATAATGTAGCATAAAAATAGAGTTAATTAAAAATATAATTTGTTTTGCTTTTTGATAAATAAAATAGCCAGGTGATAAGAAATATATATATGTTATAATTTTTAACAGCAGAAAATTCTTCAAACAGTAGTGCCACACTGTGCAAACCTTATTAATCAATAGATGCAAGAGCATTTATGTATAAAATCCTCATCTAGTGCCTATTCATCTAATATCCTCAGACTATTCATCCAATATCCCTAGACTAGTTTCTAGCTTGTGATTTTTATCAGAGAGAAACCTTGGATCTGAAAAGACTGTATTTAGATCTTAAGATCTAATGCAACCATTCAGCAGCCACAGTTTTGTAATTCAGCACTTCTATAGGACTTTCAACAGTCAGAAAAAATCATCAGTCCCTCTTCTATATTTTGTTTAACAGATTCCATAAGAATTGCCACTGTTTTATCATTAATTGTGATAAAACACTTGATGGTCTTTCTGCATAAGTCACTAAACATCCACTGTTCAGAATTCGTTAAGTTTGGTTTTGAAAAGGCTCTCATCAACTTTGTTAGGGCTTCTAATTTTTATGTTGTTGTTTTTTTTTTTAAATATAAAACAGTGTTGAATCAAAACTATGAACACAAATGAATGTAAAAATCGTTTAATCAAAACTATGAATATAAATGAATGTAAAAATCATTGAATCAAAACTATGAATACAAGTGAAGTAAAAAATAGTTTTAAAATGCAATTGACACCATTAAAGATCTTGTCAGAACAAAATCTGGGCAATAACTGAGAGTGTAAAATTATCACCAAAAAAAAGCACATTATTAAACAAGATCAGATCACAGGGCTTATTTGATGTTATCACAAGATTACACATTTATCACAGATGTGAAAAAGCATACCATCTCCTCTTCATTGCAGGACTAATATGTAAGTACCAAATATTAATTATCTTCTAAAATTATATATTTTTTAAAATCATATTTATATGATCAAAAAGCATTCTCACATCAATTTTATTTATTAGAAATTTGTGAACTTTTAATCTTTGGTGCACTGTCTCATTTGAGTTCAAAATGTTGCCTTTTTCTGAGTCAAATGTGTTTTTTACTATAGTATATTTCTGTTAGCCATGTAATATATATTACTCTGAGTATTTTAATTACTCTAATTAGTACATATTGTTAATCTTATCTTCTACATTACAGTATACATTACTTGAAGGGGGAGACCTTTTGATTCTTCTTTTTCTGCCTTAAGGAAATCAAGCAGAGCAAATTTCATGTTGATATCCTTGTGGCCACATTATTGTATGATTATTCATATAGTAAATGAACATGGGTGTACTGTTCAACCAATGTGGTGAATTTATTGACTTTTTACTTCTAAGTTTAAAATCTATAAACATCATGATCTTTCTTCCCAGTTGCTCAATAATTCATAAGTGAAATATTAGCTGAATATTTTGAAGGCGGGGTGAATATATGTGTGGAGTGAACTTTTTTAAATATATATTTATAATCATAACACAAAACAAAATTATGGCTCCAAAAATTATGTCACCAAACAAAGCAGCAATTGATGACTGAAGTAAAAACTGCTAAGAATGTCCTGATGACAGATCTAAGCGCTGGCATGGAACAACCTTTTATTTAGATATTTTCAAGTAAATGAAGATTTCAAAAATTGGAAGAACTGTTTGATATTAAAGAGGAAACTATTTGATTTTATAAAGTTAGAAAAAAGATAAAAAAGCAAATGATTTAAAAAGTGAATATGTTTTTAATTACAAATCATAAATATTGGAAGCGCAAATAGATTGGGATTCATTATAAATAAAAAATAAGAGAACAATATTGTGGAGATTTATATTAAATAGAGTAGCAAATATCGGTTATTCAAATAATTAGAAAATACTAAATGCATATAATTCAGATTTATACCCCAATAAGTTTTTTTTTTGTCATTAAAAACTAGAGGGGTTTTATATAAATATACAAAATGCTTTTAATCAGGCCAAACAACATTTTAAAAATACGATGGAAGATTTTAATGCTAGAATTGGTAAATTATTGTAAACAAAAAGTTCTGTGTGCAAATGTGATTATAGTGGCAGAAATGAAAGAGGACATAGTTTTATGGAGTTTTCAGAAAAAGAAAAACTATATTATGAATTCTTTCTTTAAAAAAAATTCTAAAAAGAAAATAAATATTGATGCATAGAAATATAGCAGAATTATGTTATTTTTTGTCTAACAAAAAATATGTATTTTAAGCCTGTAATGTTTTTTAATGGATTCAATACAAGAAGTAATCATTGATTATTCAATAGATAGTTAAAGTCCACTATGCAGGAACGATTAAAAGTTATAACTCCTTTACAGATTAGCACTGCTTTTGACCAGAACAATTATGTTTATAGCACTAAAATAAGTATGTAGAAGAGAAAACTTATAGGTTAATTACTATGCAAGTTTGTGAATTTACATATACCACATGCATGATAGTGCAATGCATGAATCTTTTTTATTTATCATGTGGGTGTTATTTGCAGTAAACCACTCCTCTTTGTATTTTCTCTTTTGATCATTGCACTCAGTACAAATTAATGTTGAATGGATCAAAATTGTGGCCTAAGGTGATCTCATGCTTTAAAAATACCAACTTTATATTGAGGTCTATTTTAATACATTTGTATGTATATATCTGTGCTGTGCTAATTTAATAGCACTGTTGGTATGAAACTCACCACAGTAAATTGTTTTGCAAGTTGGTTCATTGCAGCTAATTTTGTAGATCGTTTGGAGAATCTGGTCTGGGTGTAACTTGTCTTTGGTATTATTCAATAGTTGATTGAGATTAGAGGGTTTGAAGCTAACATTGAATTAATTGCAATAGATTGTCTTCAATTTTGTTTATGCATCTGGTATTAAAGGAAAGCTGATCCATACATTAGTGTTGTTTTGTTTTACAAACCTTGTGTTTAGTATGGAGTAGAAGTTTTTAAGAGCTCTAGTTAAACAATTATGATCATACTAGAAGAGGCTCTCCAAATAATCTATAAAATTAGCTGCAATGAACCAATTTTCAAAGCAGTTTACTATGGTGAGTTTTGTGCCAATAGTGCAACTAGATTAGTGCAACATTTATATATATATATATATATATATATATATATATATATATATATATATATCCAAAACGGACCTCAACATAAAGTAGATATTTTTGGAGAATGAAATTGGCTCTGGCCTCAATTTCAATTCACTCAACATCAAAGTGGTCTGCACTGAGTGCAATTTGAAAGAAAAAATACAAAGAGGCATGATTTATAGCAAATAACATCCACATGACAAATAAAAGATTCATGCCGTTGCATTATCACGCAAATGGTATTTATAAATTCACAAACTTGCATACTAATTAATCTATAAGTTCTCTCTTCTACATACCTGTCTTAAGGCTACGAATATGACCAGCCTGCTCCAAAGCTGTGCTAAGCCATAAGTCTGTAAGGGTGTTATAATTATATAGTTTTTCATGCGTAATGGACCTTCACTAACTATTGAATTCCAAACGAATAAGGAAAGAAATAAAGATAGGAGTTTGAGTCATAATCATTGATTAGTTCATGTAAGATATATGTCAATGCAAACTAGCATGGGAAAAATTATTAAGAAATTAATTATTAAAATTATTAAGTATAAACAATTGAAATTCCTAATCTTCAAAAACAATCCAATGAATTTAAATTAAAATTTGCAAACCGCTTAAAATCTTACATATATTTTGCAGTTGGTCGAAATCAATAAAAAGATAGCTCATTCATTATTAAAATTGCAAAAAAGATACCTGATATAAAAAAGCAGCAATTTACCAGTAAATATTTTACTAAAGTAAGACAATGAAGAAATAAAACAAAAAATATGAAAATTTTGAAAAAGTATCCTCTAAGAAAAAGTAAATATCTGGAGTTTTGTAATATATAAAAAATTCAAAGTATTACTCAACCTGAATTTGAACCTCATGTCTTAGGAATGATACTGATGCTCTAAATATTATAACACTCAGATAATTATATGAGTGTATGTATAAACAAATACTAACAAGCTTATTAGTGGAAGTGATGAATTATGTATTTTTATAATGCTTATTATGTAAGACAAAACCAATTCAACTTTTATATGACAACCAATTCAATGACTAAAAGCAAAATATATTTACAGTATAATAAATATTATATACTTTATAAATATTTGAAGTACAGACACTCTTCACATACCTGGAGCCTAATTGTAAATATAAGGGATTTGAACTCAGACTTTCAAGCACCCTTCAACTATCCATACTATCTCATACCCCTTAATACACATGACCACATACATGTAGAAAAGATAAATAATCACCAATATGTGTTTTTTGTGCTAAACCAGCACTCATCAGTTGGTCCAAATTATCTTCTCCCATATATATATAATCAATTCTCAATTTATATTAAGATAGCAAATAATATTTGAATCAGCTGGGATTTTGATATTGGAAGAAAATATCAAACAATTAACTAAAAAAAGAGATAATATTATGAAGTACGAGTAAAAATTCTATAAACAATTACATAATTAATAAAGAATTTAAGAAAATAAAGTATTCCCTGTAGTTATTGCATCTTCTGAATTGCCCAGAATTTTAAATGAAAAAGACGTTTAATTAAATCTACCAAGAGAGAAAAAGTTCCACAAAAAAGTAGAAATATAATTGATATCTTAAAAGAAGCCGATGAAAAAATGGAAAAATTGTTGCCAAAATTATATATTGTAACAGGCAAATCTGTACATTCGCGCAACAAAATCTAGAACTTTAGTAAATCATACCAAGGCCGACCAGCACGTTGTCTGATATAGCCCCAATTCCTTTACTAACGCTCAAAGATTTACCACCCTGGGATGACACATATGAAGCCACAGCAGCATTTCTTTCATCAGGTGCCGGCAATAGCACATCAGTAAAGCACAAGACTAGGATAAGTTGACTTATTAACGAGTATAGCTATATAGACGATGTGTGTGGCAGAACATAATTATAAAATATGGATTGTGATTCTTAACTAATGATTAACTAATTAATAAAGACTTACCAATGAGCAACATTGAGACATGACATAGAAGTTAAATTTAAACACAATTTATTGAAAAATAAATATTAAAATTATTAAATTAAAATGATGACTATAACTTGACTATATGGGTTATATCACACGCAGGTGACTAAGTTAGGGATACAATTTTTTATTTGAGTTGGGATTCACACGCAAGTGATGACTGGAGTTATAAACATTTATGGTTTGCCTAGTTACATATGGCTTTAATTTAGATATACATTTGATACAATGTGAATCACTCACAGGTGACATTAATCATTTTGGTTAGTTACATTAGGTTTATTACAAATACATATATCACTCGTAGGTGATGATTTAACTGTTTAGATAGCACTTCTAATCACGCGCAGGTGATTGTAGTTTGGATTACAAATCATTTAATTGAGTTTGCTACATGTAGATATCGCTCGCAAGTGATGAGAAATTATACGTGTTAAAATTTATATTTTCATGAGCTTTAAGATTACATTATAAATCAAGGTTAATTTGCTCATGACCATCTATGCCTAGTTTGTGCTATATACTGGGGTCGAGATCCGTTGTAGAGCTAGCAGAAGTGATTATACATATTGCCAAAGAATATGATATTTTATAAAACATGAATATTTAATATTCTCTATATAGTTTATGTGCTTATAAATTAGACTCGAATTCAGATCAAAGCTGAAAATACAATTACTATGGCGGGATGAAGTGATGATTGGCAGTCAGACTTCAGATAGAAATGGCGTATAGAAAATATAAAGTCTGATATAGCCCTTGCGTCTCGAGTGTGCTTTTTTATGAGAATTTTACCAAGTAACGGTTCTCTTTTCACCGTATTCATTGCTGTGTAAATAAACGACCTTTAGTCCGGCTGATCGAGCAATTTATTTGAATGGGAGTCTTATGCTCCGTTCCTAAGGATGCAGAATGGGGAGGTTCGAACTCGACCACCATTTTGAAGAAGAAAATTGCCTGAACTAAGAGTAATGGTGCAGCGCGACCACATACAAACCATTAAGGAATACAGCAACAAATATATATATATACACCGTAACGTTTAAAAACACACTCGCACCGCTGACCACATTATATAATTAAGATTTAATGACTCTAAACACTAGTTTCCTTCATGAAACTATCGTATATCAGTTCATTAGATAGCATGTATAATTATGCTATTAAGGAAAAACTAGGGTAATCCTGACTTTTAGCATCCCGAACAATTCGCCCTCTATTTTTAAAAAAATGAACTAACTACTTTTTCACACCTAAAAAAAAAAGTGTATGTAACTATATCCAAGTGTAAATGCTAATAAAAAAAAATGTTAAAAAAAATACTTACATTTACATGCGTATTTTTCACTTATAGCGGTCTTTGCTGCATGTAGAACTGTAAACAAATGACGTATATTAACTCTAAATGTTTTTACATAAAGAACACTCAATAACAAAAAAACAAACTCATATTTAGGATCCGTCCATTTTTTATAACGACAGAATTCCACGCGGTCAAGCAAAAGTAGTTCAGAATTTGTCACGTGTCACAAATGACCAAAGTACAGTAGTTCATAATTTTTATAGCAACTTTGCATGAGACTAAATAGAGCCTAAAAAATTAAGTTTTGTTACATCCATTTTATTTATTCATCTTCATGTAAAAAAGACATTTATAGTTACATATACTCTGCAATTACATCCATTTGATTTATTGATGTTCGTGTAAAAAATAAATTTATAGTTACATATACTCTGAAATTACATATATAGAATGACAGAGTTCGACACCCGGATCCTAAATGTGAATTGGTTTTTTGACACGTGACAAATTCTGAACTACTTTTGCTTGACCGCGTGGAATTCTGCCTATGTCCACTCTGTCGCAAAGCATAAGCTAAAATACCAATTTGGGATGAGCACACCTTTGTTCTCATCCTACCTGCAGGAATTTTCTTTCAGAAATCTGCATGCACGCGACGACCTTTTCGTGCATTTCCTCGCTTGTGTGGCTTCCAATTACTCCTAAAAATGTAAGTTTCTTTTCTTGTTATTTATTCTTCTTTACGGAAAAACATTTACAGTTAATATACGTCATTTATTTACAGTTCTATATACAGCAAAGACCGCTATACGTGAAAAATACGCATGTAAATGTAAGTATTTTTTTTAATCTTTTTTTATTAGCATTTACACTTGGATATAGTTACATACACTTTTTTTTTTAGGTGTGAAAAAGTAGTTAGTTAATTTTTTTAAAAATAGAGGGCGAATTGTTCGGGATGCTAAAAGTCAGGATTACCAAAACTAGGAATCTAATTTACAAAGCTATAACTCTGGAAGAAAGTACAGCACATTATTGGGCATTAAGATATAATTATAGCTCTATGCTGTATCTCAATCACTCCAGCTAAACATTAGTTAAATATCTCGAAAGCGAATCTATCTTAAAACAGCTTTACGCTTTTTCATTATCTCTTAAAACAAGATATTTTACCCCTTTCAAAACGTTTTTCTTTTGCATCCTAGACTTTATTATTCTCTAGGTGTGAAAATGTCATAGCTCCTCACTAAGCATTTAGTCAGTAGTAAAATCCCACTTTAAATAACTATAGCACAAACCAATAAAGCAATGGAAAATCATAAAATGGCAAAGGTTTACTTAGAAAGAATGTATGTTTAACGAATAGATATCTAAAATTTGACTCTGTCTTATCATAGTTTAAAATTAAATTGCAACGCAATTCGTTTATATCTGATTGACCCAGTTCAAGACAAACTTAAGTTGTGTACACGAATTAATTAAGGCAAATATTATTATTATATTAAAATATGTAAAAGCACATATCATTAAGTTAAAATACGTAAAATAATCTAGAAACTTAATTATCATTTTAGAATGAAGCATTTAAAATTAGACACAATTTAGAGTAAAGCATTTAAAATTATACGTAACGAAATCTATAATAATTAATTTAAAATCAATCATTTTAAGCAAGTCACAACTAAATAAGTCAGAAAACTGTAAATACATTGAACTAGATCAATCGGAGATAACTTAGCAAACCAACACATAAATTAATAAATACATAAATCAATAAATATGATATTAACTCAAATTAGTATTAAACCAAATCAAATATTAAATTAAATGAAGACCAGATTAAATGTAAAGGCAAATCAGGCAAAATTTTAAGGTGAAAACAAAAGAAATCAAAATTACATTTAGTAGTGGATTTAAAGAAAATAAAGAAATCAAAAATTACATTTAGTAGTGGATTTAAAATTACATTATTATTGCAATGGCCATAGAGTTTAAATTTAGCTAGCTTTAGGAATTATCGAATTTAAGATGAGTTATTAAACTTTAATAAGAGGAAAGTTTTTACCAGGCTCTCTTTTGCTGCTTGCGCTTGTTCCATATTGAAAGCTTGTTCCAGATTGAAAGTTCGGGCAACTGCTCCATCACACACAGCTTCTCCTATTGATGTTTCCCGCATCGGTAGACTCCCAGGTCCGAAAGGCAAGAGAAAATGCCTTCTACTCAAATTTCATTTTAATTAATAATTTTAAACATCAGTTGTTGAATGAAAAATGTCCGAATCTCCTCAAAATGGCCGCAGAAGCTTATATATCCAGCTTACCCCCCCCCCCGTCTTCTCAGTTATAGTCTTTTTCTAGCTTTGTTTTGATAATTTTTTCGCTGTTTTCTTAGCATCGTATAATTACTTTGTTTTTATTTCTTATAGCGAAGGTTTACATCCGATCATTCACTATTTCTTTTTAATTATGCAGGATAATTTATCCTACAGGTTAGTGTTACTTTTGGTTTGGTAATTAGGTCACACTAAAGCGAGAAAGATTAAATTTTATAATACCAATTTTTCGAAAACAAATCTATAAATGGAATTTTATAATACCAATTTTTCGAAAACAAATCTATAAATGGAAAACATCTGGTTATATATGTAACTTGATTATTTAATTTAGCAATATATGCAGAAATATACAATAATTTCAAATATTAATTTTCTTTAGAATAAATGTTTTAAATAAATAAATTTATAATGTTTTAAATCTGTTAACATTATTCTTTCCTGCATATACGTAGTCTCTCGTTACACATACAACGCAGTTTTCATTAATTTACTCCTAGAAATATATGTGTGTGTATATATGGGTTTTTACATATACGGATACACTTTTTATCTTGTAGGCTTAAAATATACGCACACATACACAACTAATATTTTTATATTTAAATCCAGCCTGATTTGGATATAATATTAACCTGATATACGAGGATTTGGCGATAGATACTTATATAGAAATACTACTATAGTATATAGTAGGTGAAACAGGAGATTTGACAAAGTTGACTGTTTCAATATCAAATGTCCAAATGGTAAAGATATATCAGATAATTGAAAGAGTGTAGTATAATGTTGAATTTAACAAATGTGATAAAAAAGATATTAGAAATTACATAAATCAATATTCTATAAGCTTTATCAAAAATCTTTACCAACATAAATACAATGTGCCTGCAGTAAATTTTGGATTCTAGTCAATCAAGAAAAGCAAGCTGTATTTAGAAGTGATTTTAAGTCAATGGATCACATACAAGAAATTATACAAAAGTACCAATTTATATAAGTTTCTAGGATGCTTTGGATTTGTAGATTATGAAAAAACATTTGAACTATAAGCATTTCTATAGTTTTAAAGCATTGGATCATCAAGATATTTTAGAAGAATGTTTAATAAAATACAACATTGATGATTAGATTATATGGTGATTTTAAGATTAACATTAAGAAGGATATATGACAGGATAATTTCATAACTCCAAAACTTTTATAGCAGTTTTACAAGAAGTATTTTGTGGATTAAAATCGTAAACTAAGGGAGTAAAACCAATGGAGAGTATTTTAAGAGTTTGCGGAGATTGTGGTTGTTTTTGCAAATAATGCTTCAGAGCTTCAAAAAATGTTGCAATAGTTATTAGATGAAAGTAAAAAGATAGGACTAAAGATAACTGATAAAAATATTAAAGTAATTTTTAAAAAAAAAAAGATTAATAACCACGAGTTAAAAAAAGTTAAGAAAAAATAAAGATCGATAATTATGAATTAGAAGTTAAGATAAAAATAAAGATTGAAAATAAAATAAGTTAAAAACTACAAATCTCTTGGTCAAATTATTAACTACATATGAAAAAACATAATGGATGAAATCAATCACAGAATGAAACTTGAATAAAACACTCCTGATAAAAATAATTTAATATTAATAAGAAATATGCTTATATTTGAAAAGGATGGTTTGTAACAGATTTCTTTTACCATTTCTTACTTATGAATCTGAGATTTTGACATTTAACAGAATAACAATCCAGAGACTTTGCCATATCACTCAATGAATTGTGAAGAGATATAAATTAAGTGTAGCAAATATAGCTCGAAAATGAAATACATGAGAGAGAGAATAAACAAGTATTATTAACACCTTTGAAAAAATTAAAAAACTAAAAGCATTAATAATAAATTTTAAAATAAAAAAGGGCAGAAGAGATAATAATAGATGCACTGTCTTAAATTGGATCCCAAGAGTTGTAAAAGATTTAGATATGGACCATATGTGAAACGGATGAGTAAAATAAGCAAGTTTTCTTAAAGCTAGACGTCGCATAAACTGGATTAAATTTTGGAAAGGTCGTTCTGCAGTAGATCGAGAATGATTAAAACAAAATAAATGATATATATAATAAATTCCATTAAGGCTATATTTGTAATAGACTTTTTCTAATTGTCTTAATAATATTTTGTTTATATTTTAATTTCATACCAACGTGATTTATTCAAACAGGCTTAGAGAATTCATTATATCAAAATATATTATAAATGTAGGGGATTTGAACTCAGGCTTTCAAGTACCCTTCAACTATCCATATTATCTCATACCACTAACACACATGATTACATGCATGTAGAAAAGATAAATAATCACCAATATACATATTTTGTGCTAAGCCAGCATTCATCAGTTGGTCCAGATTATCATCTCCCACACACACACACACACACGCATATATATATATATATATATATATAATCAATGCTCAGTTTATATTTGGATCAGCATAGATAGATAGATAGATAGATAGATAGATAGATATAATCAATGCTCTGTTTATATTTGGATCAGCATAGGATTTAAGCTTTCTGGCTTTCCATCATCATATTTTTAATGGTATGGATAGCTGAAGAGTTGGAGGTTGGAGTGAATTGAAGACTGTCCATTAAAGTATGAAGATTTGCTATCTTAATATAAACTGAGCACTGATTATATATATATATATATGCAGGAGATGATAATCTGGACCAACTGATGAGTACTGGTTTATCACAAAATACATATATTAGTGATTATTTATCATTTTTTACATGTGTGTGGTCGTGTGTATCAGACGTATGAGATAGTATGGATAGTTAAAGGGTGCTTGAAAGTCTGAGTTCAAATCCCTTATGTTTACAATTAGGCTCCAGGTAAATGAAGAGTGTCTGTATTTCAAATATTTACAAAATATATATAATATTTATTATTGTGTAAATATATTTTGCTTTTAGTCATTGAATTGGTTGTCATATAAGAGGTGAATTGATTTTGTCTTACATAATAAGCATTATAAAAAGTACATAATTCATCACTTCCAACTTGTTAGTATTTGTTCATATATACACTCATATAATTTTCTTAGTGTTATAATATTTAGAGCATCAGTATCATTCCTAAGACATGAAGTTCAAATTCAGGTTAAGTAATACTTTGAATTTTTTTTTTAGATTTTTCCACATAATTAGACTATATACATTCTCATTAATCATATAATTTTAACTGATAAATAAGTGTATAACTAACTACCTATAGGATAAAGCATAAATAAAAAACTTCTAAGACTCTTAAACCCAGATATTTCTATTAGTAAGATTTGTGAATAATACTTTATTTTCATCATAATTATTCTATAGAAATTGAGAGTTTTTACTCTACATTGGTTATTGTTCACTGCAGAATAAAAGCTCACCATCATCCCCTCTTAAAGGAACAGTAAAGAAGAAGGCAGTACTCACCAGCTTTATCAGTTTCAGTATGGTGAGTGTTGAGTTCACTCTTTACCTAAAGATATTGCGCAAAAAATTGTAAACTTTTTGAAAAAAAATTTTCAGTTCAGATTCAAATCCTGTAGTAAGCATAATAATGTGTTATTTCTGCACCATGAAACTTTTTATATCTTCACATAGTATAATTCTAAATATGTTAACATCTTCACATATATTACACAAAGCTAATTGTATATTAATTGATAGATTAATGAATGTTTAAAGTTCTAGAATACTAATAAATTTAAGTTGCAAATGAAATGATATATATTAAGCAGTCAATATTAGTCAATATATAAAAAATTGTTTCTTTTTAAATTTTATTCAAAGCACTAAATACCTTTCATGTTTATTATAATTATTATCAGTGAATTTACAAGTACTAAATATATTTCAGTATTTTTAGGGAATGTTATATTTATGTGGTAATTATGTTGGTAGATATTTGAAAATCATTGATTTTAAATTTATATTATACAGTATAAAATAATTATTACTATTCCTTTTGTTTCTTTTTAAATGCTTTATTTGTTAAGTTTTTTTTTTTTTTTCAAGTTAGAATAAAATTTTAAAATCAAGATTTAATATATTTAAATCCAATAGAATTGCTGAAATTCTGTTATAAAACTAAGTTATACAAGCCTAATTCATTTGGAACACTTATCTTTTTAGTAGGTCAACTAATTTTTTAGATAAGGAATAGAAGTTGGGAAAATATTAAAAATATTTAATAATTTTATTTATCACAGTTAATAAACATTCTTAGAACATTGATTTGTTTTAAATAATACTCATGAGAGGGGTGTATAAAGATTTGTTTTTTCCACTTTAATAGCATGTTAAATTGGTTTGAGTAATTACTTTCAGAAATAAAGTGCCGTTTTAAGCAATATATATATATTTCATTTTTTAGTTTATTTCAATTCAAAAATTTTATTAAAACTAGAGTTAAATTTTGAAATGAACATTTATTATATTTAATAAAAACATAATTTTCAAGTACAGTTTTTGTTAGCAAGCCATGGCCATGCAATTTAACAAAAAGTTAGGATAATTACTTTAAGAAAATAAAGAGTAGTCAGGAAATGAAATTTCACATATTTTGATGTCAAATGTAAATGACATTCAAAAAATTACAATGTTTTAAATATACATACAAGAAATATATTTTTTTTATTTTGTAGTTTGTTTCAATTTAACAATTTGATTAAAACTAGAATTAAATTTTAAATAAACATTTATCATATTTAATAACAACATAATTTACTAGTGTAGTTTTTATTAGTAAGCAGCACCATGCAATTTGATAAAATGTTAGGGTAATTATTTTTGAAAACAAAGAGCAATGGGTAGATGAAATTTCATACATTTTAATGTCAAATATAAATGTTTTTAAGCAATATGCATAGCATGAATATATATATTTCATTTTGTAGTTTGTTTCAATTTCATGATTTGATTGAAACTAGAGTTAAATTTTAAACTAAACATTATATTTAATAACAATATAATTTACAAGGGCAATGTTTGTTAGTAATCAGTGTTCATGCAATTTAACAAAAAACTTAGGGTGATTACTTTCAGAAATAAAAAACAGTGAGCAAATGAAATTTCACACATTTTAAAACTAGAATTAAATTTCAAAATAAATAATGGTTAAAAAATAAATAAGGAAATCATCTCAAATTGATTTTCTGAAACCTTTTGAATAAATAAAAATTATAAAATGCTGACTTTTTAGTTAAAATAATACTTCATATTTTTAGTATATTATTATGTACACATACTAAATATGATGTATAAATAAAAGATATACATTTTAACTTACAGCAGAAATAAGTAATATATATATATATTTCCATTCTTGCTATTAAAAGGTGTGAAGGTTGCCTTGACAGCAGTTAGAAATATTGGTTGCTATATTTACTGTGAATGTTTAGGTGGTTACTGGTTGGAAACTAATTATATATATAATTAGTTTCCAACCAGTAACCACCTAAACATATTATATGATCAATAGTGGCGTCTTTACCAAAACCGCCGAAACAAGTGTAAATTTTTTACATAAACGCAAAAGGAGTCAGAATTAACTCCTCTTTCATTTTGCTCACCTCCAGATCAGCTGATTTCAAGCGGTTTGCTTTCATCAGTGGAAGGATAGAGCTATAGAAACTAGGTCTAAGACTGACTCTCAAGCGCTTATGCAAAACGTTTATATCAGTTTGCAAGCGTGAATTTTTCAGACCGGTAAAGTCTTCAAACTCAGCCTAGCAAGCTAGATATCTATATGGGTCTGATCTCAGTTCAGTTTCACCACATAGTCAAAGTCTCTGCAATATATATCATTGCAAGAAAACTTTAAAGGTACATTTATGAAAAATAAAAACAAGTTAGTCACATAACCTGCTATCACTTGTTATTTATGATCAATAGATGGCGTCTTTACCAAAACCGCCGAAACAAGTGTAAAATATTTTTACATAAACGCAAAAGGAGTCAGAATTAACTACCTCTTTCATTTTGCTCACCTCCAGATCAGCGATTTCAAGCTGGTTTGCTTCGTCAGTGGAAGGATAGAGCTTGAAACTAGGTCTAAAGACTGACTCTCAAGTGTTTATGCAAAACGTTTATATCAGTTTGCAAGCGTGAATTTTTCAGACCGTAAAGTCTTCAAACTCAGCCTAGCAAGCTAGATATCTATATGGGTCTGATCTCAGTTCAGTTTCACCACATAGTCAAAGTCTCTGCAATATATATCATTGCAAGAAAACTTTAAACGTACATTTATGAAAAATAAAAACAAGTTAGTCACTAACCTGCTATCACTTGTTATTTATGATCAATAGATGGCTCTTTCCAAAACGCAAACAAGTGTAAAATATTTTTACATAAATGCAAAGGAGTCAGAATTAACTACCTCTTTCTTATGCTCACCTACAGATCAGCTGATTTCAAGCTGGTTTGCTTTCATCAGTGGAAGGATAGAGCTATAGAAACTAGGTCTAAAGACTGACTCTCAAGCGTTTATGCAAAACGTTTATATCAGTTTGCAAGCGTGAATTTTTCAGACCGGTAAAGTCTTCAAACTCAGCCTAGCAAGCTAGATATCTATATGGGTCTGATCTCAGTTCAGTTTCACCACATAGTCAAAGTCTCTGCAATATATATCATTGCAAGAAAACTTTAAAGGTACATTTATGAAAAATAAAAACAAGTTAGTCACGTAACCGCTATCACTTGTTATTTATGATCAATAGATGGCGTCTTTACCAAAACCGCCGAAACAAGTGTAAAATATTTTTACATAAACGCAAAAGGAGTCAGAATTAACTACCTCTTTCATTTTGCTCACCTCCAGATCAGCTGATTTCAAGCTGGTTTGCTTTCATCAGTGGAAGGATAGAGCTATAGAAACTAGGTCTAAAGACTGACTCTCAAGCATCGGAAGAGCAACGTTTATATCAGTTTGCAAGCGTGAATTTTTCAGACCGGTAAAGTCTTCAAACTCAGCCTAGCAAGCTAGATATCTATATGGGTCTGATCTCAGTTCAGTTTCACCACATAGTCAAAGTCTCTGCAATATATATCATTGCAAGAAAACTTTAAAGGTACATTTATGAAAAATAAAAACAAGTTAGTCATGTAACCTGCTATCACTTGTTATTTATGATCAATAGATGGCGTCTTTACCAAAACCGCCGAAACAAGTGTAAAATATTTTTACATAAACGCAAAAAAAGTCAGAATTAACTACCTCTTTCATTTTGCTCACCTCCAGATCAGCTGATTTCAAGCTGGCTTGCTTTCGTCAGTGGAAGGATAGAGCTATAGAAACTAGGTCTAAAGACTGACTCTCAAGTGTTTATGCAAAACGTTTATATCAGTTTGCAAGCGTGAATTTTTCAGACCGGTAAAGTCTTCAAACTCAGCCTAGCAAGCTAGATATCTATATGGGTCTGATCTCAGTTCAGTTTCACCACATAGTCAAAGTCTCTGCAATATATATCATTGCAAGAAAACTTTAAAGGAACATTTATGAAAAATAAAAACAATTTAGTCACGTAACCTGCTATCACTTGTTATTTATGAACAATAGATGGCGTCTTTACCAAAACCGCCGAAACAAGTGTAAAATATTTTTACATAAACGCAAAAGGAGTCAGAATTAACTACCTCTTTCATTTTGCTCACCTCCAGATCAGCTGATTTCAAGCTGGTTTGCTTTCGTCAGTGGAAGGATAGAGCTATAGAAACTAGGTCTAAAGACTGATCTCAAGCGTTTATGCAAAACGTTTATATCAGTTTGCAAGCGTGAATTTTTCAGACCGGTAAAGTCTTCAAACTCAGCCTAGCAAGCTAGATATCTATATGGGTCTGATCTCAGTTCAGTTTCACCACATAGTCAAAGTCTCTGCAATATATATCATTGCAAGAAAAATTTAAAGGTACATTTATGAAAAATAAAAACAAGTTAGTCACGTAACCTGCTATCACTTGTTATTTATGATCAATAGATGGCGTCTTTACCAAAACCGCCGAAACAAGTGTAAAATATTTTTACATAAACACAAAAGGAGTCAGAATTAACTACCTCTTTCATTTTGCTCACCTCCAGATCAGCTGATTTCAAGCTGGTTTGCTTTCGTCAGTGGAAGGATAGAGCTATAGAAACTAGGTCTAAAGACTGACTCTCAAGCGTTTATGCAAAACGTTTATATCAGTTTGCAAGCATGAATTTTTCAGACCGGTAAAGTCTTCAAACTCAGCCTAGCAAGCTAGATATCTATATGGGTCTGATCTCAGTTCAGTTTCACCACATAGTCAAAGTCTAACTTGTTTTTATTTTTCATAAATGTACCTTTAAAGTTTTCTTGCAATGATATATATTGCAGAGACTTTGACTATGTGGTGAAACTGAACTGAGTCAGACCCTATAGATATCTAGCTTGCTAGGCTGAGTTTGAAGACTCCGTCTGAAAAATTCACGCTGCAAACTGATATAAACGTTTTGCATAAACGCTTGAGAGTCAGTCTTTAGACCTAGTTTCTATAGCTCTATCCTTCCACTGACGAAAGCAAACCAGCTTGAAATCAGCTGATCTGGAGGTGAGCAAAATGAAAGTGGTAGTTAATTCTGACTCCTTTTGCGTTTATGTAAAAATATTTTACACTTGTTTCGGCGGTTTTGGTAAAGACGCCATCTATTGATCATAAATAACAAGTGATAGCAGGTTACGTGACTAACTTGTTTTTATTTTTCATAAATGTACCTTTAAAGTTTTCTTGCAATGATATATATTGCAGAGACTTTGACTATGTGGTGAAACTGAACTGAGATCAGACCCATATAGATATCTAGCTTGCTAGGCTAGATCGGAAGACTTTACCGGTCTGAAAAATTCAGCTTGCAAACTGATATAAACGTTTTGCATAAACGCTTGAGAGTCAGTCTTTAGACCTAGTTTCTATAGCTCTATCCTTCCATTGAGAAAGCAAACCAGCTTGAAATCAGCTGATCTGGAGGTGAGCAAAATGAAAGAGGTAGTTAATTCTGACTCCTTTTGCGTTTATGTAAAAATATTTTACACTTGTTTCGGCGGTTTTGGTAAAGACGCCATCTATTGATCATAAATAACAAGTGATAGCAGGTTACGTGACTAACTTGTTTTTATTTTTCATAAATGTACCTTTAAAGTTTTCTTGCAATCGGAAGAATATATTGCAGAGACTTTGACTATGTGGTGAAACTGAACTGAGATCAGACCCATATAGATATCTAGCTTGCTAGGCTGAGTTTGAAGATTTTACGGTCTGAAAAATTCAGCTGAAACTGATATAAACGTTTTGCATAAAGCTTGAGAGTCAGTCTTTAGACCTAGTTTCTATAGCTCTATCCTTCCACTGATGAAAACAAACCAGCTTGAAATCAGCTGATCTGGAGGTGAGCAAAATGAAAGAGGTAGTTAATTCTGACTCCTTTTGCGTTTATGTAAAAATATTTTACACTTGTTTCAGCGGTTTTGGTAAAGACGCCATCTATTGATCATAAATAACAAGTGATAGCAGGTTACATGACTAACTTGTTTTTATTTTTCATAAATGTACCTTTAAAGTTTTCTTGCAATGATATATATTGCAGAGACTTTGATTATGTGGTGAAACTGAACTGAGATCAGACCCATATAGATATCTAGCTTGCTAGGCTGAGTTTGAAGACTTTACCGGTCTGAAAAATTCACGCTTGCAAACTGATGGAAATGTTTTGCATAAACGCTTGAGAGTCAGTCTTTAGACCTAGTTTCTATAGCTCTATCCTTCCACTGACGAAAGCAAACCAGCTTGAAATCAGCTGATCTGGAGGTGAGCAAAATGAAAGAGGTAGTTAATTCTGACTCCTTTTGCGTTTATGTAAAAATATTTTACACTTGTTTCGGCGGTTTTGGTAAAGAGCCATCTATTGATCATAAATAACAAGTGATAGCGGTTACGTGACTAACTTGTTTTTATTTTTCATAAATGTACCTTTAAAGTTTTCTTGCAATGAATATATTGCAGAGACTTTGACTATTGGTGAAACTGAACTGAGATCAGACCCATATAGATATCTAGCTTTAGGCTGAGTTTGAAGACTTTACGGTCTGAAAAATTCACCTTGCAAACTGATATAAACATTTTGCATAAACGCTGAGAGTCAGTCTTTAGACCTAGTTTCTATAGCTCTATCTTTCCACTGACAAAGCAAACCAGCTGAAATCAGCTGATCTGGAGGTGAGCAAAATGAAAGAGGTAGTTAATTCTGACTCTTTTGCGTTTATGTAAAAATATTTTACACTTGTTTCGGCGGTTTTGGTAAAGAGCCATCTATTGATCATAAATAACAAGTGATAGCAGGTTACGTGACTAACTTGTTTTTATTTTTCATAAATGTACCTTTAAAGTTTTCTTGCAATGATATATATTGCAGAGACTTTGACTATGTGGTGAAACTGAACTGAGATCAGACCCATATAGATATCTAGCTTGCTAGGCTGAGTTTGAAGACTTTACCCGTCTGAAAAATTCACGCTTGCAAACTGATACAAACGTTTTGCATAAACGCTTGAGAGTCAGTCTTTAGACCTAGTTTCTATAGCTCTATCCTTCCACTGACGAAAGCAAACCAGCTTGAAATCAGCTGATCTGGAGGTGAGCAAAATGAAAGAGGTAGTTAATTCTGACTCTTTTTGCGTTTATGTAAAAATATTTTACACTTGTTTCGGCGGTTTTGGTAAAGCCATCTATTGAGCATAAATAACAAGTGATAGCAGGTTACGTGACTAACTTGTTTTTATTTTTCATAAATGTACCTTTAAAGTTTTCTTGCAATGATATATATTGCAGGACTTTGACTATGTGGTGAAACTGAACTGAGATCAGACCCATATAGATATCTAGCTTGCTAGGCTGAGTTTGAAGACTTTACCGGTCTGAAAAATTCACGCTTGCAAACTGATATAAACGTTTTGCATAAACGCTTGAGAGTCAGTCTTTAGACCTAGTTTCTATAGCTCTATCCTTCCACTGATGAAAGCAAACCAGCTTGAAATCAGCTGATCTGGAGGTGAGCAAAATGAAAGAGGTAGTTAATTCTGACTCCTTTTGCGTTTATGTAAAAATATTTTACACTTGTTTCGGCGGTTTTGGTAAAGACGCCATCTATTGATCATAAATAACAAGTGATAGCAGGTTACGTGACTAACTTGTTTTTATTTTTCATATATATATATATATATATAGTTCCAGGCATTATCAAATGGCCTTGCACAAAGTCTGTATTAAGCACAACAAATATAAAAATGTGCTAGATTAATAATGGAGGTTTGGTCTGAGCAGCAGAGTACCCACACACACAAATTTAAATATTGTACACGTATAATAAACTCATGTATTTTTTTATTTTTGTTTTTCCTTTTTGTATATTTTTTATGATATGTCATTATATGTATTGGCTTTTTTTTATTTTCCAACATACTTGTATATTTTTTTTAATTACTTTTCTAAAGATTGTAATTTTATTCCATAAGCAAGTAATGTTAATTACTTTTGCAAAAATTTGATCAAAAGCAAAAGATTTGATAATGCTATAATTAAACTGTTATCTCTTTTAAAAAAAAATTATTTTGAATTGATTTTGTAAGCAAGTGGTCTGGGTTATTCAAGATGGATGTCAAACTTAAAATGTAGAATTTAATCGGAAAAATATAAAGGAATGTTTGCAATCTAAGTGATAAGCTAAATTAAAAGGATTGGCTGATTCATTCTTCTCAGAGGGATATCTGAATTGTTTCTTATTAGTAGGATTGATAGTGCTGTGGGATTCATTCTCTCTTTGGCAGCCATTCTGGGCAAGTCGTTCTTTTTTGTGGCTCCAGAATTCTTCAAGCAACCAGCTACTTAGAGATTCATTTATGAATAGGACTATTAGTGACACTCTTAAAAACAAATCCATTATACAGTTCTTTTAAGAACTCTTGTCTTTGTGATTCGAGTAACCATTGGAGACAGCTTATGAAAATTTATTAATAGTCCTAATTATTATTAGATATATAAAAAAGAAGATATGAAGCAATATACTAGAGATTCCAGCAAAATGACACGGAGTAGACAACTAGCTGGTGCACTGCCCTTTCTCTGTCCCAGGCTGCCAAGATGTGACCATGCCAATTCCAGCCACCCATGATGATGACAAATGCCGCCTTGCTAAATAGATGAAATCCTCACCACACAGCCAGTTAATTTGAAGCCCACTCAGAGCCCAGAGGAGAAGAATGATGATGCAGATATAAGTTTATTTTAAGATATTTATTAATATTAAAATAATTAACTTTGATATTTCCAATTAAATATATTATTTTTTTGTTATTATTATTATTAATCATTTAAAAAAAGAGAGAGAGTCTCTCGCATATGTATATGAATTTACGGTTATTACGGGCATAAATGATAAAGCTTTTACTTAAATCCTTTGAGTCAATTTTTCTATTTCAAATTCTAGTATTTTCAACAAAGATTGCAATAAGATTCTTTTTTTTTTTGTTGCTGTTCATTTTCCTCTTGTTGTTACTCCTGGAATTCATCATATATGGATATACATGTATATGCGTACATACGCTTATAATATTCGGTAAATACGATATCTCATGCTGAATATCTAAAAATGTATTTAACCGTATATCCTTTTTAAGTTATTTTTTTTGTTACTGTTGCACCTTATGATGCATGCAAGAAGGGATTGATCTATTATAGATTCCCTGTAAGCAAGTACTCTAATAACTTTATATTTAAAGTAATAGTAAGTGTATAATTGTGATGCGCGTATATACATGTACATGAATTTATCTATAGCAAGAGGGAAATAGATACAGTACCTTATGGTGAATACGATATAGTATCTGAGCCAATGCAACCTTGTTGACTTGTTGAAAAGTATGAAATTAGTGAAATATCTCATATTGCAAATATACATATGCTTAGTTGTCTTTTTTTTTGTTTGCTATCAATAAAAAGGTTTTAAAGTTATCAGTAAAAGTGTATGCCTGTATGACCGAAAATCTCATATCTGTATATCAAATCACACAAAGTAAAATTTATTTCTATTGGGTAAAAGGAGCTCAGACCACTTCCATTACTTATAAACATTGTAAATAGCTTTAGGGATTTATTATTTGTCTTATTTAAAATTGTATTTTATCTATTTCAACGCCTGGAATATATATGGTTTGGGATAATTAATTATTTAGTATTTTGTTATTATATCATCATTAGTATAAAACGGTGGTGGGTATTTGGGATTAAATAAATATTTAATCATAATATTAAACTTGTTTCATTTTCATATTATTATTTATATTGATCAAAATGTATTACATACCGGTAATAATCATTTAACTTACGCATTTGAAGACCCTAGATTGTAGAGTGACTGAGCTAGCCACAAAGGGATATCACTATACTGGGGTGTTAAATCTTATTCTTATGCTCCGCTGAACATATGGTATTGCACATCCTTCTAGGAGGGTGAAAAATTCATTTTTTTGATTCTTTTCTAGAAGTGGCATGCAAAAGTCTATTTTGTAAATAGATTTTTCAAAGGTGTGTACTTGCCATTGTTCTAAATATTCGGGCATTCAAATAAGATATCAACTAAAGGGTGTTTTTAACTGGAAGAGTCCTGTCAATCCACTATTTCTATCAATTTAGCTGGAAGTACCAATATACATGAGTACAGACAATCGGCTAGATTGATATCCATTTCTTTACCTGTTGAATCTTGGTCACTTCATGCTCAGTGCAAGATTAGGAAAAGAATTCCACAGGAAGTATGGTCTGGTACAATAAAACTGCACACAATATATATATATATATATATATATATTTAAATACAATATATAGATATATATGGTCTGGTACAATATATATAATAAGTGTCTAGTAAATTTAAAGTACAATATATTTTTACATTTTCATTTACATAATAATACATGTTAAACATATATAACTAATAGTTTATATACCACTATGCTTTTTTGAAACTGCAATAATAATTAGGGATCACTTCACTACACATCCACTAAATATATTTTAAACATTTAATGAATACTCTCATTTCCAAACACAAGATAAAGTCTTTTGTAAAGATAGAATGAATCCACTCTGTCTTTTTTAACTTAAACATATATGTTTAGGAAAATCATGAGCAGTTGGAAATAAGATCATGAAAATATTAAATAATCCCTTTCAATACATTTAATGAATGATACTTGTGAAATTTTTATTGTTTATGATATATCCTTATTAGATAAAATGTAACATATATAATAAGTTATTTATTTATATAATGCTATGTTTATTTTTAGATTGTAATAATAATTAGGGATCATTCTATTACACATGTGCTAGATAAATTTTTAATATTTAATGAATACTTACCTTTCAAAACACAAGATAAAATCTTTTGACAAGATAGACTGAATCCATCTTTTTAACCTAAATGTATGTGTATAGGCAAATCTTAAGCATTTGGAAATGAGAGCATAAAAACATTAAATAAGTGACTAAAAATCTGAAAGTCTTGCGTATTTAAAATTATGATGGACCAAAGTGTTAATATTAAATTTTGTTTGAATACATAGAATAAGAAGTAAATCAATACATATTGAATAAAAGACTTAAATATTAATATGAACAATTTTTAATAATAACTATTTTTTGAAAGATTTTAGAATATTTTAGAGATAATTTTGAAAATTTAAATTAATTATAGATTAATTTTTTAAGAAAAAGATGGTCACAAAATTCTGAAGACTAAAAATTTTAAAATAATAAAGATTATATATATATTAAATGCTTTTATTGACTGTGCACTAAAAAGAAAAAAAAATTTAACCACAATTGGGCTTTTTATATTTAACCTGAAATAAAATCATGGGAGTCCCAAAATTAATTAAGACAATCCGAGATTGACTTAATTCATTTCTGGATCTCCCATGCTTTAATTTCAAGTTAAATCTAAAAAACTCGATGCATAGTCAATAAAAGCATTTAATATAAACAACATTTTTTATCTTTATTATTAATGAAAAATATGATGCAAGGACAATTATTATAAATGTATAATACAACCTTAAAAATTTTTAAACTACCATAAATTGTATTTGATTAATATAGAACTCATTAAAGGGTATGGTTGTAGGTCTAAGATTAAAACATCCTAATGAATTGGATTAAGAGAATGATTAGCAATAGCAGGATTACTACCAAATCATGATCAAATGTTGCCACCTATTCACACTATTCTTTTATAGAATTTGATGAGAAAATATAACAAATAAAGAATAAATTATTTTTCAGAAGCAGTTTTCTAGAGGTATCTAACTGTAGGCTTACAATAGATTTTAAAGTAAAGAGAAAAAAGTTGCTTCTGATAGAATTTTTATATGTAAGTAGAAAAAAACAGGTAATATTTTATTAACAAGCCATTACTTCATACTAGTAAAATATCTTTAATTGCGATCAAATTTTTTATATCGTTAGAATTTCATCTGCCTTTAGACAGAGAATTTAATATAAGCACCTTAACTGGAAATTTTATTTCATTGAGAAAAATTCAGATTTAATGTGAACATATCTCAAAATGTTAAGATTTTCCTTTATTATCAGTTTAAATTACAACAATTTAGTAATAAAACTGGAACTAAAACTTTTAAGGCAAAAATACTTAATATTAACATATTTTGCTTGTTCATATTAAAGGTAGCATTACATAAAGCAGTTTTTTTTATATACTTAAACTTGATAATAAAGTAATATTATAGGTTACTATACAGTCAATAAATAATTAATGCTCTATTACATAGTGATTAAAAAATACATTTAAATGTAAATAATATATACATGACATATGTTAAAATCTATTTAAATATATGCAATAAAGATGGTTAATTAAACCACACACAATTGTGTAATAAATAAATAACTAATCACCCATGTTGATCCATAGAGAAAACCAAGTGACTCTAAAAATTGATATAGAATGATTAACTCAAAAGACTAAAAGTTTTTAGGTTTAACCTCAATCTTTTATTGTATTGTTCAAACATCATATGACACCAAGAGATTGAGCATTTGACTTTATGTTTACATTATTGTTTAATAACCATAAATGTAGGAGTATTTAGGTAAATATGATTAAGCAAAAGTCTGTAAAGCCTATGCTTGGTTTCCAAATCTTGACTGGGTTAAATTTGAAACCTTTTCCCAAGTTATAATTAATTATTAATATTTGAGTTAGGTGATCCATATACAATTAATTAATTATCCAGTTATTGGTAAGTAAGTTATTAACATGCTTATTCTTAGGTAGTGAATAAAATAATATATTTTAATCTTATCATTTGATAATTGGCTAACTTGGTAATGCTTTTCTATTACTGTATTCTATTATTTGGAAACCATTGTGGAAGTCTCTGATCTGTATAAAGCATATTTAAATACTGTTTATTTTACATTTATAAAAATAAACAAATAATTATATTTAATTTTATTCTCTTAAAAAAAGTTATATGTGTAATAATAAAGTAATTACAATCTAAAGTCAAGTTATCTATTTTTTAGTAACACCAGTTTGCTTTTAATAGGGAATTTATCATAAGCACATATTTATTAAAATGGCAGTTCTTTAAGATTCTATTAAAATATGGTCCTGGATAAAATTCACTAGCTCTATATTAATTTTATAATGCCTTCATGGTTTAATACAGTAATAGAGTAGCAGATTCTAGATCTTAAGGATCTTAAATTGCAGTTCTTCTTTTACCACTTTCTTGTTGAACTTCTTATAAATACCTGAACAATAAACTATATGATTATTTATTTACTGCTAAAAATATAACAACAAAGCTGAATTGAGTTTATTATACATTTTGTTTTAAATAATAAACTTTGTAGAGCATGTAAAAAGATATCAAACCAAAGCACACAGGTTGCTAAATGTTTGATTCTATTCAGCAGATATTTTTAATATACAATAGTTATTTAAAAACTGACAACTACTGTTGGTAATAATAGTTGTATCACCCTGTAAAGACTTTGCTTTTAATCTCAGAAAATTTTATACTATATTAACTATTAACATTACGTTTAAATCTGCGATCATTTTTTATTTTAGACTAGAGATATCATTTGTTTCAGTCATAGCCGTTTTTCTTGACTAGTTAAATTCAAGTGGGCCTCGTGATATATATTAATATAGTTATTCAGTCTGTTTTTCAAATTTCACAGTTTTTTTAAATATTTATTTAACGAAAACATCAAATAAAAAAACAAAATTAAAACATAAAATCAATTTGTTTCATTCCATTATCAAAAAACTATAATTAAATTAAAATATCTAGCAAATAAATAATCCTAAAGGAAATATATAGAAGTAATTCAATTCTCATTTTTCTTAAAAAATTTTCCCCCGTTTCATCGATCTTTCTAATTTTTTGTTGACTTTGAAAGAAACATGTTCGGGAAAAAAAATAATATTGAATATAATGTATATACAAATTTAAATAATTGTTTAATAGTTAAACTTTAATTATTTAATTTTTATATCAAATAATAAAAACAAAATTCGCGAACTGATTTCAAATACTTTAACTTAACCGTAACATCTACAGAAAAAAAGTGATTTGAATATGTTTCTCAACAGAAAACTGAATGAAAATGTTTTTTTTTTAACTGCATTATTAATGAGATAATATTTTCAGCATATATAAAGTAAATCCTTCAAATAAATTTTTATACTATATGTCTTTGTGGATACAAAAATAAACATTGATAACCTCATGTGACCATTACTCAAAAACAAAAAATATAAGCAGACGCGAATAATTGAACTAATCAAACTAGGTAAACCAGCATATTAGATGTAAAACATGTATAGACCACATAAAATGATTGGTTCAGTCAAAATAAGAACTGATTTATGTGGTTTTTGGAAATGTTTATTCTAACGTAAAAAGTGATTGAAGGTTTAATTTTAATATTAGTAATTAGGTAATATGTGTTTAAAAAGAATTAAAAGTTCATGCATATGGTAAAGAATTTGGATTGAGTAAAATATTGATATATTTAAGCTATAAAAAGTTAATTTAAAGTTATATGTTAACATTTATGAAATTTAATATTTCATGTTTATTATATCATTGATGTACTTTGGGTTATATTTATGTCATTTGAAAAATGACATTTGTAATTTAATATGTATAGGTTAATTATTTAATATATTATTTACTGTTGCTCTAAAGAAGATGTTCCGAGTTTATTTGGCTTATCACTCCTTTTTCAGAAAAAAAATTACCCAGCATCTCCTTCAACTATAAATAATTTCCTTCCATTCTGAATTAATGTAATATTACAACTATTAATGAAAACATCCACAGAAAAGGTAGATTCAATCGTGTATCAGCATCTCCTTAAAAATCTATCTTCTTTAAAGAATATATAGAAAGATATATGGAGACAAATAACTCTTTTATATATCTGTATTCCATCTATGTCCTATAACATAATAAAGAAAATTGTTATAAATAAGACATTTGAAAATATAAAATTATTTATAAAATTAATCATTCACATCAAAGTCAGAAAATTATTATAAGAAGGATATTATTGGAAAATTTCATGAATAACATTAAAAATAATCTTAATGAGAAAAAATAAACAAATGTATCTATTTCAAAGAAATGAGCTGTTTGATTATTCAAATTTAAATTTTAAATTAAAATTGATAAAAAGAATTATTTAATAATACCTCTATCTGCCATGAATATGATATAGTAAAATGTATTGAAAGCATGCTAGGCAATAATAAAGCTAAATATTATTTTAAAAAACTATCTTTTCTGTTGATATTTTCTTTGCCAGATCTTATGTTAGCTCAGAAAAAAAGATAATTTGTAACAATTGAATGAGAGCATTCATAAATTACCAGGATTACCTATTTGCAATCTATTTCTTTTTACACTATTTGTGATTGCACTGAACCCATGTTCCATTAATATAAGGTAATGTGGTTGTAAACTTTGGTACTGTAGCCCACAATCCAGGATACCTTTTTAATCAGAACTGTTGGTAGCAGTTTTTGAATTTAATTTTAATTTTTTAATTTGTTGTTACTTCTACCACTTCTTGAAATTTTAAAGAATTTCTGTGTTTATAATTGACAAAAGAATCTGAAATTCAATTGGATATGTTTATTTTAAGAGTATCTTAAATTATTACTTGAAGTAGAATGAAAGAGCCTGCAAATGGAACAATAAGTAAGTGAATCATCATGATTTCTAATGTTGTAAATTTGGAATTCCCTTTGTCCTAAATATGTGCTGATGTTTTGCTGCTACGTATGTGGAAATAACAGTTTTTCTGTGACTAAATTCAGCTTATGATTTGGAGTTGTACATTTGTTTCATTAAATTTATTAAACAAGTCTGTCATTTTTGAAATCAATCGAGTTTTCTCCAAAGTATCATCTTCCTTTTCCAGAGAAGTATAAAATTGAATCAAAGAGTTCATGAAACTAATCCAAATTGGCACTTTTTGTTGGTCAAAAACTTCTGATGAAACAGCAAGCAATCGAATTCTTCATGATTTTTAATATAAAATTATCGAATTGATTTTGTTGATTTTTTTAATGATATAATATACGTTTGTAGATGTTTAAGTATATTTTTGACAACTAAATATTGGTAATAAATGACGAATTATATACAAAAATATTCAATTTTTTTAAAAAAATTTAAAAAATTATTATAGTGTCTTTAAATTATTGAAGCACCTTCAGTAGCAATTGACAAAATATTACTGGGGGGAGGGGTATTTTTGTTTAAAAACCTCTTCCTATGCTTCAAGTATCGATTTTCTTATAGTATCATAAATATGCATATTTTTAACAAGTAATAATTCTTAGTAATTTTTTCTTCTTTTATATAAACCTATACTAAAAATAAAGGTCATTTTCTGGCCCGAAGTTGATTCATTAAACTTACCGATCTGGAATGATTTTAAATACATAATGGCCTTCAATATCTTAAGGCATTTTATTAATCTTTTTTTATATTATATAATTACACTAATAAATTTTTGCTGATATCAGATAGTGTCTCGTGTGATATAATGCTATTACCTCACTTTTAATCAATAGAATTAGTTTTATAAGTCACGAAATGTTATAATGAGCACACAGCCCATTGCCGTCTCGTTTGAGTGCTATTGAGAGAAGTTTTGCCAGTATTAGCTGTCTCAAAAAAAAATTTCTTTAAGTGCTTGCAAATATAATAAATTCTCATTTTTCTTATTAGCATAAATATTTGTCAAAAGTTCTTATAGTCTTAAAGCCTTTATAGCTTTATTTGATAAAACGTTTTGGCACATCAGACACATTATAATGTATTGGTTGTAAACAGATAAATAAAGCTATATTTGATGCATATTGTCTACATTTTTTTTAGATTCAGTCTTGACATCATCAGTAAAATAAAAAAATTACATCTTTATTTATTAAAAACAGGATATAAAATTACTAAGAAATATAGTATTATGTGTAATTAAAAAGATGAAATTTCTCTGGCCTGAACCAATTTTTTTTGCATTAGTTATATTATTAGAGTAGTGTAAACAGCATCAGTCATGCAGTTGTTTTTGCTGATAGCAAAACGCAAAGTAAAATACTATTAAAACTAATAAAGTGGGTTTTGTTTTGTTTTTTGCTAAACATTAGATATATGTATTTGATAATAAATTGTGAAACATCAAATTAAATTTATCAAAAAATAATTAATTTTAAAAAATACGTAAATAGTGCAATTAAATGTCAGTTAACAGTTTTTACTGAGTTTACCCTTATTTGAATAATTTTTTTCTTATTAATACGTGCTTTATTTACCAATTATCATCAATGATCCGGGAG
Source organism: Epiperipatus broadwayi (assembly GCA_028023455.1). Taxonomy (NCBI): domain Eukaryota; kingdom Metazoa; phylum Onychophora; class Udeonychophora; order Euonychophora; family Peripatidae; genus Epiperipatus; species Epiperipatus broadwayi. Next base: position 1,708,026 of record JAQFVV010000211.1, read on the forward strand.
ATATTAATAAATGTTAATGATAACAGGTTTATTTATTATTTTCTTACCCTGTTTTGTTATTACTGTAATAAAAAAACATTAACTATATTGATTATAGACTTCAAATAATGTTATATAATGCTAGCCTGTTACATCTTTATTAGTAACTTCGAAATTTTAATAAACTTTTCTCTGAACAATGTAATTCAAAATAAATACATACAAAATGTATATAGAGAAAATCTTTAGTTGATCTTAACATCACGGTATGCTTTGCATGCTTTTGAATACCTGGTAGTCATATTCATAGACATAGATTTCTGAAGAGCTTATGATATTTATCAAAGAATAACCAAATTTATCAAAGAATAACCAACATAGATGATTCACATAAAATTTGAATGAAGGATGTAAATACATTTAAATGAGCCACTTTTTTTGAAAGTAGTATGCAGGATTCTTTTTTATTTATTGCATGACATCTATTGCTATGAAGTTTCTCCATATATATATATATATATATATATATATATATATATATATATATATATATATATATATATATATATATATATATATATATATATATATTGTGACCTTCCAGGTTGGCACCAGGAAGAAATGTGGGAAGTTCACATTTGTGTTTACAATGGTTAAAGATAGTTATCTGAGAAAAATGAATTGTGATTTAATTTGCTAGTTAAAATTAGGATTTAAAAAAATTAAAACTTTAATTGGGTGTACTGATTGGTAGAGTTTTGGATTATATATGTTTGGTAGTAGAAGAAGAGGATGAACAACATCAGGGATGTTTGTATGTAGTAGAAAATTTTACATGTCATAATAAGCAGAAACATAGATATATTATATTATTAATTAGAATTTTATTTTATATATTTTATTTATTATTTACTGATTATGTATTGTTCATAATCTTATATTTAAAATGATAAAGATTATTTGTATATTAGTGAATAACATTTGTAAATTAATATTTGATATTTTTTTTATTTATTATGTTTTATTCTGTTCAAATATTGTATTGTTAAAATTTTATAAGTAAAAATTCTGGCACACTTCCAAAGTTGATTGTAATAAAAAGAAACACAGGGGGCGTGAGTGGGGAGAGACAAAAAGTTTAAAACTTGAAGGAAAGTAAAAAAAATTCCAAGGAAGAAGATGTAAAAAAAAAGCTTAAAAGAATCAATGACTCTCTAAGAGTATTAGAACAAATAAAAAAAAAACATTATGAGGATTCTAATAATATATTTGTGGAGAATTTTCTATTATACTACTGGAGTAATATAACCATGAAGAGATAAAACAAAAAGGAAGCCATCTCCAAATTTCTTTCAAATGATGATCCATATTCACTACCTTTAAAATGCCTGGATATTATGTAAGCTAAGTAATTATGATTTGTTTTAAAGTATTACAAAAATAAATAATATCAGAATGACAAAATTGTTTAAAATAAAGCTAGCTAAAATTTTCTTATTAAACGCTATAATTAAACGCTTGATTTTCAATTTTAAGAATTTTCTATCAATATTCTGCAAAATAAAATTTAAAATGAAAGAGTTTATCTATTTAATCTTATATCAAGAGGATAATTTTATACTGTATAACTTTGCTATTTGCTCATATATAATAAAATAATTCCAATGCATGCAAATGTTATTATAATGTCTGTCACAGAATTCTAGGATAAAAAAAACTATTGTCATTCTTAACAAATTATGCTTTAACAATCGGATAGACATTTTTTTTTAAGTTATAATTTACTGTTGTCTTTGAAATTGATATGTATGTTTCTTTCAAATTTCAAATTTTTTTTAAAAAAATTAACATGTAATGATTGGATATTCATAAGTATTTTTCATTATTGCTTATAATAGATATACAATCAATTTTTTTTTGTTTTTTTTTTTAAAAAAAACAATGTAACTTCTTATTATTATAATATGATAATCTATTATTTTATATGATCTAGAAATCATATTATAGGTGATTATATATTCGAGTGTGTGCATGATGCTATAAATTATTATTATTTTTTTATTTTAAAAAAATTGTATTTATTATGCTTCAATTTTGTTAATGAAGTTTATTTAAAATAAATAAAGAATTAAAACCTTGTCTGTTATAAGTTCGTTTATGTAGGAAGTATATTGGGTGTAGTTGGAGGTAGAAATGGTCAAGGGACAGTTAGATTATTTAGTTTGAGTTTGGAGATATTATTTAACCCTCACGTATATAAGTGTAAGTCTTTGGTTATTGTTTTCCCCTGCCTTTCTTCATTTTTGTATAGTTAATGTTAGATGATATACACTGATTATAACAGATAAGTGTTTTATAAATGTTTGTAATACGTATAAAAAAATGATTAATTTGTTGCACTAAATATTTTATAAATGAGCTAATAAAAAGTATGTTTTAAAAATACATTATATTTATGATATTATAAAAGCACACATATTCGAAAATATATGATTCATATATTAAATATTAGTCAATTTTGGTTTTACTGTAGAAGAAATCTAATTGGTTAGAAAGGTGCATAAAATAATATTTTTTTTATTTATTTATTTTGTCTTTTATTTTTAATAAATGTTTTATTGAATTAATAGCCCATATGAATTGCTTGATTATATATGTTTGATTCTCCATTTCCACACACACATATGCTTAACATAACATAGCCCTAGAATATATAGATTTGCCAGTAGAAGTAAATTTATTTAATCTGTCTGGAGATGATAAATCACCATATTACAGTGCTAATAATATATTCTACTTTGCTTAGAATAGGTGATGATGTGGATAAAAAGATACCCAATCCTCATCATTGTCTATACTGTAATAAATGTAATAATTGTCAATTTTATGACAGTTTTATTATTGAATAGATGCTTAGAACATATTTAAATTAACATTATAGAATTATTGTTTATAGACATTTTTATCATCCATATTTGCCTCTTATATGAATACCATATCCTATAACCTCAACTGAGCTAAGCCATGGAATAATTACAATATAAGAATCTTTTAAATAAGTTTAAAAGCAATTTACAATTATAAATTTTATTCTATCTTATATAGAATTGGCGCCTGGGCATTTATAAATCTAATAAAGTGAATAAGTGAAGAAGGCAGAGGTTACAATATATATATATATATATATATATATATATATATATATATATATATATATTAACATATATATATATATATATATATATATATATATATATATAAAGAGCATGTTAATAGCTCTAAACAAGTTTATTTATTTTATTTTTTATGATAAATGCTACAAGAGAAAATATTTGAAGTCTTTATCTATGATGGTCGCCATCCCCAGACTGGTTTCAAGCTATGGCTCTCATCAGTGAGGAACTAGGACATTAGATTCAAAATATTAACTCAAGCCAAGCATTTATCTAATTCTTAAATATTAAGAAAAAGATCCAAATCTTCAGACACCTACATGTCTTCAAACTCAGCTCTTTAACCAAAGAAACTATATGAGCCTGAACTAAATTCAGTGATCCCATATATATATATATGAACTAAATTCAGTGATCCCATATATATATATATGAATATCTTTATTAGTAGTAAGCATTAGAAGAAGCAGAAAGGTATACAAGAAAATGTATAAAAATATTTGGGTGTAAGTTACTATTTTATTGAATCAACAATAATACAACTTATTTTCCATATAATTTATCGTTCCATTTGAGCTATTGTTAACAGTTTGTCACACAATTTAAAAACAATCTTTTTTTGATTTCATATATGCTGCTATATTGTATCCTATTGCAAACAAAAAATTACCTGCATATACTCCTGCTAGTATGTAGTGGAATTTCTGACAGTACATAACATGCTCTTTACTAATACTATGACTTTGATTATTGATAGAGATAAACTTGTATTTTGTGTCTTTGTGTGGAAAATAAAGTAATCAATGTGATTGTAACTTTATATTATGTAACTGATTTAGTATGCTTCCACTATCCTTTCCTTGGACTATTCCAGAGTTCCTCAGAAGATAATACTATTTGCGTTAAGAAGGACTGAAGTAAAAAAAAATGGTTGAAGGTTTAAATTTAACATTAATAGTTAGATTCATCCACAAGATAAAGAATTTGGGATGAGTAAAATATTGATATATTTAAACTATAAAAAATTAATTAAAGCTATATGTCAAGATTTATGGAATTTAATATTTCATATTTATAAATTTGTCAATTATATTATTACTAATATATATATATTATTTGTCAGTTGAAAAACTGGCATTTATTAATAGATGCTGACTAATAATCGAAATATTTTATTTCCTTACTTTCCTAAATCTTGAAGACATCTATCTTCACTCATATTCAACAAATTTATGTTTGTGTACTCTAACATTTTAATTCTTGTTTTATTAAAATCAATTAGTCAGAAACTAGGTATAAAAACTCTGTTGACATTGTCTTCTAATTTTTATTGGCTAAATTATAGCTTAATTAAATAACTGAATGAGAATAAATATAGGAATATCACTGTCTTAAGTTCATATATTTCTTTTACGGTGTTATTTAAAATTAATGACTAATTTAGTCATAAGTGAATATTCTGTTTTGGTGCTGTATCAAAATCTATAACTTAGAAACTAGGTTTAAAGATAAAGAATTTGTGATTTTTTTTAAAAAAAAAGTTGTGAGCTTAGTATCCACAGTTGCACGTTATCTCCCTCGCAAATAATAAAGATTATTTTATAGTACAATTATAATTTCATTTTATAATTAGAAAATTGTCAATTATCTGCTCAAATCAGATCGTCATAGTCCCTTTCAATTGTTAAATATCCGCTTTCTAATCAAAATTGAGTAGTTCATGGTTTGGATTGCTTATTAGCAGCGATACGAAAAAAATCTTTTAATTAAAATGAAACAAAATTCAAGCTTCAGTAAAATTTAAATCCTAGCTCATAAAAATAGCAATACTTTATGTATAAATTGCTACATCATGTATCAATTTTCTTATTTGAACACCTAAGTTTAATCTTCAATTTTATGTTTTACTTATTGTGATTCAAAATCTATGCTATAGAATCTGATACAGCTATAGTGTATCTGCCTATCATGTCTATGTTCTGAGGTTCAAATTATTTTTTAACACAGCAAACCATCAAACATTGTTTGATAAATGGAAATGTAGTCATCATTAGCAGCAGAATAAAACAAGAATGGGAAAGTTCTCAAACTCTGGTAATTAGAGAGTATTTGTCTTTTCTTTTATTATTTCTCTATGAGTGACTATTGAAAATATCTTTGCCTGGCAGTTGATTATTTACTTAAAACATGTTTAATTTTTTCCTATAAAATTACCTTTAATATATTATAATCAATTAAATTACTAATATGACAAAAATATAGTCTCTTTAAATAAATATTTTTACACATTATGTAAATAACTATAAATCATTTTATAATTACTTTAGTCAATTATATAATCACACTTTATTAGACTTTCTCAAATCCTCTTATTTCCTTAATATATTTTATTTTTGTGATAATTATTTATATTCGTCATAAGTAATGATGCTTTTATATCATCCAACTTTATATTATTTCTTTGTCATTCAAATTTTACACTTGCCTCAGATATATTTTCAACTTAATGGTTAGAATCATTTTATTTTTATTTTTTTAATAATCAAACTTTATGTTTCAAAGGTACTTTATTTATTCTTTGTACAGAATAACATTGGTTACACTTATTTACTCTTTTTTTTTACAAAATTAATTAAATCATAGACATTAGATACAACAAATCAATAAAAAACATATATTATTATTGAGACATGTGTAATAGTTTTGAAGATTGAGAGAGTCTCGATCAGGTTTTTATACATACCTTGTAATCGGAAACTTTTCTATCTCTTTCTTTTATTGTTTCTAGCTTATTTATAAATGCAATTAGTGGTCTTCTTGAATTGTTTCATATACAGATATGCATCTTGTGCACCATATAGCATAGAGAACAGCGATATTAGCATGTACATTAAAAAAAGACTTTTACCAAGTGCCTTAAAGATATATTCAATATTTATATTTTTATTTATAAATATGATTGGTATTTCTGCCCTGATCTGGTCAAGGCTGGGACATGAGAAAGAAATGTGAGATTGGGTTTCAAACTCCCTTTACAAAGACCACAGCAATCATCTATTGATTGGATCTGTCTTTATATTTGGAAAAAAATTGGTAGGTAAAGCTTCTAAGTTGATCTTAACCAGAAGAATACCCTGTGAATATACTTTTTTTACAATCATTAAATTAAAATACTTTACACTTTGAATGACTTGAAGCTGTAGTACTCAATATGAGAGTTTCATGTCCATTATATATATTATAACGATCCAGAGAAAGACTTAATGTGATCTGCACTACAGGGCGCCATCTAGGCATTTGAACCTAGAAAAATTTATAAAGTAGGCAGATACGTAAGTCAAAAAAACATTTTTTTTTTATTTATATATTTTGATATTCGGTCGTTAGCCCATGTCACTAGCTCAGGGAGTAGCATAGATTTAATAATATAATATCTTATCTAATTATATTTCAATATTAAAAAATAAATAAAATAAGCCACTGCCAGTAATTAACATACAAAAATTTATTTACGCACATATATATATATAAGATTTAACATTATTATTTTAATATGTTTACTTTAACATTTAACATTATTTTTACTTTTATTTTAGATTTTTAATTTACATTTTCAATTTTATACTATTATTAGTTCGCACAGATTTGTTTAAAAATGTTGAGTATAGATCGGTTACATAGATTCCACGGTCAAAAACATTTCAAAATAAACATAAACGATCAAAATACAAAATCATTGATACCGTCAATTGCAGAGGGAAATTTATAAGTAACCCAATAGCATTCACCATAAGATGCTTGCATTAACACCAATAACTTAAAAGACATCCGAATAAATACATTTTAGATACTCACCATAAGGTATCATTATTTACCGAATGTCTATATATATTTTGATCGAATATGAAAACCAAAAACATAATCAACCGGTAACGAACCCATGCAAGCATCTATACCCAACTTAAATTTAATGCATCTTTATTTAGAGTGTCGAGTATGAATAGACTACATAGATTTGCATTTGAAAAGAAAATATTCAATCCTTGTTTAACCTTAGGCCAAAGGTTCGCAGTCAAACCAAACTTCAATCCATCTGATATATCGATGTGTTCGATGTAATACGAATACGGCAGCACAATTAGATTAAGAGAAGAAACTGTTTCTCATCAGATAGGAATATTACATCTATCAGACAAGAAGAGCAATAAAAAAAAAATCCATTGAAAGGAACAGTGTTCTACATCTTATAATCCCTTCCATAGGCAAAACGGAAGTGTGCGGCGTATAATAGCGATTCTGCCCATAGCGAATCTCATACTACATCTACTAATTACACCAATATATCCAATCCATTGACCTAATTTGACTACGAAATGAATAACCTAAGATTACCCTCTCCTAATATAACTTTACAAATCTATATAGTCATTCACGCCCGACTTAAGTTTAATATTTATATAACTAGTTTAATGAAAAACAGAAATCATAATAAAACTTAAAGAACAAATAAATAAATAAATAAATGGAAATGATTTTATAAAAGAAATACATTAAATAAAATTATAACTAATTAGTAAATAGCATTGGTCAGATAGGATTCTATTTCTTAATTATTTTAAATACGGGAAGTTTTTAATTTAATGTTCATTAATTATAAAGTTCTTATGGTTTAAAACAGTTCATCTTTATCTGTTGCTTGCCATTTGAACATGAATTCCCATGCCGTCCTAAAAAGATTGGTTGAGTTAGCCGTTGTTTTTTATTTATTTATTCGGAGGTCTTTTAGTTTAGTTGGTCCTTAATGTAGAAAAAAAAAACGATGTCATTTCTTTTTTTTTTTTTAACAAAACTGAAGGGATTGAAGAGTGCGTCTTTTCAATCCCTTCTCCTTCAACTCCACACTAACACATATAGTCACATCATAATAACTAATTAATTCTTTTATTTTCAAACCTTTCCTTTTATAATAATTTTGTGGATTAACTCAACATTACATCATGATGGTGTAAACCTTTTCGTTGAGGTCCGATTTCCCGATGGATTTCTTTCATTTGCTAAAAGTTTCTATTGTTTTCCTATCTGACCGCTGCTTATACATTTAAATGCCCAAAGTCTAGTTTACTAATTAAAATAATCATTTCGATTTTACAAAAGATTAATTAATCTGTTTTCAAATTTAAACATATATTTTTATCTCTAAATCTTTTCCGAAAATTTAGTTTTAAAATACTTTTTCTTTAATAAAGTTTTATTTTAATAATTATTTATCTGTGCGATTTAAATATATATACATATGAGTTTAGTATAGAATTTTAATTTTCAATTCTTAAAAAAGAAGTTTTTATTTGCGAACTTTTTTTTTTATGTTTACTAATAAAAAATAATGTAACATACGTATGTGCCCATTACAATATATATATATCAGAGTATTAAAGAACTCACCAGAAGCTTATTGTGAAATTATATATGAGATATGTTACAGCAATTTCTGAATTGTAAATTATAAAATATATGGCTAACAATACCAGCTTCAAAAAAATTGTTTTCATCATCTTTGCAAAGCCATAAATATTACTAACTAAAAAATAGAATTAATTAATTAATTATTTTTATTTTTTTTAATTATGTCAAAGGGCATGATGGAGCTGATGATGTAAATACTTTTGAAACCGGTACAATGAATCTTTTAGAAGTCAAATACTATTTGCAATTAAGTTTTAGAGACAAAAAGAGCTATTACAGGTAATGGAGAAAACTTATTTAGTCTCAGAGAAATTGTCAATTAGTAGTAATTGATTATTTCCAGATAACATCAAAAGTAATGGTTATCTCTGTTTACATGGATAAAATCTCATTATTTTTATTCTTTACAAGAATAATAATCCATGAAAAATATTTAATTTAATATATATATATATATAGTGTGTGTGTGTTTTCCATTTATAATGATTTAATTAGAAAGCACTTTATTTAGGGCAGTAGACAATCAAGTTTAGCTGGCCTAGTCTAAGAAAAGTAAAACTATCAGGCTAAATAATTATAAATTGAAAACTTTACACACTATATATTTTCATCTAAACATCCATTAAAAATGTATATATATATATATATATATATATATATATATATATATATATATATATATATATATAGCGCATATATATATATATATATATATATATATGCTCTATATATTACAACCCTCCCCCACTCAACACCAATCCTACACATTATATGAGCAAATGCCCAGGGTGCCAATTCTATTAATGAATAGAATAAGTTAACAATTATATATTGCTTTGAATTAATATTGAGACTCTTCTATTTATACCTGACTTACAGCTTAGCTCAGTGGAGAGTTATAGAAAGTTAAGAATATACAGAATGTAAATAAATGAAGAAAGAAATACTATTGATGATTAGAATAAGATATATGCTTCATTTGTTAATCAACCAAATGATAGAAATTAATAAAGTTTTATTTATTCAAGTTAATAAACTATAATTTATATTTGATCTCTTCCATCATCTAAATATACTCATAGATTAACTACAATGTAACTTTAAAAGAAAACATGATATTGTATAACTCCACTATCTAGCATGTTTTAATCTAAATAGCTAAATTGATATTAATTTGGAACTAGGAAATCAGATCTTAGGAAATTTTTAATACGATTTTATTAAAGAAATTATATTATACAATAATTTTTAACTATTGTAATAAAAAAAATATAATAATAATGGAATGAATGGAGTGATGTTTTACTGGACTAGAAATTAGATAATGAAGGAAATAGGGTACCTTTTAATCTCACATCATTGTCCAAATAATAAACTGAGTATGCAACCTTCTTCATAAGTTTACCAAATGGTAAAGTATTTCATATAATGTTTGGATCAAGAGAACAATATTATCAGATTTCAATGTGTTTATTATCAAATTTACAAAGTAATGCATTTATGTTGTAATAGATATGTAGAATGTGGAAACTAGAATACAAATGCATATAAGAACAACTGGAGACAAAGTTTTGAATAACAAATAAAGCATTTATTTACATTTGCAATAAATAGATATAATTAGCTCACATTGAGACTATTTGTCCTAATCCTTAAATTTACACATAAATTTACTAATCTGGGTTTGATATCTCTTTTGTTACACTTTTTATTATTTATTGATTAGACGTTTGTAAGACAAATGCCCTCATATTCTAACTTCGAATATATTTAGGCTGTTAATTAACTCTAACATCTATTTATTAACAAACAACATTGGGTAATTAAATATCATATTATGGGAACAAATATACAAGTTGGAGAGGTCACACTATCAATTTTTGGGATAAAACAAATTAATAATTTTGGCTGTTAAGAGAGTAACCTTAAATAGCTCAATCAAATAATTCCTTTAAATATCTATACTTTTCACGCGTTCAAAAATAAAAGTAATCATACTGATGATTTGATGATTTAAAGCTTTCGGTAAATTAACCTGATATAATTCAAAATATTTAATTCCTGATGTATAAATTTAACAGTATTATACTTTATATCTGTAAGATTATTTGCATTACGTGTGGGTCACATCTTATGCTATAATTAAGACAAAATCATTATATTTACATCTTGTTAGTTTACTTATGAATTACTAAATAAGTATTATAATATGGATAATGCCATAGATCAACCAACAAATATAACACTATTTCTGCTTTAATATTCCATAAGAATTTAATCTTACCATTTATTTAACCACCAACTACATTACATATAGCTATGGTTCTATGATAACACAAAAATAAACATTCAAAAAAAATTGAAGCACCTGAGGAATAAACAAGCTTCTTGGCTAATAAATCTAATGACAAATAATAAATCCCCGTTTAACTTTGAGGTATACGATTGGTGTGAAACTCAGTCTCACCACCAGAATAAAGGAGGCATATACTATTCAACTTCATGAAATGTTTTTATAATACATACATACACAATCTAAGAATATACTTCACTCATAGCAAATACTTAGATATATTAAGGGAGAGAGTTCTTAATCCCAATCTACATAGAACATATCATGAATAACTTTCGTTCTCACAACTATTTAATACTTTTCACTATAAACATTGTAAAATAAATTTATAAGCAGATAGGACACAATTTCTATCAATTCTTTTAGTATACAGCATTATCCAAAATTAACAGAACTAAAAACAGTCATAAAACTGAATATTTACTAATTATATGAAATAAATGTGTAAGACAAACACACATACATATAAATAAGAGCATGAAAATAACTTCAAATTATATAATATGTGAATATTACGATAAAGTAAAATGATAAACTGAAAATAAAACTTTTAGTTTGTGACAAATTATTATCTGTTTTAAAATTTTTGAATGACAGTAGTTATTGTCAATGAATTTCACCATTTCTGATAACATCCATTTATCTTTCATACATTTGTTATTCACTAAGCCAATTGCTCACTTTGAGACATTTAATAAATTAATAAAAAAATATACCTCTCTTCAATAAAGCACCCAAATATACATATAACCTACATAAGAATTTCTATTTAAAATAATAATCATTTACCAGCATATTGTGACTTGCAACACACTATCTTGCAACACACTATCAGAGATGTTCTTGAACTCAAGGAAATAACATAAATTAAATAAGAAAATACATAAATAATAAACCTGTCTATCTGTCTGGGGCAACAAGCAAAAGAAAAAAAGTTACTCTTCTTTTAACTTAAAAAGATTCACTTGCAAAGTTGTTGTTTTTTAAACATAAAGTTTCCTGAATGATATGAAGATAAGGATGATGATTTCAGATGAGCACATGTTAGTAAACATGGAGATGAATTCCTATAGGATAAACATTCACAACTTAGATTTATTTTAGCAATCTCAAATGTTCTTAGCAATAGCTAATTGAGCTCACTAATATGACACACAAGTAATAAATTTTTATAAAAATGATGGAGATATGGATAGATAGTTTCAGCTAGGTATTTCTTTTATATTTATCATTTAATTAATTCTGGAAATATTTTAATTTAACAGAAACTTTAGCAGGTTTCCAAGAGTAAACGTTATCTTGTCATAAACTTTATAAATTTTCACAAATATAATTATTTTGGTCTGTTGCTAATTAATTATTCATGTAAATCTACAATTCCTTAAGCAATAATAGTTTTCTTTTATACCAAGGAGAACAAGAAATATATAATATTAATGACCTTCTACTTGACTTAAAATAGGTATACATTAATAAACACTAGTAATTAATTAATTATTTGTAAGCCATGCATTCACTTCATTAATAAATTAATTTATAAGCATGAATAATAAGCATAACTATTATCATGAAGTAGTTCACATATATAGCACAATAAATTATACTCACATCCTTCCATTTTAACTTAACTTTTATATAATTAGAAAAGAATTTAAATGTAGAGTCTATGGTAGGTTTTGATAAGCAGTCCTGCATAAATTTCCTTAAAAGATTATAAAGTTCACACAATTTCTTTAAAAGATTATAAAGTTCATTCAATTTTATTTTTCCTTAATAATAATAGAAGACATAGGCAAATAAAGTAGATTAAAGTTATCAGCATATAAATATATTTTTAAATGATGGTGTTAATTTTAACTTTAACTGAGTGGAGAAAATGAAGAAAATATACCTTTTGCATAAATTAGCCTGGCATCCTTCCTTAAAGCTGTCTGGTAGCTAGAAATCCCACACTAAATTTTATAAAGAATATAATGTTTAAAAATTTACACTTTGGAATTTAACTGACTTGATTTCTGGAAGAATTTTAAAAAATTCTCAAAGAAGAAATGGCAGTAGATGAATGAATAATATAAGGATGATATTGAATGAATGACTGGATGTATAATAATATATTACTAACTATCACTTAAAAACATTTTCTTTCCATCAATCAAGAGGTCATCCTATCATCCAAAGGTTAGCTCCACCCTTTGCACTCAGTTAATTAAGGAACAATATTCAAGAAATCATTTCTTGAAGAAAAAAAATCATTTTGATTTTCTAAATTAAATCAAACCAAATAAAACAAATAATAATAAAAAATAACTCTTTACACTTTTGAAATAAATGAATATTGATTAGCTAGTAAAATAAAGTAATTGATAACACAATTTAGTTTGTCAAATAATGTACCAATCCAGATATCCATTAATCATTCAAAAATATATTTACATCTGTTATTAGAGATATTTACTGTAATTTTAAATGTTTTATTGTAAAATGTAAAATTTTATATTGTAATTAAATATGAAAAATAAAATTGGAAGATGATACAGACATACATGCATACACATATGCTGCTATATGAATACTAAATTATCCTGACTAACATATGACTGATATGGCTATGGGTTAAACATACTTCACTGATTATATTACTTATACATGGATGGGTATGCCAATGAATAAACAGATCAGAAAATCATCTAAACAAATACTAAATACTATTCTACAAATAAATAAAACAAATTTACATCAACTAAACTTGCATATCAACAATTCCTATAATAATCCACCCCTTTTCTTCCACCCACTTTTCTTGCATTAAATACTTCATCAATAATAATAATAATAATAATAATAATAATAATAATAATAATAATAATAATAATAATAATAATAATAATAATAATAATAATAATAATAATAATAATAATAATAATAATAATAATAATAATAATAATAATAATAATAATAATAATAATAATAATAATAATAATAATAATAATAATAATAATAATAATAATAATAATAATAATAATAATAATAATAATAATAATAATAATAATAATAATAATAATAATAATAATAATAATAATAATAATAATAATAATAATAATAATAATAATAATAATAATAATAATAATAATAATAATAATAATAATAATAATAATAATAATAATAATAATAATAATAATAATAATAATAATAATAATAATAATAATAATAATAATAATAATAATAATAATAATAATAATAATAATAATAATAATAATAATAATAATAATAATAATAATAATAATAATAATAATAATAATAATAATAATAATAATAATAATAATAATAATGATGCTTATAAAAATTCCCAACTAGTATTCATCAGCAATTCTCACATAAGATTTTAGACCATTAACAAAAAAATTTAAAATTTTAGCACTATTTCACTTTTTTTAAAATTAAATTCAGTTATTAACCACTGCCACAGTATGATTTAATTACTTGTGCCCATTCAGCAACACTTTTACTATCATGCATGGATCAAATTTAACTCTAAATATTTTTATTCAGTAATGTAGAGAAAAACAATAAAAATCCATTTTAAAAAATTTAGCAATAGAAATAAACGTATAAAATTATAAAAGTAAATATTCATAGCAATAATAAAAATAGTAGTGATAAAGAAATTATTGAAAGTGAAAATTAAGAAATTAGACTCAAAAAAAAATTATTAAAAAAAATAATTAATAAGGAAACAAAGAAAAGATTAATAAATATTTAATTTTCTACAATATATCCTCCCCCTCTAAATACATGTATTCTGTGAAATAATTGACCATTATATATATATATATATTGATCAAACAAAGAACATTGTCATTGGAGTTTGTATCAATTCATTCTATTTACATAATATATTTCTGTGCACCGCTATTTATTTAATTATATATATAATTAAATAAAAAATTTCTATTAAGAAATAATTGTTTAAAATAGTATTTTATTTTAATAGTGATGTATCTAAACGTATCAAATTTTAATGTAAAAATTAAAGAGTTCCAGATTTTTTTTAATGCAAAAATTATTGTTTTAGTAATACTATTTATAATAAATACCAAAACTTTATATTTTCTGATGTTAGTGTAATACAGCTTTTTAAAATAATATAAAACTGCTCTGATAATATAAAGCAAAGAATAAAGCAGCCTTGTCAAGCATTGGTGACCAAGTGGTTAGCCAGCCCCTTTACAAGCAATTGTGCCAGGTTCATTTCATGGCCAATACTTTGACATATATAAAAAAAAGAATAAAGCAGCCTTTAAATATCCCACTGCAAGGAAAATATCTCTCCAACAAAAATTATTTTTCCCTAAGAAAGAGCAGAAAAAGAAAAAGTATTACTCATATGCTTGAGAACTGTGGATATGACATTTTCAAGCTGTTTTCATCTTTATTTTAATTTCTGTTTAAAAATAGATTTATGTGTATTCATTAGGTAATATTGTATGATTAGATGGTTTTCCATAGGCTCATTATCTGTAAAAAAAAAAAAAAAAAAAACAATATATCTGAACCATATAAAATGTTTTTTCCAGTTTTAATGACACTCACATTTTTATGTTTCACTCATTCTGGTTTCAAGCTTAGATTATAAACATGGCAGTGAATGTGTTGTAAGAGACTTATAATTAGTAATTATGTATTATGAAGGCAATAAATTTGAAGTTGATATTGTTGATATTAGTTCTATATGTATAAAATATTTATTTTTCCTTTCCATCCAATACAGTTGAATTATGAGCCTTTTGTGACTATAACAAAAGTCAATCAGATATTTTTTTTAGATGTCTGAAAGCAAAATTTTATATTTATTATTTCATGTAGTTTATTTATTTATAAAACATATTATTTTAATCACTGAGAAGGAAATTAATCTTCAGTCATGAGCTGTTTATAAATGTATATCAAATTTTTTTTGCACTCACCCACCAGTAATAGTTTAAATGATAAGAGAATTTACTTATGCTTAAAACATATTTTTATATAAACCAGCCTTTATTGACCATGTTTCTCTTAAGATTTGACTTTACTATATGCCTGATGTTCAAATTGACAATTATATGGTACAAATTTAAATATTATATCACATGATAGAGACATAACCTCATTTTCAACCACCTAAAATAAGCACAGTCAGTAATGATTGGCCTATATAAGAATACACTTTAAGTATTTGTGAATTCATTTATGCTTTTAAACTATTACTGGAGAGTGAGAGTATGGAGATTTTAATATACATTTATAAATAGTGCATAACTGAAGATCTATTTCCTTCTCTAATGATTACAATTATTTCAGTGCTTAATAATAATAGAAAACATATTATTTGTAAAATATTTACTAATAAATGCACTGAATAAAAAAAAATCAAAACTGTAATTTCTATATTTTTTATTTTTTTTTTTTTAAATTTCAGAATTTTACCCATTGCATTATTGACATTCACCATAATCTTGTATGTATTTAATAACTGAAATACAGGCTTATTATATACTTGTATCAATATATGTAATATATAGGGTATATGAGCACAGACTTTCACACAACCCATCACTTGTAGGTATTTATAATGTAAATAAACAATCTATAAACATTTAAATTGCACTATTCTTTTATTTTCATTTTTAAAGAAAAAAAATGTAATCTTTAATTGTTTTTATTAATTTTTGTTTTAATATTATATTTAGTTTTTTTTTTTTTTCTTGTGCTTTCTTTTTAATTTTTTTAAAAATATATCTTTTTGTTTTACCTTTTTTTCTTTTTTGTTTAGCAATTTAATCACTTTGTCTATTTAGTCCTACAGCTTAATACGTTTCCAAATTTTTTCAATTTCAGGTATCTTTCACAATATGGTCATCATTATAATTGGTTAATTTGCTATTAGATTGTTTCATTATAATTTTAAATACTTTATGTTTGAATCTTTTATAATATCTTTAATTATGAGTATCTGTTTCTCTCACTTTTTCTTTCCCCTACGATTTCCGACTTCATTTAGTTCTAGACTTTATTTTTCAATTTCTGACAAATGCCAAGCAAAAATAAATAGTCTACTAAATAACTATTTGGGAGATCGTGTGAATTTCAATTACAAAACGTTATCTTCTGAGCTTCAATCCAGAAATCTTTAGTTTTTGAATTTATAACACTAGCAGTAAACTAAACTATACAGAGCAATGAATTCTACTTTTAATTCAATCGATCTTAAATTAAATAGTTTAACAGTCTTTATAGAGATGCTCAAACTTGTCAAGCATCAATTAAAAGAGATTCAGCATTTCTTATGAAACATTTCATCAGCTAATGTTTATCATTTCTCTAGTTTTCTATTTAAAAGATAAATGAAATTAAAAAATACTTTCATTTTTGTGCTTAATTGATGGCGATAACAATATATGTTTCTGTTATTTTATTCGATTCTGATAAGAATTACGTGTAATCACATGACTTCGACTATATTTTTATAATAATAACATTTATTCTTTTCAAAGTCTTTTTAAGATTAGTCAGTGTAATAAGGGCGTCAGATGACAACCCGATCAAGATTCGTAAATTCCATAGTGCAAGCAAATTTGCAACGAATACAATTTTATTTTTACATTGCTAGACTAGCAAATTATTTATATATATATATGCTGGCTTTGAATGTGCTATATATGTATATAATCATTTTCTGTAGATTAAAACTATATATATATATATAAAATAAATAAAAATATCCGTTAATTAAAAATAATATTGTAATTATAATTGAAATAATATTTTTAAACGGTTTATAAACAATTCAAACAATCTTTAAATCCGCAGAAGTACTTCTGCGGATTTAAAGATTGTTTGAATTGTTTATAAACCGTTTAAAAATATTATTTCAATTATAATATATATATAATCAATTTATATAGATTAGAACTATAGATAACTGCATATATAATTCTAATTTGATTCAAATGTATCAGTTTAGAAAAAAAAAATTAAAACTAACTGAACATTTTATACCTTTACTTATTAAATTATGCAATCACAATAACTCTATTTAAAAATATAATTTTGCTTAAAATAAAATTTATCATAAAAGAAATAAAAGTATTATTTGATTCTGTTTTTCAATATTAAAATTATTATTTTTTTATGGAAATTTATTTTATTATAATTAAATATATAATGTTTTTCTTTGAAATCGCTCATAAAAATTAAAATTTTATATAAAATGGTAAGATATTATTAACATTCCATATTTATCATCTTGGATAATTAATAAAATAGCGCTATGCCTACTGGTGTAGGAGATCATGTGATGTTAAAAAAATTCAAGACGCAAGTCATGTGATGTTTACGTATCTAAGTGGTGATTTATTTATTTATTTATTTGCTGTGTTAATGGACAGTATCGCAGCTATTTTATTTTTGACTGATTAAAAAACTTGGAAAAAATTGTTCTAGTGTAGCTCCTATTTTTCACTTATCTAAAGGCATTATCTATATTAAGCATATTAAAAATATCTATTACTAAATACAACTTCAATTTTTTTCCTATAACTATTTCAATATTTAACTCTGCTATTTTCATTTTATCTAAAATACAAAAATCAATCAATATTTCTTCACAATTTTTTTTGTTATTTTATCAATTATTTTACAACTTTTTTAATTATACATAATGCATTGCAAATAAATTGTTCTTTGACCTGTTAATTGATCTTAAAAAATTTTTTGTAATTATATTATCTCAGATAGCTTTTTATTTATACCCATAGTTTGTTATTTGGTTAACAAAAATATCAAAAAAAATTAAAGTGGGGCTGAGAACTATACTATATTTTGTTTCAAGCCATCCTTGTATATAAACATTTATAGTGTGTAATAGTCATGTTTTGTTGGCAATTCTTAATTATAATGCAATAAATATTATTTATTGTACTGTAAGTTTACAATACAGTATTTTATGTTTTATGTGTATAGTATGCATATATAAATTAAGATTATAATTTTAAATAATATTAATAAATTGAGAAAGCACATTTATATATATATTTATAGTACTATGTGCATGTTTCACAATTCTATTTTATCATAATTAAATACCTGTACTGACATTTTTTTTCAATATTTTTTTTTTTTTAATTTAATGAAAATGAAGTGCCACTTTTAGTATTAGTCAGTGCATGTTCACTGATTATTTTAATATTTTTAAAGATTGTAACATTTTGTAATTTATACAACCATCCTTTATATGCCAATATTAACTTAGGATTGTGTGGTATAAATTCTTGGTTAAATTCTTCAAACAAACTTAAGGCTTTCTGGTTCAATGCAATATCATCAACTGTAATGTTCTTAAATTTATACCATCCAATTATAGATTTAAAGTTTTTTCAGTTTTAACTTAAAAAGTATCTTTTATTTTAGTTACAGTTGTAACTATTTCATGAGCACAAGGGACTACAGAATGAATCTGCTTCTTTTTATACTTTCTCTGATCGATGATTTATTCTTTTAAAAAATATAGTCAAATTCTTACTTTTTCTTATTAAATCAATATTCTCCCTCCCTCATTTAATAAATGCACTTTATGATCTTTTTGTATTTATTATATATTGTGCTATAATACATTTTACTAAAGAAATGATATATACCATATATAGTGTAAAACTTTTTGATAAAAAAAATGCAAAGATAAAATTCTATACATATACTTTTTAATTATGGTACTGAATTGCATTTAAATTATGGAGCACATGTGATGAAATAAATTCATGTTTGAGAATTTGAGAATTTTAAACTTACACCAAAGTGAGATATAAAATTCAATAAGTTTGTAAATTTCAACGTTTTTATTATTTGTTCATCTACATTTTTTTATTTATTTATATTTTTTTGGGTTTGTATATAATTGAAACCATGTAGTTTGTGGCTTCATGGGGTATTTAAATTTTAATAGTTTGTTTTCTCCAATTCCCACACAAGAATCTCTGCTACAAACACCATTTTTGTGTATTTATATGTAGATTCCTTAATTAAAAATGTATATAAAATAAGTTAGAGAAAATCCAAATATATCTTAATTAGCTTGTTATTTCAAACTATTGCACATGTGGATCTTATCTTCACATTTTAAAAACTTAACAAATTTATAGTAATTAATGAATTATTTTTATACTTTCAAATGATATTGGTTTTCTTATACAATTATGAAATTATTTTACAAAATACCATTCTAATAGCTCAAACAAGCTCTTAATTGATAAGTCGGTATGAGAAAATATTTAAAATCTCTATCCAGAATCTTCCCATCTCCAGACCAACTGTTTTTGAGCTTATGGCTCATGTCAAAATACAAGCTTATAAAAGTAATGTCACATTATATATGACTTGCTTTTTTGATTATTATAAAGCACCATTCTGTAAAATTGCATCAAAATTTTATATATTGTCATCAGACTTCCTGTAGTAAAAAAAATAGTATATCTAAACCAGTATAAGCTTTTCACTATATTCTCCCAATTAAAACTATCAATATTTTATTTTTAGAATGTTATTGGGGTGACCTTTAAAATGAAACTGGGTTTTATTCTCCCTCAAATGTTTACTCAAATTCTCCAAAAACCCATTTTCATACATGTTTGTTACTATTCAAGTGATGTATCTGTCCCAGTGCAATGGATATATCTTTGGACTAATAGCACATCACATTCAGCAAATATAAGAATATACTAATTGGTCTTATGAGTTTTAGTTATATTTTGAGAACCTTTACAATACATTCTTAAATATAAAAAAATTCCATTTACTTTCTATTACATCATAACCAATTCATTATTTTCTAGACAAAAAAAAATTGGGAAAATAATAGTTTTTTTATGCTATACTAATTTAATTATAATTGTTGTGTTGTCATGATCAAACACCTATTTTTGAACTTGATGAAGGTAACAACAAAAACATTAGATCCAATGTTGTACTTCAATCCTTTCTAACCAAAATTCTATCAAGACATTTAAATTAATTCACATTCACAAGTTGATATAAATTAAAACTAATATTTTCTGATTTTTTGTTTCTATTTCTGATTAATAAAATCATTGAAGTTGTTTTTTACTAATTGCAGAAACTAAAAACTTTACACATTGGATTCAAAACATTAAATATTCTGAGATTTGCTTTTTGATTTTGAAAATATGCTATAAACATTAGATAAAAGTTTTGGTTTTTAGTCAAGCGTTGGTAGCCGAGAGGTCATCGCAGTCGCCTTGCAAGCAACTAGTTGGTTGCAGACGGTTGTGGGTTCGCGTCCCGGCGGATGCTATGACATATGGAAAAAAAAAGTTTTGGTTTTGTTTTTAATCATTTTAAATTAAAAGATTCACTGTAATAGTATATCCATCATGAAAATACTTACAAAGTGTTTCAGAAATTACTAACATAAAAATGAAAATCAAAATTAAAACTAATATGTAGTCTTGCATTGGTGGTCGAGAGGTCAGCGCGACTGCCTTGCATTTGCAGGCAGTTGTCCGGGTTACCGGTTCGCGTCGCGGTCGATGCTATGATACTTAAAAAAAAAAAAAAATAGTATGTATCTTGTTTAATACTAGTTTTTATTCCAAAATTTCCACTACCAATTTAAATATAAAGAACAACAGCGCCATAAATCTTTTGGAATAATTGAAGTAAATGTTTTGACTAATTTCAACCATGTTTCATTGTTTTTTTTCAGCTGTCTAATAATAAAAATCATATCTATAGGACTTATTAATTTTCTAATCCCAACACTGAATCTTTATTAGCTATTATCCATTATCGGAAGAACCTTTTAAAATAAAATCCTGGAAAATATTTTTTCTCTATTTGGCAAAAATAATATTCTCCATTTAATATCATAGTCTTCTATTCTTTTTTAAAAATTGATACCTTAGAAACTTCTTTAAAGTCAAATATCTGAATGTCACGAGTTCATATATTCCTTTAAAAATTCTAAGTATTTAAACGAGTTTTTCACGTCTATATATTTAATTTCTATAGGTATCTAATCAGGATATGAAGTCATTTCACTTTTCAGATTCTAAAGTGTTTTATTATAATTATTATATTACGCTTGTTATTATTATCTAGATCTAAATGAAATAATTGAAGATATACAACTAAATTATAAACTTTAAACTGTAAAACATCACATGATCACTATCTTCCATGCTTGCTCATAACTGTTGTTAAAATAGGCAAAACTCTCTCCATACAGTAGTGCCACTCTAAGCAAGACAGAGTAATCAATGGATGCCAGAAGGCTTGTGCATATAATCCCTATCTAGTGCCTACTCATCCAATTTCCCCAAACTAGTTTTTGGCTTATGGCCTTCGTCAGTGAGGAGCCTTGGATCTTAAGATCCTAAGATCTAGGTGCAGTGCTCTCAGATCCAAGGCTCCTCACTGACGAAGGCCATAAGCCAGAAACTAGTTTGGGGAAATTGGATGAGTAGGCACTAGATAGGGATTTTATGCACAAGCCTTCTGGCATCCCTTGATTACTCTGTCTTGCTTAGGGTGGCACTACTGTATGGAGAGAGTTTGCTCTCAGATCCAAGGTTCCTCACTGACGAAGGCCAGTTTGGGGAAATTGGATGAGTAGGCACTAAATAGGGATTTTATGCACAAGCCTTCTGGCATCCATTGATTACTCTGTCTTGCTTAGAGTGGCACTACTGTATGGAGAGAGTTTTGCCTATTTTAAATTACAAACTGTAATTACAAATTAACGTTACAAAGGTTATTCAAATGATCGGATTATTAAAATGGCAAAACTAAATATCAATCACATACCAATGCAAAGAAGAAAACCAAAATGAATATATAAAATGATCCACTTAAATTCCTATAATATTGTTAAAAGGTATTCAAAATAATTTTTCTAATTGCTCTAAATACTACCATCATCATACAAAAGTATACTATCCACAGATAATAATATTATATTACATACTTTTACTTTCCTATCATTTTTAATGCATTAAAAAGATTTAAAGTGATCACCATCAATAAATAACTATTTTTTTTTATATTTTTATACCTAGAAATATTTTAATCTTCTCAATAATTTATTTTTTGTTTTTAATTCTATATACTATTTACAGAGCTTTACATTTAATGTATTATTGTGCCAGAAAAAGTAGAAATCCATTTTTATAATCAAATCACTAATAATACTTCATTATTAGAGAGCCAGCTAGTATTATTTTTTAATAAAGCCAAGAAAATATCTACTTATGTCAACATTACAGTCTTTAATTAAAGTCACTTTTAACAACATGGCAAGTTTAAAAGTCCAAGTTGACAATTAATAGTCATTCATTAGACTAGATATTATTCAATAATGAATAATATTTCATAGAGGCAAAACTTTCCTTACAGTATTGTCACTCACTGCAAGCCAGAGTAATCAATGGATGCAGGAAGATTTGTGTATAAAATCCCTCTCTAGTGCCTACTAGATCCTAAAATCTAGGTGCATTTCTCTCTGATCCAAGACTCCTCAGCCACAAGCTAGAAACTAGTCTGAGAATATTGGATAAGTAGGCACTATATATTAATTTTATGCACAAACCTTCCTGCATCCATTGATTACTCTGGTTTGCAATGAGTAGTGATAATGTATGGAGTGTTCTGCCTCTATGAAAATCACCTTGTGTAAGCATAAAGAACAGTGATCATGTGAATAATATTTCTGTAGTAAAATTTTTACCACACCATTCTCATGCATCCACTTTTAACACCTTCTGGAAGGATGAAATTATAAACATATGACCAAAGACATTGAAAAAGATCTATGATTCCCAAGATGCACATTTGTGCTGAATCAGAAATTATCAATTTGTTCAGACAACAATCTCTTATACATATCATTATCATGTTTCATTTATATAGATATCAAATTACTATAGTTTAATTGATAACTGTCAAACTTGCTGCTCTTACAACTTTGACACATATCACTTAATGGAAGTAAATTAATAATTTTTATTAATCATTCATTAGATTAGAATATTATCCAATGCTCAATAATATTTCTGTAGTGGAATTTTTAATACACCACTCTCATGGCAAGGTAGGGACTGGTTTCTATCCAGTTTCAACACCTTGTGGAGGAGTATAAGCATAACCATATGGCCAAAGTCAATCTCTAGTCCAAGTAATGACTAATAAAAATTATTAATTATACTTCCATTAAGTGATTTGTGTCAAAGTTATAAGGGCAGCAAGTTTGACAGTTATTGAGTAAACTGTAGTAATATTCTCTCTCTCTCTCTCTCTCTCTCTCTCTCTCTCTCTATATATATATATATATATATATATATATATATATATATATATATATAACCAAAGGAAATACATATAAAAACAAAAAAAGACTTATAAATCCAAGAAATAATATTATATTTCAACCAGAGGACTGGTTTTTATCAGAAAGAAAAAAAATACACAGTAAAATCAGGGAGGGTTTGTTAAATTTATAATCTTTTATAATCTTTTATCAAATCTGTAATTTTTGATTATCGCCATTTTACTGTGTATTTTTTTTCTTTCTGATGAAAACCAGTCCTCTGGTTGAAATATAATATTATTTCTTGGATTTATAAGTCTTTTTTTGTTTATATATATATATATATTGATATATATATATATATATTTATTTGTTTATATATATATATATATTGAAACAATGATAAAATATATGTGTAAGAGATTGTTTTGTGGGTCAACTGATGAGTGCTGTGAGTCTTGGAGAACATATATCTTTTTTACATGTCTTTGTTTATATGATTATAATCAGATCTTTCCACAAGTGTTAAAAGTGGATAGAAACTAGTCTCTACCTTGTGTGAGTGGTGTAGTAAAAATTACACTATTATTCCAAATTGAAAAAATTATTAATAATACTTTATTGTCAGAAAACAGTATGAATTACTTTTTAGTAGGCCTAAGAAAATATCTATTTGTGTCCATAACACAGTCTTTAATTAATTATATGTCCAAATTAACAATTTTATTTGTTAATATTTGTATGAAATTTAGTCGAGTAGAAATTGTTTTTAAAGAAGCAATAAATTTCTTAATAATGTGAATTCAATGTTGTGTGTTTTATAATAGAACTATTATTTTTTAACTTTTGACCATTTATCTGTGCCTGTAAGTACTCATATAATATTAATTTCTTTTACATTTTGACTTTTAGCTATAACATAATCTGTATGATGCTATTTATTTTAAAGCTTGTATGAATTCAAATTAGTATGTAGCTTTTTTCTGACTAAACAAAATGGTTGTGATAACAATCTGTGTGTTGTGCAAAAATGCTTTAATTAAATACAAGTTATTATATTATATATATATATATATATATATATATATATATATATATATATATATATATATATATATATATATATATATATACTTTAAGCTAAATGTAATAACAAGGTATTAAACCCAGACTTTTAAGCTCTTTTTAGTCATCCATTCCATCTATACAGCTGATGCACACTACCACATACATGTGAAAAAGATACATGATCTCCAATATTTGTATTTTTTGCTGAATCAGCACTCATTAGTTAGTCCAAATTATCATCTCCCGCATATATATATATATATATATATATATATATATATATATATATGCGGGAGATATAAGTACTTATACTTATATATATATATATATATATATATATATATATATAAAATAAGTACTTTAACTGTTTACCATTAGAGTTCACAGAACCAATATTATTATTTTTTAATAACATTGCTCTAAGGTTTATTATTTTTAACATTGCATATATTAAAGATTCTATGCAATAGTTCTGTCTAACAAGAAATTAAAGTTTTCTTGCTCTAATTTTTCTGAATGTATTCAATTTTCTTTTTATTAATAAATTTAAAAATTTCAAGAATAGAAAATCCTAAAGTAGATCTCACAATGAGTTTAACATCTAGTTTATTTCCACTTGGTAAATGGTTTTTTTAAAAAAAACTTGTACATCAAAATTATTCAATTAATTTTTTTTGGAAAATAAGTTCAGCTAAGAGCAGTTTCACCAATCTTAAATTAATACAATTTACTGCTCAAATTTTGAATAGTTAATGCAACATTTAACACATTTTATATTTTCATATTTAGAAAAGCATTAAATTTTAATAATTTATCTTTATTATCAGAACAATACAACCATAGTGAATTTTGATAGATTATACAAGCAACTCATTATATATCATTTTAAAAGTTCTTTTTGCTTTTGTAACAACAGGGTAATCAGGGCTTCTCAAATATATAAACATTAATCAAGAGAAACTCTTATCCCAAATTCATTTGCAATATGACACATTATTGATTGTCTTACTTCATGCATGATCACAGCTAAAGCTCTCTGCCATTGCTTTTTTTAAACTCTAGGTTATTATTTTAAAACCAGAACTGTAACTGGTCTATGAAAAGGCCATCGTTTTTTAATAGTTTTTTTAAATTGGTTGCTTTAATAAATTTCAATCATGCATGGTATTACTGTAAAGCCATGAGCTATGTGATATCAAATTACACAACTTCAATTATATGCTGACCCAAACTAAATGTAAATATGGTACTGTCGCATCTATTTTTTTTCCACTAAATATCACATTTCAAACATGAATTTATGTACTGTAATCATATTTTCTTCATGATTTAAAAACTATATCTATTCAGTTCTGTACTGTAGTTTTATGCATGTGTACTGATTTTTTTTTTTGCATTTTTTCTTCAAAAAAATTTATTTCATATATCTTTTATAAAATAACATATTTTTTTAGAATCCTTTTGCATAGAATGCTTCTTAAAAATTAGTTGAGAAATATGCCCTCAAAAATGTTTACGTTGAATATAACTTGTCAGTGTTATGCACAAACATTTAGGGATTTTGTGTATAAGATGATTGAAGATAATTGTTACATGTACAATTAAATAATGACAAGAGAAAAAATTATGGGGAAAAAAGCACAGAAAGGAGACAGAAAAGATCACTTGCATCAGAAACAGTACCTTGCCTTTAATGGCTAATATCTTATTCCACAAAATAGTAAAAGACAGTCTTGTTTAGGCATCATTTATCAATTAAATCTGTGTTAGTCATTCCATAATCTTCCATATGTAGACATCATCAGTTATCTAAGTTTATTATTAGTAATTTTATGATGAAGAAATTATGTTAAATGTTATCAAAAAAGTTAAAATACAAAAGGCTTAGATAAGCATATAAATAATAATCATTCTTCGCATAAGCATTCTGAAAATCAATAACAAAAAGTATTATTGTCAAATACTATGCCATTAACTACTTTCTCTAAAAATATTTCAACATCACGAATCCTGAATAATAAATAGTGAGTGTCTCCCTAATTGCAATTATTAAAATCAAAAGTTAACCATACTAACAATAATAATGTGAAATTCTAATAAAGAAAAAAAACAGAATTCAAAATTAATGAATATTTAATATAAAAACATGAGCAATAAATATGCCAAATCATCAAAACAATAAAATTTGCTTTCCACTTTGAATTATTGAAAAGCGGAGAAATAATTTTGGAAAGAAAATTATAACTCTACAGTAAAAAAATTTAATAATCAAATTTTCTTAATCTTCTATAAAGTTAAGGCTGCATTACTAAGTCATAACACAATCAATTTAATAATAATTGAATTGATGAAATATTTATCATTTCTGATTGGCATCCATATAATATACTAACATCTTATTTGTAATATAAACTTTTATAAGTGTTAATTATAGCACTCCCAAATAAGCTCTTAACAAGCTTTGCAGAATATCCCCATATTCTGCAGAGCTTGTTAAGAGCTTATTTGCGAGCTCTATATATAACATTTGTAATACAAGCTTATTAAATTAGGTCATGTGACATCTGACTTGATTTTTTTTGTAGCTGTAGTTTTATAAGTATATAATTATTATTCAAAAACACTATACATTATGCATCATAAATCTGAATTTACATAAAACCATAGTATTTTATTAATAAGTCCTTTTTTTAGTTTGTGACATATTTTACATGACTTTTGTATTTGAAAGAATTTAAATGGCTACTAAATCCACCAATATCTTGATATTCAGGAAGAATAGATATCAAATCTCCAATTCATAATTATCTTCAATTTGTAAAGAATTACTTTAAAATGGAAGATAAATAAATGCAAATTTCTTATTGATTAATTCTATAACAAATGTCATTTATAAACATTTTAAAATGTTAGTATTATTTTAGATTAATCAGAATTGATTACCAAGTCATTAACTGGACTATAGACTAATATCATTTCAATTGCTTTTTTTTTTTAAAAAAAAAAGGAAATTTCTGATCTCAGTCATCTTTTAAAAAGTATTGCAAATTCTCCACCTGAAGAAATTGATAATTTACTTTATTTTGATAAAAATGCTAACACTTTTCTACTGTTTTGAGTTGGAAGTTTATTGAATAAATAAAAATATCTCAATAAATAAGCTATAATCAGAAGGTGATTTCTTATCAAATGTGACAAATATTTTAATAATGACCTTTTGAACTCTTAAAAATAAAATACATAAGGCTTGAGAGTTTTTCCTTTTTTTTTATAAATGCCTTTAGTAAAATCTTCTTATTGCTTCAGAAAAAATGATAATAACTCTTCAATTGAACTGATGTAGGTTAAATGTCTGGCATTACACAAAATTAAATCATTCAAAGTAAGCTAAGTGTGAAAAGAGAAAATGTTATATACAATAATTGAAAAAGTTATAAAACAGAGTAATACTTTGAAAATCTAAGATGCCTGTAAAAGAATGGCTAAAAAGATACTTTAATATCTATAAAAAAAAAAAGGGTTTTTATTTTGAATTAAAATTGTGTATTGTCAAGTATTTTGTTTAAAGAGTAATTTTATAAACAGCATAAAGCTGAACCATTAAAAAAAGTGTATTTCAAAAAGATCTAATAAATTATATAAAAGCTTGTAATAAATAATAATGAAATAAATGAAAAAGAAAAAAAAATATTTATTAATTAAATCTGTATTTTATCTAGTGTCTGATTGGTGAATGTGTATTTGTCCACAGTCTATCACATAATCCATGAGAATATTTGTCCACAAGGCTGTCATGTGTCAAATTCACAACCAATAAAAAAAAGTATTATGTTTGTGTGAAGAAAGTAATCCTACCATTAAATAAACCATAATTTTTATATGTCAAATTTACATATCAAATAGAACCTTTGCAGCATATGAAATCTTTCACATGTATTCATATAATATTAAAATTTTTTATTTAATTTACATTAAATCTTTAAAAAAAAATTGCTAAAGCAACCAATTAAAAAAAAACTATTATGAAAATAACAGACTGAAAAGGATGTCATTTTTGTATTGAACCATTAGTAAATAATAAAACAGAATTTTTAGAATTGTTTCTAATCATCTTAAATTTATATATCAAATATAACAGGTATATTTACAAATTTTAATTTAATTTAGCTTTATTGTTAGTTTTGCACACATGATTTTTAGCAGGGTAAACAAAACTATTAATAAAGATAAATGTATTAATATCTTGCCAGGTAAGTAAATGTATTAATATCTTGCCAGGTACGTTTCAAACATTTTTTTTTAATTTTCAATTCTGAATTTCTCACATTTATTTATACAATATTAAAACCATTTGTCTAATTTACATTAAATCTTTTTTAAAAATTTGTTAAAGTAATCAATTAAAAAAGTATTGCAAATATATTTAATAATGCATGATTTTTATCACAATTTAATGTTATGGAAGTAACACTGTCAAATTCACATATAAGAACAATAGCATTTCAAAAGGCCGAATACACCTGGTTTATTAATCAAATTTAAAAAAATAGATTGAGAGAATTATTTAAAAAAAGATTGAAGAAAGCTAAGTAAAATGAGGGGAAAAGTTGACACACTACATGAAGAACAATAGTATGTAAAACACATTTAAATAGTTCATTGTAGACTAAAGACATTTAAGAAGTCTTATTTGGAGGAATAAGAAATGAGAAATCATTATTTATTAAGTTAATTGACAAACCATTAGTATCAGTTTTCTTTTCTTTATTGTTTTAAAATAACTGGATACAATTTTACTAACCAATATCTGAATTGCTAGCAAGATTACATGAAGTTTATTTAAATATGTGTAGTAATTTCTCCCGTCTCCAATTTCAAGTTCTACCTGATTTGAATCTTAGGGCAGGAGCATTACATGGAGATGCAGTAACATGACACCATGAAACTCTTTGAAGAAATAAGATATTGAGAAATATTTTTAGAAAATTAGTGAATAATGTAATGTTATGGATAAGCTCTATAGAATAATGTCTGAAATCTATCTGATGGTAAATGATTTAATATATATTTATACTTTAACAGCACAGACACCCAATATCATAGTGACAAGACTTATCATTTGTACTTTTTGTGCAGGAACATTTTTTTTGACTAAAATAATTGTATTGAGCTTGATAGTTGGAAAAAGTGCAACCATCTCTAATTTACAAGTTTTTTTTAAACAGTTGCAGTTATCAGAACCTTTGCAATCTTAAATGTATAATCTTATACATATATATTTCATTTGATGGAAAAAATATATATATATATTCTAACCTATCAAATGAAAGACTTCTATTAAAATAAATGAGCGAATTCAATAAAGCCCAAACTCTTCCTTCTAGGACGGGTAGCAAACCCTTATATTTTTTATCTAATATAGCTCGACGTTAGGTTAGTTATAATAATTCAGCTACAGCGATATGCAGTTCAGACAGAGATAGAATTAAAAAAAATTATCATTAATAAAATAAATTTAAAAGGAAAATTTAGAATAACTAACATTCTTTCTCTATCAAAAACACATTCTCTGAGCTGTAAGTACTTGCACTGTTCGACAATGATGATGATGATTTCATGTCATTGTTAATATTACTGACTAAAATAAAACATTCATTAATTTGCCAATATGATCTCAATATTTTATTATTATACAATCAGAAGTTTCAATCTCTTTAGCCATGCCACGCTTGTAATATTGATCATAATGAATCCATTCTTAATTTAAGAGCACTTATAATAATGACACTAATCTCAGGGTTCTCTGTTATATTTAATAAAATGCTCGGCAGTATTGTGTTGTCGCATACGACTGACATTCTGGTCGGCTATAGGAAACATTTATCTTATTTAAATTCCATGTGTCTTCATCCACATATCAACTATTATAATATTTAACGAGATGGTAACTATATTTAATAACAACGCATAATTTTGAATAATACAGCCATTTTATCCAGAATCTCAGTCGGAATGATGAAAAGACAAGGGTGCTTTTGTGTCCTTCCATTATCCATGACAACACAATAATTGGACTAAGATTTATTACTTAGACACTTCACTTAAATGTGTATGGAACAATGTGCAACCAAAACCTACTAGTTTGGGAATAAAGTGATTTTACACACACATAAAATAAAATGTCTTGGTCTGAAGTTTTCAATTCCATAAATAATTCTTATTAAAGTAAACTATAATGAAATATTCTGATCTGCTTACAATTGTCTATCTGGTGTATTGAATTTAAGATTTCATAAATTATTTTGGACTCAAGAAAGTATTGCAAGTATTATGCAAATACACTTTTATTTAGCACACAAGAAAAATGACTCAACACAACTTGTAACAAGACTATAATTTATTATTAAAGTTTAACAAAACTATCCTTTATGATTAACATAATAAACAAACATATACAATTTATTCGATTCCATATGGATAAAACAAAATATAACTAACATTAATTCGTCTATACTTTTAGACCTGGATTCGAACTACTTCTTCATCTTTTTACATTTATGTAATTGGAATACACAAAAAAAAATAATACCTTTTATTATCGATACATCAACTCATCCATTTAATGTATCTTATGTGAACGGCTGCTTAACTTTATTAACTAACTATTTGTTTTAAAATAAAACAATCTGATTCTAGGCAATACGTACAAACGATTTTTATTATCATATCTTTAATTAAATGATAGTTTTTATTTATATAACTTATTATAATTTATGGGTTATTTGTCAGAAGTTACACTTATTATTTTTAATATTTACCTTAATAACAACTGAAGTTGTTATACACACTATTTTTCTAAGTATAAGTTATATTGTGAGTGCTACTTAATCATTAACCCGAATTAAACCTAGTATTTGAACCCTCCATTGGCAAATAAAAATTTCTAAATCACGCAATTTTAAACTTACTCTCTCCATTGACTTACGTGTGGATTACCAGCACTATTCCGCCGCACAATCCAGACATTGATCATATATACTAGCACGCTATTTATACTAAATGGATCTTGAGGAATTAACCTCCAATATACCCGTTATCTTGCCATAACTTTCTAAACAAAACACAATATTCAACACCTTCCGTGGTGGAATTATCTCTATTTTCTCATGAGGAATATGGAATAACACTGAAGGTCTGTAGAGTTAACTACTATATTCAAATAGTTTGGTGGGTCCTTGCCTCTTACTTGGGCATAATAGGAACACACACCAAATATAATCCTCTCTTGGGATTTTAACGAATGAAATACACTAAATACGATATAAATTACTGATCGCCCTAACTCTAAGAAGCGATCACTTGGGTTATAAACATACCCGAATACTAGATTTATCTATTCCCCTCATGGAAAATAAAGCTTTTGGGGAGATCATTTTCCATCCCACAAAATAAAGACATTACAATTATTGCTTATGCGAATCTTAAGCATATACCAATGCTATATCGGGGCAAGACAAGCAAATACACTAATTACACTAAATTTATGTTCCGGGGTATATTTAGATCAACGTCTGAAATCAATGGATAACACAGAATAAACCATAATAATTTTCACCTTTGCCAAAGAAACATTCAACAAGTAATTGATATTCTAGTATCTTGAACTTAATTAAGTGAATGCGTTAATAAAGAATAATTGGGAATAAGTTCCGCAATTAACATAGTATAAATTTGTTTAAAACTTTAAATAAGTAATATCCTGTATAGCACTTCTCTTTAATTACTTCTGATAATTTTAACTAGATATTTTACCTATTAAGTATCTGAATTTTTTTTCTTTTACGCATCTAACATATAAATTTATATCCATAATGCATATCATAAGTAAACACATTTTATAAAAAAAAAATTTTTTTCATGTCGAATATAAATTTAACCTAGAATAAGTATATGAAAACATACCTTTATGATTACAAGGTCATTTAAATATTACTTGATTATACAGCCTTTAACCTGTTGATATAAAAAAAATACACATAATTTTACAAATTAGTAAAAAAAAAAATCATTACTTAACAAGTGCTTATAATCTCACTGGAAAAATGTTTTTCCGTTGGGCAATTTATCTAGATGAAGAACTTGATCCATTCGTAGTTCACGAAGCAAATTTAAAATAAGAAACACATTTTATTATTTCATTTATATAAAAGTTGCCTCCATTCTGGTGCAATTAATAAATTAGGCAAAGAAAACATAGCAGCGTTGGATGTTAATTCTTCTTTGAATTAACTGCTATAATTTTGGGATCCAAGAAAACAATACATATTTTAACATGACGAATATTTGACGATTGAGATCACATATACAATTCTTTTCTTTTTACTATTGGCGATACGTATCATTTTTAGCTAGCTGGCTTAGGAATAAAACTAATGCGCGAATTTTCCAAAATATTATTATTATAAGGACTGCAGCTGACTTACGTGGATATGAAGTTTTAACGACTCCAATTGATGTATAATATAACATATTATTTTATAGTTATAATTAAGTCACTAATGTTTGTAGTTTTTATTCCTATTCTAGGAATTGTAATTTGTCTTTTATAAGGAATTCTCCGTAAAATGCACACATACAAATTTTCTGATATTTGCCTTGAGAAAATTTATATTTTCTTTTTAAAAAATATACAGGTGCACAAGTAAATATCCTTGATCATTAATATTATTTTTTTTAGATAATTTTCAGTGAATAAAACATATTTTAACGTGGGGAACTTACATTATTTTCAAAGCAGATAATGTCCTTTAGAAAGAGCGCGAAATTTTCTAGTTAACTTTCCTTGGCTTTTATAATATGTCTTTTAAATATAATTTTTCTTTTATACCATGAAAAGATAATTAAATAAGGTAAAGTTAACAAATAATTGTTTATTTCCTGGAAATTACTTATATTGCTTAATTTAAATATAATGACGCTTTCCGTGATTACTGTAGTTAATACGGTCATTTTGAACTTTAGCATAAGATAGTATATTTTTGCGTATAAAAAGCTTTAAATAGGTAGATGGCACCAGAAAACAGAATATCTTATCAAATAGGATTAGCAACGCATGATATTATTAAAAATTTACTGGACTTATATTTATTTCTGCAATAAAAAATAATAAAAATTTTGTTACCGAATTTCAGTACTGCTTCCTCCTTGTAAAACTAAAGTCAGACTAAACTTTCCTCAAATTTTGGCGGTCTTCTTTTAGCGACCTCTTACAGAAAAATAATCATTTAATTATACATAGCAAAAGAAAAGAAAAAAAAACTTATTACAGTCATATATTTCTGTATGATTTAAATGAATTACAAAGTAATTTGACAAATAATGAAAAATAATAAATATACTCAATTAATAATTAGTGATGTATATTTCTTTTAAATATGATTTTCTACAAAATAAATTATCAGAAGCTATTGTGCTGTATTGATAAGATACTCATCTACTCATCCCCCTCCCATCCAAATCAATTACTGTTTATAATATGTGCTTTTATACTATATTAAATTGCTCTTATTGTTAATATTTTAATTAAATTATTCATGCTCTTCTTCAAAATGACATCAAATTGCTAAATTTTTTAGTTATTTGCTTAAAACACGTTAAAGTAAGTAAATAGCATATTTTATTAATCACTTAATATTATTATTATTTTACTTTTTTATTTCCTAGAAAAGGATAGCATTGTTTTCCTGTGGAAACGATGCTAAATAAACCAAGTGTCAATAACACTAGGTTACAATATATATATATATAAAACACTGAAATCAAATTTTATATATAAATATAAACTTTTTCCAGTGATTAATATTACATAATAACTAGAGTATCATTCCAACCCTGGTTTATTGAGTAAATGAAATACTCTCTATTCAAAGCACAAGATAAAGTCTTTTGAAAAGACAAGAATGAACTGTCTTATTCTCTTATCTAAATTCATTTATATAGGCAAATCTAAAACACTTTGAAAGGAGAGCATGAAGATTTTAAATTGATCAAATTACTTTTTTAAAAATTATATTTCAAATTGTTTTATATTATTTTAATGGACATGAGCAAAATTTTTCATTATACAGCTTGCCAATATTAGATGAAATAATGAAATATGTATATGTAAACTTTTCCCAGCAATTAATATTATTATATAATAATTAGATTAACACTCCAACACTGGTTTATTGAGTAAATGAAATACTCTCAAGTCAAAGGGTAAGATAAAATCATGATGGAATGTTAATCTAGCTATTATATAACAAATCAGCTTAAATAAAAATAATATCATCTATACTTATCTTTTCAAAAGACTTTATCTTGTGCTTTGGATTAAGAGCATTTCATTTAATCAATAAATCAGTGTTGGAGTGTTAATCTAGTTATTAAATAATATTAACAGCTGTGAAAACTTTATATTTACATATTTTTATATTTTACCTAATATTGGTAAGCTATATATTGAAAAACATTGCTAATATTTCATTAAAATAATATAAAGCAATTTGAAGTATAGTTTTAAAATTTGATCTACTTAATAAGATCTTCATACTTTCTTTTCAAAGTGCTTTAGATGAACTTAGATAAAAAGGATAAGATCAATCAGTTTTTATCTTTTCAAAAGACTTTATTTTGTGCTTTGGATTGAGAGTATTTTATTTACTCAATAAACCATAGTTGGAGTGTTGATCTAGTAAATATAATATAAATAAATAATAGCGAGATTGTTTACTTCAGATAATTATGTCTCAGCTAACTAGTTATAGATGTTATTTATTTATTCATATATTGGTCTATTGAAAATTGTATAGTTAATTCTAGTAATATTCTGCATTATTGTATCTGATTTTAATGTATATTCATGCCAAAAACATTTATTAAGGCCATGCATATATTTTTATGATTATTAAGTTATTTTAGAATCACAAATCAAATATATATAAATTATGTGTTGAGTGCAAATAGGAAGATGATATCTGTTCCACTAATGTTGAAAATCATTTAATATTATAGTGGTCTTCTCTTATTTGTACAATAAGCTGTCATTCAATTTATAATAATTCTATGGACATTATTTAAGTCGTCCAGAATTTGCAGCAGATGTGATTGCTTTTCAAATAATGCCTCAGAGCTTCAGATATTGCAAGAGTTACAAGATAAAAGTAAAATAGATTTAAACATAAGTACTAAAATAACTAAATTAATGTTATAATGTAATTAGAAAAAAAATTAAAATTGATAATCGTGTATTAAAAGAAGTTAACAATTTCAAATACCCAGGTCAGCTTAATAATACAGATGGAAATATAATTACATAATGGATTAAATAAATCATAGAATTAAACTTGGATAAAGTACTTTTGGTAGAAATAACTTTATATTAAAAAGAAATATGCCTATATGTTTAAAAGGTAAGATTTTAAAAGACCTGTTTTACCTCTTTTTATTTATTATCTGAGACTTAAACGTTTAACAGAAGTACAGTATGGAGACTTAAAACCATTCACTGAAATACAAGAGATGTAAGAAGGAATAAGATGAGAAAAAAACAAGCATCCGTGATATCATTGAAAATAATAAGAAACTGAAATGAGCCTGGACTGGACATGTTTCTAAAAAAGATGATAATAAATAGTTGAAATTTTAAATTGGATCACCAAGAGATTGTAAAAGATTTAGAAAAAGACATCTGAGATGGATTAAAAATACAAGATTTGCTGTTATGTTTTAA
This sequence comes from Epiperipatus broadwayi, assembly GCA_028023455.1. Taxonomy (NCBI): domain Eukaryota; kingdom Metazoa; phylum Onychophora; class Udeonychophora; order Euonychophora; family Peripatidae; genus Epiperipatus; species Epiperipatus broadwayi. The sequence continues at coordinate 1,745,186 of JAQFVV010000211.1, forward strand.
TAAGAGAGATTTGGGATCAGAAAACCTATATTAAACTTAAAGACTCTTTTATTCGGATATGAATCGTTGAAAGTTGTGAATAATAAAAGTGATGAATTGTATGTGCATTTACCATTTAATACGTGATGGCTAGTTGGATTGACTGTGGACTAACGACTTGAAAATAAAATTCTATGCTACTTGTGATTATAATCTTCATTTGACCCAGACTTGATTAGAAGATCGTTATCATAAAAAGAGAATGTGTTGACAACTATGTCATGAAGCTCTTTATATACACAGTATGTGTGTTTGGAAAGTATAATTTGTAATATACATAAAATGTATTTTTTTAGCAGCAAAACCTCTAATATAATATATATTTTAAAAATTCCATTTTAAGTACAAACTTTATAAAATAAATATTTAATAAAAGACATATTAATCCATTAAACTAAACCTGCACTTATTAAACATAAAAAATGCTACCAAATATCAAACATTTGTTATGTTGCTTTAGAAATTGATTTCTGAGCGTCCCCTGTGTTTGGCTGCAAATCCTCTACAAGCTTCGCTATCTTATTGACTCTCTACTGCATTATAAGTGCACTTTGGTCATCATTAATATTTTATCATTTAAAAACTGCCTTTACGTAGGCCGCTATTTTACATATCCCCCCTGGCCCTCTGTTGTACGCAATACTGTTGCTTCTCCACCGAACTTATTTAAATTGTAAATTTGAAAAAATGTCTTTGTTAGTATTCAATGCAATTAAAATTAATTAAAATAAGGCTAGTAACATGTAATATGAGGATAAATTTGCATATATTAACTGTGAGACAATTATATTTAGTCTATATATATTGTAGTATTTATAATTAAACCTTATAATAATAGAAACAAGGGAAATATGTATGAGTGAAGAAAACCAAGTAATAAACAAGAGAAGGAAGCATGGAATATAGAGCAAATTTGTCATTTAATCGAATTAAAATATTAAATGACTTTGCAAGGATAATTTGCTTTCACGAGGTAAAAGCGTTGAATATTTTAATTTTTGATATCAAAACATAAGTATATATTTTCAAGATCAAAGGAAATCTTCTATTACGTATTTAAAATTTTTTCATATGCATTTTTTGTATGGTTACGTTATTCTGACTAATTTACAGAAATTTAAAAATGTTTAATATATAAATAATGTGGCTGCTATTATTTTTATAATAAACTTAATTAATATTTCGGAAATTTAATTATAAAAGAGATGCTACTATTAATGACTAACAAATTTATATTTATATTTTAATGAGTACATATCTTTGACAATAAAAATAAGTGATTAAAAAAATTATATATATTCTTACAATAGTAAATATCTACTTTCCAGGTCTACTTGGGTTTGAGCTCCGAACCAAGTAAATTTGAAAAAAAAGTTTACGAGTTATTTTTCATAGGCATTCATCCTCAAGACAATTCAGATAACCATTCAATATTTATCAGTAATGAGTATCTAGTTATTTCGTTTCTCTAATCTCAAATTATTTAAAATACTATTTTAGGTATTGATAACTTTTAGAACAATGGATTACTATACTTTAAAATTAGCAATATTAAAGCGCATAACATTGAATTAGATATGGAAAGTATAGTCTTAATAAATTTTAAATTTACTTACTTTATAATTTTCTCCAGTACATAATCACATGAAGAATACATTTCAAAATAGTTCTTAAATACTTCCTGTCAACTTCCTATGGAGCCACCTTCTGCAAGCTTGAATAATCAATAGACTGCTGTAATATCACTTCCCCTAACATGTTTCTGGCTTTAGCCTTCATCATTGAGTAATATAATTTAAAACTAAAACTAATGCAGTATATATTTAACAGACTTCTCTGACCCTTTTAAAATTCAAGTTAATAATCTGAAATTCAAAAAAATACTTTTTTGTATCCAAACTAAACTCATTTGCATAATTATATAGATCTGATATCATTTTTACATAATTTAAAGACATGTTTATACCAACTGTAGATTCCTTCTACCTTTTGTCCAGAAAGGTTAAGTAATGTGAAATTGTTGATGATATTGCCTACTTCAAAATATGTTTGATTATTTAAGTGATTTGATTTTAACCGCAATATTGGTAGAGTACATGTGACAATTTTAAAGTTTGTAAAGAATTTATTTTAATTGTTGAAACATGTATATAATACTTGAATTCTATAGAAAAGTATATCCTGCACACAGTTTGACATAGTTAATAGAGCATCTGACTTGGGATACTTGGGATTGGGAGGTCCCAGGATCGATCCTGTCACTCACAGTTCTGATACTGGTGTGAACTTCTTTTGAACTCCCAAGCAATAAACTCATATGCCATTTTTTATATAGAAAAGGTACAGTCTTGGTTTTATTTTATATATTTGAACACACCAGAAAAGTGTATATATTATAATATTTTATTTCATAAAAATAGATTATCCTAGATAACTTGTCCAAATGCTGTTAGCAATACTAATATGTCAATCTTTTTTCCAGTATGTCAAAACATCATCATTTATCTATGTTATTTCTGATATTAATATAAATAATAAGTTGGATAAGTGATACTATTTAGGTTTAACTCAAATTAGGCACAAATGTAAATAAAGTTTTGTCCAATGCTTTGAAGCATTAAACTTTATATAGCAGGAATAAATTTTACTCATGTAAAATCTTTGTGAAATATTCTATAGTGGTATATGAAAAAATAATTAATATAGCATTATTTATATGTCAACACTGGAATGAATTCCCTTTCAAATGCTTTTAGTTATATCAACCTCTTTACCTAGCTATCAAAGGCTTGGAACTCAAAGCTGAAAATAATGCACTTAACAATTACCGTTAACTAAATGTTACTATTTAAGCTAAATAACAAAAATTCAAAACCTCCTACCCTAGTCAGTATGTTTTTAATATGTTTTTATATGTAACTTTAAGTCAGTATACATTCAATATTGTCTTTTCTTTTAGCTATGGACACTTTTTCTCACTCGTTAGAACTGTAAATAATAACAAATCATGTTTTTTTGTTTGCTTTTCAGAATGTACTATATAGTAAACTTGAGTAATCAGGGCTTATCAAATACTAATGTAGTAAAATCATAAAAGCAAAAGCCAGTGTTCATTTAGAGATAAGGATTTTCATTCACTTTCATAAGGTAATCATTGATTTCTCAAGCTCACTATAGATGGAACTAGATTAGAGAACTATTTTTGTTTTATCATATTATATATACAATAAAAAGAACATAATAGACTTACTAATGACTTAATTTACAAATGATCAATTTGAAATTTTTGTATTCACTCATTATAATGAAAGTAGCTAAATAATTTTCATTCATAAATTATCTGCGCTAATTTATTGTTGATGAACACAGAACAAAGATGATAAAAATATAACCTGGATCAACTGATGAGTGCTAATTCAGTCAGAAATGCATTTAATATTATTTATATTTTTTGCATGTTTTTGTTCATATGCTTGAAGTGAATACAGAAAGATGGGCGATTTAAAATATATTATTTATGAGTAGCTATCATAAAAGTAATAATAATCAAATATTTATATGCATGGGAATTATATGAGTTTGAACACTGGAAAAGACAGAATTGGGTGTGATTCATGACCCTTGAACTTCAGTCTGCTACTCTTATCACTGCACCAAACAATTCAAGGTTTTATAACTACAATAAAACAGAAATAATGAACATTTGTAAAGAAAGCTGCTTAATAACATATACTAAATAAGATATATTTATTTTAATAATGAAAAAAATATTTTGTTACATAACTGCAAAACAACTTTTATTGAGATTGTTTTCAAATATATTGCAGACTTAAAACTTCAAATAAGTATTGAAACACTAATTTCAGTTTTTTTTTAATAAAAAGTTGCTGGATAAGCTTTTATGTTGCAATCAACTATTTTCAAACTGTCATCATTTTTTTTTTATTGAAAATAAACTTTTAATACAGAATTGCATTTTTGTTCTAATTTTTATGAGTTGTAAATCAATAACTTATGAATGAATTAAACTTTTTTATAAAAGATAGTGGTATGAATACAATACTATTTGACTCCTGACATTAAAATTGTCACCATTATTTTTATGTTGTTTTATTTTGAAGATTTACTCTTAGCATGCATTTGCAATTTTTTTTGTTTTACATGTTGTGTAAAATCAATACATATTCTAGATATCCATTTAGTATACTGATAATACATTTTGATCTGACCTTTTAACAATCTAACTTTTTAACTGATGTATTATGAAAATTGTAATCTTTGAGTATATTTTATGATATCATGTGGACTGGTCCAAAAGTATTTGAAACCAGAAGATTTCAAATATAAGCAGTTCAGAATATTGGTAGTTACTGGTGCTAGAAAAAATGTTATTTATTGAGATTTAAAAGATATTAGCACATGAAAGAAATCAATATATTTGATCATTGGAAAAAAAATTTCAACAAAGGAAGATTAGTCTTATTAAAATTATTTATATAATACTATCAACATGTTGGGCAAACTGAAAACTTTTACTTACGATTAGTTGAAGTCTACATGTGTGATTAGTGTGCCTTGCATATGACAATCTTAGATATTAAGATTCCTAACTGAGAAAAGTTGAATTAAGTAAAAATGATATGCAAAACTTAACACTTTAATGATGAAACAAAGTTGACCTCCAAAGTAACTATGTGATTATTTATGATTTAGTTTTATTTGTTAACTTCTAAGTTTCATTATTTTAATAAGAATTACATCATTATACATGCATTAAATTCTTTGTTTTAAAACTACATTATACACTTTGATGAACTCTTTATATTAATGATAATTCATAACACCTTTTTTCTTTATATAATGAAATCATGTTGTCTTCTTCAAATAATTTCATTTTCTCACAGATTTGATTGTCCAACCATCTTTTTCAGATTTATAAAACATTTAAATATAAATGACTGCATAGAAATAAAATACTTTACTATAACTATATCTAAATTTATTATATAATAATTTGATTATATTTTGAAAATATTCATATAATTTATAATTATTCATCTATTTTTAACTTAATTATATATTATTGCTATTTAATATTTATAGGATATTATTTTTTAATTTTTATATATAATTTAAAATATATTAATTTTATTAATTATTAAATTTAATTCAATTATTCACTTAAACTCTTTAAAATTTAACATTATGTTCTAAAAATGCATCACTTAATATTTATTTTTTAAAACATTAGCATTTTTTTAATTGCAAACTCCACTAACTGACAAGTTTTTTTTTCTAACTTACTTAATTTTAATTTTTTTAATTTTCTATATTAGTATAGTTTTTAAATGTACATTTTTATTTAATCTTGGGTTGACTTTTTAATTTATATAACTTCTTTAATTTTTCTATTTTATTTATTATTAACATAGCAAACCATTTTATGCAATCTTTTTTAAATTTATTACTATTTTTATTGAATGCATGCCAATAAATGATTTTTATTCTGTTTATATTATTTTAATCTTGTATTACTATTTTTTGTTTCACCTATATACTTACTTTTAATATTAATAATCTGACATAATTATATAAGTGAAATGAAGAATTCAAGTAATACAAGATTAAACCAAAATAAATAGGATAGGGATCATATATTTATGTCCATTTAATAGGAACAGAACATAAATTTGAAAAAAAATTGCATAAAATTGATTTATTACATTAATAATAAAAAAAATAGGAAAATTAAAGAAAATATATTATTCCTAAAAAAATAACCAAATTTCAATAAACATTTAGGTTTAAAAATTTTACTAATACAATAAATAAATAAAATTAATATAAAAATTAAATAAATAAGAGAAAATGTTAAAAAAAAATAAACATAAAGGAAATTATTATATAAGTAGAAATATTTTAAAATTTGTCAATTGGTGAAGTTTCAACTAAAAAAAGCTAATATGTTTAAAAAATAGAAATTAAGTAATTCATGATTTTAGTACTATAAAGGTTAAAATTAATATATTTAAAATTATTTACAAAGTAAAAGATAATATATTATAAATGTTAAATAAAACAATAAGATATAGTTTTAACATGAACATTTTATGAAGAATATTTAAAAGATATATGAATATATATGTACAATTGTTATTAAAATATTAAATTTTATATTTAGATATAATCAAATACGAAATAAAGGTTGAATTCATAGAAAATATATAAAAGATGAATAAATAATAATAAATTGTCTCTCAATTATGTTTTGATATTGACACTCCATGTGAAAAGTTGACTTAGTGGATATTAAAATTATTATTTCAGCTGTATTTATTATTATTTATTCATTTTTAGATATAATTATAGCAAAATAATTAATTTTCATGTGTTAAATCAGCAAGCATCACATGATCACATCTCCAATACTAGCACATAATTGTTTATAAACAAAGCAAAGCAAAACTCCATATAGTAGTGCCACCTGTTCTAAACAGAGTAATCAATAGATGCCAGAAGGCTTGTGCATAAAATCCCTATCTAATGCCTACTCATCCAATATCCCCAGACTAGTTTCTGGCTTGTGGCCTTCATCAGTGAGGAGCTTTAGATCTGAGAGCACTGCATCTAGATCTTAGGATCTAATGCAACCCTCTAGCAACTACCTTTTATATCTACTTAACTACAAAACTATGAGCATGAAATTGAAAACACAAAAAATATTTTCAATCTAAGCTCAATAGCTTATATAGTCATATGGGTCTGAACTCAGTTCAGCACCCATACATTTTGGTGTCTTTGGCTCTTTAATAATCATAGCCACCACTACCCTATTAGGCAGGATTGGTGTTAAACCAGCAAGCATCACATGATCACAACTCCATTACTAGCACATAATTGTTTATAAACAAAGCAAAGCAAAACTCCATTAGATCCTAAGATCTAGATGCAGTGCTCTCAGATCTAAAGCTCCTCACTGATGAAGGCCACAAGCCAAAAACTAGTCTGGGGATATTGTATGAATAGGCATTAGATAGGGATTTTATGCACAAGCCTTCTGGCATCCATTAATTACTCTGTTTAGCACAGGTGGCACTACTATATGGAGTTTTGCTTTGCTTTGTTTATAAACAATTATGTGCTAGTATTGGAGATGTGATCATGTGATGCTTGCTGGTTTAACACCAATCCTGCCTAATATGGTAGTGGTGGCTATGGTTGTTAAAGAGCCAAAGACACCAAAATGTATGGGTGCTGAACTGAGTTCAGACTCATATGACTATATAAGCTATTGAGCTTAGATTGAAAATATTTTTGTGTTTTAAATTTCATGCACATAGTTTTGTAGTTAAGTAGAGATAAAAGGTGGTTGCTAGAGGGTTGCATTAGATCCTAAGATCTAGATGCAGTGCTCTCAGATCCAAAGCTCCTCACTGATGAAGGTCACAAGCCAGAAACTAGTCTGGGGATATTGGATGAGTAGGTATTAGATAGGGATTTTATGCACAAGCCTTCTGGCATCCATTGATTACTTTGTTTAGCACAGATGGCACTACTATATGGAGTTTTGCTTTGCTTTGTTTAATTTTTATGTGGTCATATATATTTAAATATTTTGTAGTCTTCTTATTGAAAATGTGTGTCCATCCAACAAGACTTAGAATAGAGCAAAAGTACCCCGATTCCAATCATGCCTGAGATACACAGGTCAGGAGCAATCATGAATTCTAACCTGTTTGCCCATTCCCAAATCTATAACACTATGGACAATACCGGTGGAGATACCACATAAATTCATTATTTCTGGGCCCGGTGTTATAACATTTTGCATAACTCAGCTGATGATGATGGTGAGAGATTGAGTGAACCCGAGATATAATTTAAGATATATATAAATATATTAATGTGATTCAAACACACTGGATTAAGTTTAAAATATGAATATTTGTTATAACAAAATGTAAGATGATTATATATATGACCAACTTCACTCAATGTAAACTTTTATTTAATTACAAACATTTGATAATCTTGAGTCAATTATTTTCCGTTTGACAGATAATCAATCTAGTGAGGTATTACAATATGTAATGTATATTTGGAAATCAACTTTATTTAATGTTACATAAAAAGATTTATCTGGGTGGTTGGTGAACGTTTTATACATTGAGAAACCACCTATATAGGTATGATGATAGTTTCGATATATATTATAGAATGTCCTTGGCATTATGATACATAGATTTATTTTGTATTTATAGCATTTATTTATGACACTTAAATAGGGTACATTATGATTCGTAAATATACTAAAAACAAATATTTCTTATACTTTCTCAACATTTGAAGATCAAATATTGTGAAACTATAAATACAATCATGACTTATTTAAAAGAAGGGGAGGGCAGCTTCAGAATGGTTGGATCTAAAACTCCAATGAAAATATTTAAAGAGATAAATGTTTCATCATCACACATCATTATGGTTTATTTTATTAAACAGGCTGGGAAATGAAATATAAGGAATTGTAATGCTATCATATATATCCATGAACGAGAGCATGGCAACTTTGGCTGAGAAAACTTTATCATTCTTCTATTTTAATATGGTATGCCATCTTCAGGTGGAGCGATACCTAAATGGAAAGGTAGGTAGGAAGTTGCTATGGTCTGGTGTATGACAATCCATGCAGAACTTCAACTACATTAACCTGCTTGTTCCAGGGAGTAGACTTATACTCCTGTTTTGAATGAGAACACTAAAAGAATAAAAAACTTTGAATCCTCCAGAAAGAAGCTGCAGACATATATAAGCAGTACAATAACATATAATCTGGGAGAAGAATGACAAACAAGAAAGACCGGAATTCTCCGGAATGAGGTATGGGTGAATCCGATCAGAGCCTTATGTGACTCATTAATAATTTGACATATACCAGCAATGCTTTTATCAAGATATAAAATTATTGGATTTAAATATTAAAATAAAGCCTTAATTAGTTTAATAAATATGTAATGTTATGTTAAAATAATGATCCATGTATGATAAAGTCATTAATAAGTAATTAAAATATAATTAATAAAGTGTGCATTTCTCCCCCTTCTTGAATCAATCCTATTTTGTCTAACATATATAAAAGAAATAAATTCATGTACCTAAGAGTGTGAATAACAAAATAGAATAGGTCACCAGCCTTTTGGAACTGATGATCAAAATAAAGAAATCAATAAAATTAAAGAACACCAAGATTCACCCAGAGTGGAAAAGTATCTATACATTTTGTATAAATTTACGATATAATATTGTTAAGGCATATATTCATTAAAAAGATAAACTCAATCTTACGAGCTATTTAGAAATAAATAACATGAAATAATTGATTATTCCCCTCTCTATTCCACAGCATGATATAGATGAAGCTCATAAGACTGGGTTTGATTGACATTTATAAATAAAAATTAAATGAAAAGTATAAAAATATCATTAATAATAAATTATAACCACACTAAATCATAGGAACAATAAGAAGCATGAGTTGGATGAAAGATTATACATTGAGATTAATATAGGTTGAAAGAAATGATACAAAGAAACTAAGAAGTTAGTTTAACATACTCACCAGTTGGTGAGTTAAAAATGATTCAACATAAGAAAAACATTAATTTTAAGATTAAGGAATCAGGATTTAGGTAAGGTGATTACAATGATTTTGGGTTTGTTACCTCATGATTTTCTGGAATGAAGTATGGATGAATCTTATGTAGAAGCAGCATTCTTTGACTTTTGTGGCAGACAGATTCTACTTAAGCTAAAGGCATGTTTCTTGGCCTTGGCGGTTCTCTAATGACATAAGAACACTTGATTGGAAGAAGCTACATTGATGCATGATGAAGAGATGGGCTGAAGATTGAGGGAAAGATGGCCTGGATCTCTCTACTCAAAACACCATTTCAAAGAATCAAAGGATGTGCAGTAGGTTAGAAACAGTTGACCAAACTCTAACACAATTGACTTTTTAGCTCTATTTATACAATTTTTAAGTTATTTAAAGAATGCTTTTAGTTAAAAATTCCCAACTGAAACAGAATCCTTAATCTACAGAAATATTTTTCCTATTGTTATTGGAGATGCAATTGCTAGATAACAGTCCAAAAATAAATTCAAATCAATTTCCAGATTGGAAATAGATTTGACAAAAATGTTTGCAACTAAATTAAAATCTATTAGCTTTGTTTTAATTTTATTTTCATTTAAAACTTTGACTAAAATTCATTTTAAAACCCTGAAACAATAAAATGTTTCCACCCCTTTACTTTTGGACAGTTAACGGTTGCATCTTCCATCTTGAATTTGTATATAATTATATATAAAAAGAAATAATTTCAAAGTAAATATATATAATTTTAAAAGATACAAAATTATTTACAATATTTAATGTTTGTAATTTTAATTATATATATATATGCTCCAGTAATATATATATATATATATATATATATATATATATATATATATATATATATATATATATATATATAATAAATAAAGTTTGATATCTGTATTCTTTCACAATATATGTAATATACAAATCAATATATATATATATCAAAATACAGTACAATTTATATAAATTATATTCTTTTAGAAGTACTTTTGACTATACACTTTGTAGTCTTTATCAACTATATAACATTGAATAATCAAAACGAGACAACCTTTAACAATACCCATAGTTCAATTCAGATTTCCCACAATTCTGTTATCTTAACATTTGATGACTGGCGATTCATCAAATGTTAAGATAACAGAATTGTGGGAAATCTGAATTGAACTATGGGTATTGTTAAAGGTTGTCTCGTTTTGATTATTCAATGTTATATAGTTGATAAAGACTACAAAGTGTATAGTCGAAAGTACTTCTAAAAGAATATAATTTATATAAATTGTACTGTATTTTGATATCTATATTGATTTGTATATTATATATATATATATATATATATATATATATAGGAGTCGCATCAATTGACTGTTAATATTAAAATTATTAAAGAAATTTTTATTTAAGATTTATATTTATAAATCTTGTAGATGCTTCTCAGAAATACACATATAACTTATATACTCATGACTAAAAGAAGCAGGATGAAACGTGGGTTAAGTGGTAAAATAGTGATGCTCAATCTTGGGCTAAGATTGACCACTACAGTAGTTCTGAAGATGCTGTAAGAAAGTAAAATTATTTTTAAAAAAAAACATGTTTGCATTATATAAAATGGAAAATAATCAATGCATAGAGACTAAAGAAAAAGAAGAAAACATAATAACTCTGTATTTCTAATGCCTTAATATATATATATATATAATTGTTATTTATAGCCATAAATAATTAGATGATGATAATAATAATAATAATAATAATAATAATAATAATAATAATAATAATAATAATAATAATAATAATAATAATAATAATAATAATAATAATAATAATAATAATAATAATAATAATAATAATAATAATAATAATAATAATTATAATAATAATAATAATAATAATAATAATAATAATAATAATAATAATAATAATAGTAATAGTAATAGTTATAGAGATTTTAAATATTCCTAACTAAAATTAATATTAAGTATATATACAAGCTTATTGAAAATGTAAATTTAATGATTTAAAAAAAATCGAAGTGCTTTTACATTTTAAAAATAAAATTTATATTATTTACTACTTAAATTTGATTATTAAGTAAAAATCTCTATGCAAAAGTATATTTAAATGCATAGACAATAAGATGCTGAACCACTTACCCTGATATTATTTAATTCCAGAGTTTCTTTAATATTTTATATTAATAATAAACTGCGTTTAAAACTATTTCATAAAACATCAAAATTGTGCATTTTCTGCCTTCTCTCCCTATTTTCTCTCTATATACATATATTAAATTGAATGTTACTATAATAAATAGAGGGATTTGAACTTAGGGTTTTTAGTCTATAGACATTATCAACTATTACGATAATAAATTTTTGGTACAAAACAAGATGCCACATATCTTTGTTTTGTAAGAAAGATTTATTACTGTAATAGTTGATAATTGTTTACATATTCTGGTAGAATATATTTTATTATATATTATCTAAGGTGTGTGTGTATATATATATATATATATATATATATATAGATTATCTAAGGTGTGTGTGTATATATATATATATATATATATATATATATATATATAATGTTTAATGCACACACTGTTCATATTCATAATGTAGAATTTGAATACTAATTGCTGAAACTTACAATTTCTGGTTTCAAGCAAAATTAGATCTCCTCCCCTGATAGCTTGGATTATGACCAAACTACCGTGACAATCATTTATTGGTTTGTCAACTCGTGCTGTATTTAGTTGGTGTTAATTAGACAGTAAAACATAAAAAGAAAAATTGAAATTCCTCATCACCTAATATTAAATTAGTCTGATGATTATTACACTATCCTTTGCAATTTTCTTAAAAAAATAAATCATCTTTTAAATCATTTATTGTAAAGCAATGATCTCCCCACTATCATCGCAGAATGACATCGAAAAATAATGCATTATTCAGCAGATATTCATTTACAAGATAATGAGAATTTGTTAATGTAGTTGCAAAGTTATGTCAGTCTAATTTGATGTAGTAAAATAAGTGTTGTGTCATTTGTGGTAATCTTTTATTTTAAAAAAATTAAGTATTAAAGTTATGTTAGTGTATTTATTATTTATTCTCAACTGCACATAAAATGTAATGCAAAAAATTTGCAATTCTACTTATATTAAATGTTTATCTCAAAATATGAAAAGAAAATTAATTCTCATAAAACAGTTTTATGTTAGAACTTAGTTTCTGAAACAGTAAACAAAAGAGTCAATTTTTATTGTGATATTTACTGCAAATTATGAATACAAAATTTCTTCATAATCAACTAATATAACTAGACTATAAATTTAAGTTTATATTTTTTCACTTCCATACTTATTCAATATTTTTAAAGCAATAATTTAAATAACAAATATAAAAAGACTTTTTAAGCATTTTTTTAATCATACAAAATTTCTTCTTAGTCAAGTAATATAAATAATGAATTTCAATCTATTTATTTTATTAAATTAATTTTTAAAAGAAATATTCATTAATAAACTACACTTCAATTGCACTAACATTTACAAAATATATATATATTTTCATTTCACTTTTATCATCTAGGATCTGAAAGTACCAAAATAATGGAGTACAGCTGTTATACTATACTTCTTTAATGATTTCATATAAGTCAAAGAATCTTGACTTTTAGGTTATTCGTTGATTCTAATTATAAAATTATTGAAGAAGCTCTTTTATTTCTAAAAGAAACAAATGTTTTCTTTTTTTTTTCAGTAATACAGTTTTTACTATTACTTATTGTAACAGGATCCCTAGTCATATTTCAGGGAGTTTGTTAAATCTATGATGAATATATGTATGTAGTTTGAGTGTAAATGTGTGTGCGCGTGTGATTTTAATACAAAAAAAAACTTAAGAAAAAGATCAAATATAAATGATTTTAAATATATATATATATATAAAACTGAATACACTGCTTGAAATATCTGATCATTTGAATATTAGTTAAAATAAAAATTAATTAAAGTATAAATATTCATTTACTAGTCTATAATCATCAAACTATGACAAGGGATTTAATAATATAGTGGAAGTCACTTGTTGCAATCGTAGGCATACTTACTTTACACAGAACTGAGTACTGTAGGCTGTGCAGCAGTGAAGTAGAGGAACAGCATGTAAGGAATCATGATATAGCAATATCTATATAGACAGTAGATTGGCAATAATAATAGTTCAAGAAGCAGTAACAAATCGCAGGCATTAAAGACCATCTAATAATGGCAGAAACTGAATGCAGCAGTTAATAAAGACTTTAACATAGCTATCACAGTGGAAACAGTTGCAGAATAATATGTTTTTTATTGTACAATATTTTATAATTGTTAACTATAAAAGTAGATAGTTAATTAACTTTTGCATGCAAAATATATCAGGATAAAATTAGAAATTGAATTTATGTATATTGAATGACTTGCAGTAAAGTCATTTAGTAAATAACAATCATAATAATAATAATTGTATGATTAGTAGCTGAGGATGTCACATAATATTCAAGCAATCAAATAGCAAATTGGGCACTTTTTTTTTACTTTACTCAGCTGAAAATCGATCTTCAGCTTCTGAGTCACTATTCTACTATATACTTAAATGTATAAATTGCTATTTTAAAAAAAATCTGCAATCTAATAAATATATTGTACCATAAAATAATTTAAACTTTTATTTGTCACTTCTTTTTAAAAAGCTCTGCAAATTGAAAGGCTTGCAAAATTATAATTAATTAACAATTATTCAACTTTGATTTACAAAAGTGTCAAACTTTCTGCACTCACAACTTTGTGAATAAGATATTTATTTTATATAGCATTATGTTTTTTTGTAAAATGTAATATTAATAATCAGTCATTAAGCGAATGCACATGCGCTTTGTGGATTTTTAACTATAAGTGAATACTCTCACTTTCTAAACACAAGATAAAGTCTTTGTGAAAAGATGGAATGAATTATCTATCTTTTCAATCCAAACGTTTATGTATGGGAAAATCTTAAACATTTGGAAATGACAGCACAAAGATCTTAAGCGATCACTTTAAGTTACTCTTACTACGTATTATAAAAACATGTGAGAAATTATGACTTGAGTCAAATGGTGAGCATTGGTTTAACATGAAATGTGCCTTTTGAGGATTATTTATTTTTTCCGATATTTTTATTCTTATTGTTTGCCTGAAGGTTTGTAATGATGGTATGTTAGATATGATATATTGGATTAATTTCATCATGTCTAGAAAATTTTAAACTTTATTTAAACTTTTCAAATTCAAATTACAAATTGTTTGTAATTATAATAGGTTAGTAATTACACAATGTTTCAAGTAGTTGGCTGGTCATTGACAATATTAGCATAGGAATCAACCTTACACCTATAGACACTTGAATATCAAAATTTTAAAACAAAGCTCTGACTGATCTATTCTATCAAAGGCAACATTCAATAGAAATTTTTTATATATTTCATAGATAATGATGTGAAATTTCTACTGACTGTTACCTTTAACCGAATGACTCAGTTGGTTAGAGTTATTGCCTTAAAATCAATATTCAAATGTCTATAAGTGTAAGTTTGACTACTACATAGATAAGTATACAAAATTTTTATTAACTATTGCTTTTGACAAAATAGCTCAGTTGGTTAGAGCATTGCCTTAAAATTTCAATATTTAAGGGTCTACAGGTGTAAGTCTGATGCCTAATGTAATATTGTCACTGGTCAGTCCAGCAACACCTGAAGAAGAATGGAAATAATACTATTTTAAGATGTAAGTTTGACTCATATGCTAGTATTGTCACTGATCAGATCAGAAACACCTGAAGAAGAGTGGAGAATAATCTTACTCATGGTATGCAATTACTAAAGTGTGTTATCTATTTGTGGATTTGTTACTAACAAGTTATTTATATTTGAAAAGTTTAAAAAAAATTAAAATTTTCTAGATATTCAACATTTAATGATAGATGATGGAAGTTCAACGCTTTATTGTTATATTTCAATAATGTATAGTGAATTGGAAATAATCCAATGCAGAGTAAAAAATATTATAACAATCTCTCATGAAAAAGAAAATGACCCGTTATGACCATGTTTATCAGTTACTGAGATAATTTAAGCAGTTTTCTATTCTTGTTTTAATTTCTGGTTAAGAATTTTCTGACCAACATTGACTGAATTGGCTATGGATTAACTATCTGCAAAAAAAATTTAAATCTATTTATCATTTAAAGTTTACTTGATCATAATTTGAATTCAGTCATAAGCACGGAAGACAAACATGCTATTTCTACAGCTAAACATTAAAAAAGAAGTATGCATGGATAATATCACATTGCAAAAATAATTTAAACTAAACAAGTATTATACTTAATTCCTGTCATATTACGTATTTAGTTATTATTACATTTTATATTAAGAAATGCCTTATTAAAAACATATTTAAAACTAATCTATTTTTAATAAGATTTAAGTAATATAAAAATAATTTTATAAACTTGAAGTTATAATGAATGGCAGTTATTTAAATAATCTTTTTAAAAGGTTATTATTACTTACATAAATCATTAAGAAATATAGTTTAATTTGGTATTACTCAATTTAAAAATAATTTTTTTTTTTTTTAAATTCATCATAAAGATATAACTGGAATTTTTTAATTTTCAAATAGGGTATACACTTTTACATCTTAAAAATTGTTTATGGTACATTATTGGTAGTGGAAACGTTAATGTGAATAAAATCGTATACAAGTTTAACCAGTCGAAACAAATTATGTTGTTATTTTGAGCTTATATATGCCTTGTTTATTACTATATAATTTTATATTAAAATTTGTATTACAATAATTTAAAATAACAATTTAGTGACACTTTTTGTTTAATAGGGAAAGAAGCGTATGTTTTAACATAATTTAGTTATTTTTTCTGGGTTAATTATTGCCAAACTTACATTATGTGCATTTACCGTTGTTGTTTTTTTTTTTCATATGTCATAGCATCGACCGGGAGGCGAACCCACAACCGTCTGCAACCAACTACTTGCTTGCAGGCGAATGTGCTGACCTCTCGGCTAACAACGCTTGACACATTTACCGTTGTTTTTTTTTTCCATGTACATTTTCGTCAACAAAGTTATATTATCTTAAAACCAGCGAAAATATCCAGCTGCTATGTTTAAAAACATTCAACTGTAGATTATATATCATGGAATAATTTATTTTTTAAGGACATTTAATTTTTCTTAGAAAATTTGAAGTTCAGAGTACTTGATTTTGCTTTTTTATTATTGTTATAATTATTTATTAAGTTACCCCCTCAGCCTACACACACACATTTATTTGTAAATCATTAATAAATATAACTTCTTTAACGAGCGTTAAAAGCGCATAATTATTAATATCGTATATTAAGTAGAATTGTTAAATTTCTCATCAAAAAAAAGTTTGTTGTTAAAGTATCACTTAGCAACAGAAATTACGATCAAGTAATAAAACAACTATCTTAATCTCATGAAAAGTATATAGCACGTTGTTTTCCAAGATATAAGTTTTATAATATAAAATTGTTAAAATTAATTATAAATACATAGAATAGATATCAAAATCAAAAGGTGCAAAAAATAGTTTGTATTCATAAAAATTCAAACTTTCATTATAACAGTTTTAAAACTTTAGTAGGCATTTTTTTAAATAATGATGGAAAAATGTCACTAAAACAAATATCATATTTAAAGAAGAACCCAGACTTTCAAGCTAATGGACAGCTTCAGTTCTCAGTCATCCATATGACTGAAAATCTGTTGATGGGATGCTCAAAGCCCTTGATAATGCCGATATTATAGTCATACCTATGTTAATCTTGTCATTATGATCCCTCATATGTAGGAATCTAATATGTTTATTTAAATAAATAGAAGAGGGAAAGGCAAAATACAGGCTGAATATATAATAGTCAAATACAAGTATAATTATATATTTAACCTTGGTGTAATTAAAGGGGATTTAAACCCAGACTTTCATGCTAATGGACAGCTTCAATTCTCAGCCATATATCACTGAAAATCTGATGATACATTTAAGTTAAGTATATACATTGTACTTGTATTTCATTATTACTTATTGAGCCTAATTCTGTCCATCCTTCTATATATTTAAATGGACATATTAGCACCCTACACGTGAGGAATCATATTGACTTAAGGACAACATATTACAGTCATCATCAAGGGTTTTGAACAGTCCTTCATCCTATTTTCAGTGATATGGATGGCTGAGAATTAAAGTTGTCCATTAGCTTGAAAGTCTGGGTTCAAATCCCTTCTAATTATATCTAGGTTAAATATATACATTATAATTTTTTAAAATTGCTATGTTGTATTTCAATAAACATCATATTTGTAACAGAATTTTAAAAAAACTAAAACTTACATAAGAAAAAATATAACCACATTATCATTTTATTTATAGAATATTTTAAAATGTAGAATTTTATTCTAAATCATTTTTTCTATTAAGCTCTTTTGTTAAATGTGCTTGTAACATTTTGAAAACTAAATATCTATATTGAAAAAAATTAAATCACTCACTTTTAACAAAGTTTAATAAATCGGCCAATTAAATCTTAGTAATATTAATTTACAAACGTTAATATCATATTAAAGTAGGCAATTAATCAGCCTATCGTAAATACTGTTTGCGATCTTAATATCACTCATCAGTTAGTAACGAGCTACTATCAGTGTGCTTCGATATAACATATACATTTCAATGATGAATGTTATTGACATCACAAAATAATTGTCTTAAAAGAGCTGATTATCTGGTTATTTTGATAAAATGTCAGAATTTGTAAGTAAATATTATTAATGACTTTGATTGGTTATTTTATTTAAACTTTGCTATAGTAAGTTGGTTTATTATTTATTCTAATTTAGGAGTAGTATATTTTTTAAGAATAATTTTATATTTTTCATTTTTGATATCAAATGTGTGTATATATATATATATATAATGACGTATTTTTTTACTCTATCCATTATTAATAATGATTTTACTAAATATTGGCTTTTGCAATTTCCAATCTTATATATGAATAAACAGCCTTGACTCAGTCTTCTGCTAGTCAAGAACTTCATTAATATTTTTTTAAAAAGAAATAGAAAAAGAAAAAACCGTATTCTCCGAGCTAATCGTATATCAGAGATATGGATTTATGTTTTTGTTTTTTTTTACAATAACTCAAATTTAGTTACAAGTAGTTAGATATTTGAATACAAGTATAGTGTATGTACTTAAGCTAGATATAATTAAAGGGGGTTTGAACACAGACTTTCAAGCTCATTTCTGTCATTTATTCCATCTTATATAACGGATACACATGACCACATATATGTGAAAAAAAATAAATGATCACCAATGTATGTATTTTGTGCTGAACTGGCACTCATCAGTTGGTCTGGATCATCATTTCCCACTCTTCATTCATCCATATCATTGAAAATTTGATTATAGAAATCTCAAGACCCTTGTTGATGCTACTATTATTTACCTTAAGTCACTCTAACCATCTGATCAAACAATTGGATAGTTAATTAGGTTGGCTATGAAATGACCAATGAATGAAGTATCTTTGATAATTTTATTTTATAGTCTATTTTAATGCTATAGTAGAAAGACAATAAGTAGGTAAGAATAATAATACAGAGTTAAATTTAAAATAACTTTGCTTATATAGCTAAAGCAAAAATGTAAATAATAAATACAGTTTTGTTTTTTGTTTTTTTGCTTGTTTGTTTTTTTTTAAAAAAAGATAACCAAAAAAGCTTTTAATACAAAAGAAAGAAAAACAAAAATTGTAAGTAGAACATTTTTTTAAAAATAATGGCTTAGAAATAAACCCTTATTATAATTTGTTAACTATAAAAATGTGCTTTTTGTTTATGACATATTAGTAGAATATCTCAATACTTATTCTTTTATCCAATAAAGTGTTAGGTGATCTTCAACGTTTTACAATGCCCATCCCTTGTATATGTATTAAATGGATTGTGTCCTGTACATAGGGGTCAGATTGACCTTAGGTCAACATGGGTGTGACAATAATCTCAGCCTCAGGGTGGCCTTTGAATATTCCATCATCAAATTTTCAATTGGATGGACAGTTGAAGAGTTGGAATGTGGAGTAGATTGAAGCCTGTCCATTAAAGTATGAGGTTTGGCTATCTTAATATATATCTGAGCACTTATAGCATATATGTGTAGAGATGGTAATCTGGACCAACTGAGGATTGCTGGTTTAGCATGAAATACGTATATTGGTGATTATTTATCTTTTCAACATATATCGGTTCGAGTGTATCAGTGATATGAGATAGTGTGGAGAGTGGTGGGTTATGTGAAAGTCTGTGCTCATATACCCTATACAATAAATAAAGTTGTGATTATTTATTCAGCACCTAGGAAGTATGTAAATATTTTAGAGAAAGGTTTTAACCTTTATCACATATACCTTGAATGTTTATAATAGTCAAACGTTGTTGTTTTTTGACTCTAAATTAGTATGAGTAAACATTTACAAACAAATTTCAACTTTAAAAAAAAATTAATTGTAGTGAATGGAGTTCGGATTTAAAAGGAAAAACATAAAACATATTTTCTTGAATTTAAAAAATTCACAAATCGGAAAAAGCCTGAAATTATGTTGTAAAATCATTATCAACTAAAGTCATGAAGACTAAAAACAGAAGATAAGTAATTTCATTACTTTGTAATCATTTATAATTACAAAGTAATGAAATTACTTTCTTTTTAATTTGTATATTAGTATAATTTAAAATTTACACATAGTATATTTTTAACAGATAACTTAAGTTATTTTATTTAAAAGTAAATTTATTGACTATAAATATAAAGAAGAAATAGTAAAGCAAATACAAAGGGAAAAAACAAATAAATTGTATAGAATCATGATGAACATTTGAACAGTTTGAACAACATGCACTCTTTTCAACAGTCTTGTATTCTTCTTAAAATTGAGAGTATCTTTAATTGACAAAACATGGGCAGGGAAACAAAACACATTCCCCAGCCTTACAACCATTATAAGAGAGCTGATTCTTTGGCTCTCAATTTCCCAAAACAGACAGGCACACCTAACCATGACTAAAGCCATTTTAGTGGATTATGTAGAGTGACTTTTGGACAGACCATAAAGGTACACCCCCCCCCAGTGCTGATGCAAAAACTATTCTGTCAACACCACGAGCTTCTAGGTATCATTATAGATTCTTTCTGGTGAAATCATATGCTCCCCCTTTCTGACAGCCTTGATCTTGCACAAAAGTTCATTATGTAACTTACTGTTTCTCTTCCCAAATATCAGATGGCATCTCATTGTTCAGATTATATAGTACATCGTGAATGACAGTTTAATTATTCCAAAGATTTCAGTTTTCAGGCTTCATTCAGGTTTTTAAATCCTTTGTTTATAGGATGGCATCCAACCATTGAGTATTTCTCTGCATTTATTTAATATCACGCAACCAAAAAAGAAATTCTGCATTGATTCATTTTCTCAATTGCACATCTGGCAGACCAGATTTAGTTTGGTAAAGCCTCTTCTCATGACTAAAGATTCACTGGTGGGGAGTGCAGTCAAATTTACTTTTATGATGAAATCCAGAAATCTTCCCTCCAACATCCAGAATTTAAATTTCCTGATTAACAGATCATTAAAAAGTCCCAAGAAGCCATGAGGAGTAGATGTGGTAGTGTTGAACAATTAATATACATTCCAATATTTCAATTTAACCAATAACAATTTGCCTCCAATACCTGCCTCCTTAACCAGTGCAAAAAGCCTCTCCAGCCAAGCCAGTGGGTTTACAGGTGGGGGCCTATCCATAGGCAGCAGCTAGTCAGTGGGGGGGAATTAAAGAATGAAAAACAGCTATTGTAAACCACTCTTTCAGTCCAACCAACAGATTATGGGCCCTCTGATACAGAAAGCTTTGAATAGAGTGAAGGGCAAGACCATCAGCTTTTCTGGGTTGACACATCCTTCTGTGACTTATGGTGACAACTTTTTTTTTCCAGAGCAGTCGAGAGCAAAGAGAATTAGCCTTCACCTGGAAACCTTTAGTTGGCACTATTACTGGCATAAAATAATTTATCTTCATGAAGGCTAGCATATTATTAAGTAATGCCACATTTCCCACTAATGACAGATAAATCCCTGAAATCAAATCAATTGTGCTCTTGACTGCCTCAAGTAATTTTCTTTGAACCTGAATTCTCATATCTCTTGCAGAAAGCATAAGGTGACAACCAAGAAAATTCTGCAGGATGACCAAATAACTAGAAGAAACCATCTTCCCAGTCAATAACCACTATGCTGCAGACTTCTCCTGATTAAAGCTGAGGCCATAGTTCTCAGAATACTAGTCCATGAATATATTTCTCTGATATTTTAATTTATTTTTATTGTGGATTTTTTCATTTAAGCAAACAGGTAATAAATTAAAGATTAAAAAATGGTGTGTAAAGAAAATCAAAAATTTTAATAGTAATCAAATGATATCTGCTTTTTTTGTTTGTGCTTTATTTGGTAATGTGTGTGTTGTATATAAAAAAGAAAAGGAATTGTGTCATCTCTATTGTTAATATTCAAAGCAATCTTGCATCTAATCAATAGCCACAACTTAGTGCACTATCTATTTATACCTAAATATAAGTGCTAAAAAGAAATAACAGAGATATAACTATGCTTATGTGGATGATGAGTATCTAAAGTGCAAACAATACTACTACAAATTAAGGCAATAATTCCAATAATTGAAATCAAAGCATAGAAGAAAATATATTATCTATCTAGCTTGATCACCAAGATTAAATTGCAAATATTTATACACCTGGGTCTCTTTTTATGCAGTAGATAGGTTCCACAAAAAACCCACATAAAAGAAATCACACAAAAATAGACTTAACTTATATTGAAAAATGTGGGATACATTCCATTTTTTTCAAAAAGCACATAAAAGCAAAGCAACAAGGTAAAATTACTTTTAAAATTCACATTAAAAAAATAAGGAAATAAAGTATGACAAATAAAAAATTTCAAATATTTGGAAAAAAATGATACAAGCCAAACTTTTTTTATTAACTATTTAATTTTATTCAAAACTGTATGTTTTATGTGTAATTTATTTTACATTTTTTCATACATATTTTAATCATTATTGCTATTTGACAATATGCAGGTACATTTGTGAACTGATAAGAAATCAGATTTGTCACAAGAGGAAATACAATTAGCACTATGCTATCTATAAAATGATGTATCAACTGAAAATTTTTGTTCATGGCTTCAAATCACTCTAAAACCATTTTTTGCATTATCATAGTGATTTTACCGTCTTTTTAAAGCTTAAAATGTACTGTAATGTGCTGAATTGTTGCTCATTTTGAAGAAAAGGGAGCACTTGACAACAATTTTGACAGTTCCAAATTCTTTGTTTAATGAAAATGTATATTTTAGAGTATTTTTTTACATATTACAAATTATTTTGATAAAATATGCTGAAAATATAATTATTTTAGAAAAATAGTTAATATTTTACTAAAAATTATTTACTTTTACATGAACATAAATTGAGAAAGAAATCAATGACATATGCAGCATTTTCTAATAGGTTACAAATGTTCTTTTTAGGTTCTCCACTATAGAATATTTTTATAATTATACATAGAAATTTATTTTTGAAAAAACTTTCATTCACTTTCATAATATGACAAATTATTAATTTGCTTTTTACAAACAAATCTAATATTAAATGATGAATATATTTTTACTGTTGATGCTGTAATTGAACCAATCAAAAGTTTAAAACTTTAATTCACTCAGCCAATAAAAAAATTTTCAGTCTAAAAGTTAGTCTAAAAGTTAATGGTTTTGTCAAGTGTTGGTAGCTGAGAGATCAGCACAGCTACCTTGCAAGCATGGGTTCGCTTCCCAGACAATTTTTTAACATATGAAAAAAAAAGTTAATAGTTTTCTGTCAACAATATAATCAGTGATTAAGCTTTGAGATAATGATTTTACTAATTGTTTATGAAGCTTGCGATATCCAAACATACAACTTTTAGCTCTCATTGGAATTGAAAAGCTCATTTATAGTTCATGTCATTAACAAAAAATAATAGTCCAATTGATCAGAAAGTTGAAGACTTTCTCAAATCATTTTTACTGTGAAATGAACGGGTTCCACTTCTGTTTCATTATATTTTTCTAAATCTTCTAAATCTTTTTCGAACAGGCATTTAAAGTATGTAAAATATAATGTGTGTATATAAAATGGGGAAATCTTTATTTTAAGTGAAATATGAACTTCTTTACTGCATAAAAAAATATTAAGAAGAAACATGCATTAAAAAAATCTGCACACAAAAAAGACCCGGGTGTATTATCTTACATATGTTTGCTTCACCCTGTATATCTATGAAATTCTGAGTAATATAATATTATACATGCACCATATTATTAATTAGAAGGTTTGGATAATATCCATCAATTTTTGATTAAGATAAATGAAATATTAATCAACTAAACTCTTTTTAACATGATTTATTCCCTTCTGTTTGTGATTAGAGCTAGGTGGCAGAACCTGAGTCTTTAAGATAAATTATACAGTTTAATAAATTAATGACAAAAAAAGAAAATCCATTAATATTTTAAGTAACAAAGAACATACTATTTCTAGAGTTGTAATTAAATTAAACAATAGTAACAATAATTTTGAGTGTTTAACAAGATTCATTAATGATTGCATAATTTAAAATTTTTTCTTTTCTTCTTTTTTTTTTTCAAGAAAGAAAAGCAAAATTGTTTTACAATCTCTTAACATACTTATTTTGATGATAAAATATTTTATTTACATATTTATACAGACTGAAAGTTAAAAATTATATTTAAAATGGCAATTATTACATTGCCCTTTAAAAAAAAAGGATTAAATTCATTTGTATATGTATATATTTTAACTTCAGAACATATTTGACATACATAAATTTAAACAATAAAAATATTAAATATATTATATACCAAATGAAAGTTAAATATTATTTATTTTTTAAATAATTGGATTGGCAGCTTTAGAATGAAGTATAATTATTATTAAAATAAATTTACCTGCTTAAATTCAAACATTCTAATGTAAATTTTTATCCAATATTGTAGATATATTTCTTTATAAGCATTAATTTTATCTATATATTCGAATGTTAAAAGCTAGAAAGAAAAGGATTTTAATGAAGCTTCAATATATCATTTTCTCATATATGTTAAATGAATCTTAATAGAAATATGATGATGTTTTCAAAAATAGATGACTGGTTGAGCCAATAGTCTTTTTTTTTTATCTTTAATTTATGACATTTATTTAAAAAGTAGCAGTCCATTTAAATGTAAAACAGCTTAACTTAGCATTTAACTTCAATTAATTTCAATATCATCTTCAACTGATTAATTTTGTTTTTCTCTGTCTTTTATATTAGTCTATATTTTTAAAAATATAATTGTTTTTCAATGAGTATATTTCAGTAATTGTTTTTATACTGTTTGAATTCATTAATTGATTACTTTCTATTGTCAATCATATTTTAATCATCATACAAAGATGTATATGTATTCTTCCCTTTGTATTTAATTAAAATTGTTTGAGCACATTATTTAAATAAATATAAAATCTATGATTTTAAACATAATTTTACAATTTTTTTTAATATTGTCTTTAAAAAATAATTTATACTATTATTTTTAAAACATATTATATATGCAAACACCTGCACATATAATAAATTGTCAATATATAATTTATGTATTTAAACATTTTGAACATTTAACCAAGAAAATGTAATGCTATTTTTATTATTGTTATAATTTGCTAAGAATGCTTTCAACATTGATGATCAGAATCATAATGCTCATAAATATTTGTAACCAATCAAATCTTTCAGATTTGTAATTCACTCTTTTAATACTTATAAATTATATACATCACTTAATGTAAAATCTTCCAGGTTAGTCTCCCTCATCATTTATGCATTTCTTCAGAAACCCCTTTTTGTCAGATGATCTATAGATTTTAAACGCATGAAAATGATAGACTTTTCTATTTGTATATTTTAATTACAAACAACTTTATCTTTGTGCTTGAACATTTTATCAATTATTCTTATACATATCTGTATTCTACTATCAATGTTTTAATAAAACGATATCTACATTGTAACACAATTTGAAAGATTCTAAATGGTTATCAGATGCATTGATCAATTTATTGCATATATATTTTTTACAGTGTTGCATTTCTGATCCATTGGGTGTAAATACGATGCCTATTAATTATCTCCAATTATACATATGAATATTAAAGCATTCAAGCATGATATCAACTGATAGTAATAAAGAAATAAATAGTAATGTCTGATAATTGTTTCTGTGTATATGTTCACGTGTTCCAAATGCAGATATAATGATAAAGATTGGCCTGAGGATTTTACGTTAAACAATAAATAATTCATGATTTACAATAAGCATTGGGAGGGGGGAGTGCATGGTAAAGTAAAAATATTTTATTAGTTACACACACGCGCGCGCATGTACACGTATAATATATAAAATATTGTTTATTATAAATAAATAAATATATTGGATTAATGGATTAAGATTATATAATAATATTTTATATTATTTGCTTAAAAATTATATGAAAAAATAGCGTAATGGATGTTTTTTATCAATTTTGATGATATATATGTATATAGTCTTTTAGCCTTAAAATAGTTTATACTTGTTAATTACTATATCAAGTGATTTCAGCTTGTTCTTCCAGTCTTAATTGATTATAGTTTTACGATAGGTGAAAATTTATCTAGATTATTACATAGAAATTTTCATTTACATTCCATGAAAGTCTTAAATATATATATAATAATATCTTAAAAATTACTTTAGGTTAAAGACATTTTCCTGAATATTAATTATTATGCTATATACTTTTTGCTTATACTTTTTTATATAATTTATAAAATAAAATAAAAACCTATAATATTAAAGTTTTAATTTTTATTTATTGTTGATCAATCTTATTATTTTTTATTTATATATGCATTTAATATGCTTTCAAAATATATCAATACTAATAACATTTAAAGATTATTAGATAATTATTTTATTTATGATCATGAATTAATTTACAGAACTGAATTAAAGTAACCAATTCAATTAGTATAATAATAATGTATGATTATTTGTTATAAAAGAGAAAAACGCTATCTCTTCAGCAATTATAATGAATATTCATAAATGTGAACTTATTACCAAGGAAAAAAAAAAAGATTGCATTTTCAAAAAAAAAAAAATCTCTTATTTTGTATTTAATCTCCAAATTTATGTTTTTTACTTTCGATAATAAAATAAGAATAATAAGCATAATGCAGCAAAGCATGATTATCAAAGAACTTATTAAATCACGTGTTTATAAATAATTATTTTTGCATAAGTTCTGACGGTTAATTAACTGAGTAGCTTGCATAAAAAAAAAAAAAATTAAAAAAACAACAACAATTGACCTTTGCATTCATTATTTTTTAACTTCCAACTTTTTTTTAATTAATATTGTTCAAAGGTTTATTAGCATATGCATATTAATTAAATGATTAGCACGTAAAATATAATACTTTATTATATATCTATACGACGTACAGTACATATCTACACTTCAATAAATGCACACATAAAATATATATATGTAAATGAATTAAGAGATCTGCTATAAAGAATGTTTAAGCCTTAGACATTCATTGTCTTTTATCTATCTTTATTAACATTAGATGCAATGGATAGAAAAAATAGCAAATACTTTGGCATGAAGTGTTTTGATGATTCTGATATTTAGATGTTTCAATGGATTTGTACATTTTGCTGCAATAAAAAGAAGAAAAATACTTTGAAATTTTTTTAAACAAACACTAAAAAAACAGTAGCGAAATAATGGTTTTTATTATTAAAATTGCCTTATTTAATTGATTTATTATTTATTCAACAAAATATTTATCAAATATAGTTATTATATTCTTCCTTTCACTTTATATTCTTCTTTATACATTGATAAAAATATAGTTATTCTGACTTTCTTCTAAGTCTCTAACATAAAGAGATGCTAATAGTCATAAGTTAAATTTTGTATATTGCAATTAAATATTAAATATTCATAAGTTAAATGATTTTTCATGGCGTTTCCTTTTTATAAAATATCTATCTAATAAAGACAACTTGTAATAAAAAAAAACCGGAAATGTGCAGACTTACTGAAAATCACCAATATTGTATATAGTAGTATATTGTTATATATTATTTGTAAATATAACTATTGCTAAAATTTACTTTGTTTTTTTTTTAAGTAAATTAATTTCTGGCATAGATAAAATGCTTTAGTTGAAATTATATCCTAACATATTCTTCAAATAAATAAATTTGTCTGTTTTGTTTTTTTCAAACATGCCAGTAATAATATTATTTATTAAATGATTATAACATAATAATCAAACAAAATGTTTTTCATGGGTTTTAGCAAATATTTTAAAAATCTTTACATGAAATATAACTGATATATTTACAATCCAAAAATACATAAAGAAAATAAGGTGACTTAGATATGTTCCTTTTTTTAGTATTTAAAAAAATATATATTTTATTATTTAATTTTTTTTTTCCAAATTTATTTATATTTATATAAAAGTCCATGTAAACATCTAAATCTTAGCTAAGTTGAAGAGTTTTACAGTAAGATGCATTTATATTACTCTTTAAAGGTTTTTATTTTATACTAGCTTAAAATTCAATTTAAATAATTGCTTGTCTGGAGCAAGCCAACATTTGAGAGATTGTAAAAGTACAGATAAGTGGCACTAAGATCTTATATAAATAAGAAATTTTATAAATAAAAATGTATAAATCAGCAATACATATATCCAAATAAATAAATATATAAAATGTTTCTATTAAAAATTATATAAAAACAGACAATAAAAACTGTAGTAAAAATATTTTAATGTTACATATCAAAATTAATAGGCTTTTATGAAAGTAATATCATTTTTGTCCATTTTTTGAATTCAAAGTCTAAAAGAATAAAAAGAAAAATTGAATTTAGAAGTAGTTCAAATTACCCAAAACCCATTATGATTCAAAATTAAATATTAATTTATCAAAAAAAAAAATTGAATTAAAAAAAAAAACTTTAAAATGCCAATTTTTTTGTGTTTTGTTCCTTGTATATTTATATTGAATATTGTCATGATATTTTTATAATACTTACATGTACATATATATATATTTTCAAACCACTTTATCAATCTATGAAAAAAATGTTACTCATTCAATATTATTATGTATGTGATAATAAACTTTTTTTTATTATAGTTAAAATTTATTTTAATATTTATAAATGCTAATGTAAGAAAACTTTTTGTAACTTTGTTCCACTGAGAACTTTTTTTTTTTTTACTGAATGTAGATGGTATTAAATACGAACAAAGTTTTATTAAAAACACTTCATCCATTATCAAAAGATTGACTATGGAATGAAAAGCATAATCGTTTTTTTTTTCAGGAAATGGCATATGTATATTCTTTGCTTATAAGTATTTTATTTTCATTATTAATTATAAATATTCTCTTAGTAAAAAGAAGCAAATATTGGATACCGACTATTTAAATATAAATAAAACTTAGCTATCTATCAAAAAATCAAAATTAAAGACGGACATTAAATTAAAAACAATTTCAAATTAAAAAATTGCCACTGATAAGTATGTTTTATTTCAGGAAAACCACATACAATTATTAAAATAATCAAATGATTTGTTGTTCAGAAAGTCATGTGATATTCAAGCATCCAACTTATCTTGAGCATAAATCTGCAAAATCTTTAGCTTTTAAACTAAGTGCTCTATTACAGCATTAAATCACATGGGGAGGGGGGTAATTGAATGGTTTATTGTTTGTCAAATTTCAAGTTTAACAATGAAGAGCAAACTTTAAACAAAGATTTTTTTATAACAAAATGCATAGGTAGTAAAAAAAATAATCAAATGGTTTAGTTGCTTAGAAAGTCATGTGATATTTGAGTGTCAGAAAGACCTGTTGAACCATATTGCTAAATTACACTGGCCAATGAAGTGACATATTTATTTAATAAAACATTAATAAATAATATGATAGTTTATTCAAACAGACTAAATTTTATAAGTTATTTAAAAAATATTTTATATTAAATAGGGTAAATAAAATAAAAAATATTGAAAAGTAAAATAGAGAAACCAAAAAATCCAAGAAGCACAATTTTTGGCCAATTTCATTTATTTAACATTTTTCCATATAAATTTAATTTTTTTATCAATTCATAAAGTTATTTAATATTTTTTTTATAAAACTAATATGTTCTATGTTGTTGTCTGTCCAGAAAATAGATAGCTAACTAGGTAGCAGAATATGCAATTAAGTAATATCACTTAATCATTGTTAGGAAGAATTGTCTCTTACTAGTCATTCTTTTAATACAATTTATTGTAACAACTCAACTTTAGAACTACATCATAAATTTTAATAAACTTTTACATTATTAAAATGATGATGATGATAATAATAATAATAGTAGTAGTAGTAGTAGTAGTAGTAGTAGTAGTAGTAGTAGTACTAGTAGTAGTAGTAGCAGCAGCAGTAGTAGTAGAAGCAGCAGCAGCAGTAGCAACAGCAGTAGCAGCAGCAGCAATAACAATGAATTATTGCCATAAATGGAATATTTCAAAATTTTGCTTAAGTTAGTCTTATTTTCTCTGAGATGTGAAGTAATGATATCCACTCTATCATTCATAACTAGCACACTTTTTTTCTTTATTTACTATGTTTAATATTATTTTGGAAATAAATAAATAAAATCATATTATATAAATTAAAAATGATAGATATTTAAGTGTAATGAAATTTAGCAAATTATAATAATGTGTTTAACAGTTTATGAATTGTATCAATTTGTATTCCAGGCACAATTTTTACACAGCTACTGAAGAATTTTTTTATTCAGAAACTGATGTGCAAAAATAATTAATTGTATTACTTTTTATTTGTTATTTTTCAGAAAATATAAAATTTTATTATAAGATTAAATGATAAATATATGTTACAAATAAAGTTTTACATATTATAAAAGTTTTTTTTTATTTATTTCAAGAATCAGGAAAAAAAATCTAGTCTAAAATGCTTTGCAATCAATATGTAAATAATTTCTATTCTTCAAATTTTTCTCAACAGTTTTGAACTTGCTTATATACAGATTTTCATAAACATTTTAACAAATAGTCTAACCTCCAGATTTGTATGAAAGCATTATTTTGTTTTTTATTTATTTATTTATTTATTTATTTATTTATTTATGTGTAAGAATATTAACTCATTTTCAAATTAAGTACATATAGTAGAATGTTATAAGCTTTTATTAGGATAACTTCAATTATCTGTTCTAATTTGTAAATTATCATATCTCACCTTGCCTTCAAATAATGGACTAATCCAGATTCCATTGTATCTAGATTGGATTGAGCAATCATCTTCATGAACCTATGCATATAAAGATAAATAATACATAGCAATGGTAATAACAGACCAATAGACAATGATGCTCACTGAATCCAAATGTTTCCATTAAGAATGGGGACCTGGCAATAAATAGTCAGCCTTTCTGAAGATAGAGTCAGAGAACTACTGTCATAGATCTGAATGGCAGTATACATGTTTTCCAGTTAATGGGTGTTATGTGGCTAAATGAAAGTCTGCACATTCAATAGAGAATTACTATCAGAACACTGAAAGGCAGAATACATGTTCTCTATCCACGTTCTGAGAGAACTACTGACATGGAGCTGAAAGATGAAATCTCTGTTCTCCAGATAATAATGGTTATGCTACACAGTTGATGCAGTGATGCAAGTCAACTTTCAAAACTGGAAGCTGTTAGAACCATTGGGATGAGGCAAGCTGCCATAGTATAGCTAGAGGTGTGACCAGACCTATTCATTTAGCAGAATTCCAAGATACAGCTGGAAATGGTGGGGAAACATATAAGGGCAATTGCATTTCCTTCTTCTGTAATTTACCCTAGAACTAAGAGCTATACTTTGAACAAACAGTAGCATGTGGTATATAGTCATTGTAATGTATTTTAAATACAAAGATGTACATTTGTTTTTTATGTATTATTAACAAATATACTATAAAATATATTTACATGCATTTATATTTATATATTAATTCACATATAAACATAACAATTTGGCACAATCTGCAGGTTTTGTTTGTTAATGTGTAAAAATAGTAATTTATTTTTAAATTGATTAACTATATATTTAGTGGAATGTTATAAGCTTTTATTAGGATAACTTCAATTATCTGTTCTAATTTGTAATATAAAAGATCTTAATCAAATATCGGTTGAAATTTTTAGATTTATAGTATTACTACCGACAAAAAAAATTGGCTTTCTGAAACAAAAACTATAATATTATATTAAGCAAACCAATTCAAAATGATTCTGTTTAGACATCTTAAAATGTGTTTAAACAAAACAATTTTTAATCATTGTACATATACATAAATAATCTGTTCAAAACAAGAAGATATTTAAATAATAAATAAAATTAAAATTTTAAATTAGTATAATAAAAATCATTTTAAGAAAATATAGATGGATAATTAACATATTGCAATTTTTAAAAAAAAATTTTCAGAAGTAAATTGTATACATTTTATATCATAAATTTTAAATTAACTAAATTATTTAACACTTAGCTTACAGTTTAAATGGCAGGAATATTTTAAACTCAGATTAACTGATTTTTAATTAACAATATTTGAATGAAGTAAATTGTGTTATATAAACTTTTCCAGTAACTTATAAAAATTATTTATAATTATTTTTTTATTTTAGCTACTTGGTTAAAAAATAAATGTATTAATTTCCATTTAGTGTTAGAATAAAATTTTAAAAAATAGTTATATAGAATAAGTAATACTTAGATTCAAAAATCAGAGTCCTCTTATCAAAGTTGATTCAGTTCATATCACTTATTATTTTTGAATAAGAACCTTATTTTGAATATTTCCACTTCCAATAATTAAACCATTTATTAT
Source organism: Epiperipatus broadwayi (assembly GCA_028023455.1). Lineage (NCBI taxonomy): Eukaryota > Metazoa > Onychophora > Udeonychophora > Euonychophora > Peripatidae > Epiperipatus > Epiperipatus broadwayi. The sequence goes on from JAQFVV010000211.1 coordinate 1,778,183, forward strand.
AAGTTTATTAAATATATAAATAATATAAATATTAATACAATTATTATATGTTTAACAAAATGGGGGAAGGGGTTAACAGATATTAAATATTACCAATATATATAAAACTAAATTTTAAAATTCAAAAATATTATGAAATTGTTCAAAAACGTAAACATTATAATATATATATATATATATTTGAATTTTTGTGCCGTTTTTTTTTCTATAAATTTTGTTATAATTTCATGGGATTTTTTTTATGGTTTGTTTTTTATTAAGGCATTTATAATCCCAATTTTATCACATCACAACTATCCTAAACATATTTTTTATATTTTTAAAAAATTTCATAGTACTTTTGCCTTTGTGTATGTATTGTTGACGTATAATATCTATTTCTGTTTATTTTTTAGACATAGTAATATCTTATTTTATTTACACTCTTAAATAGTTTATAATTAATGGTCATAAGATTGGGAATAAAAATAATCTATAAATTGCTTCATAAATAATAATTTTTTTTTAAATGAAAATGATTTGAATATTTTTTTTAAATATATAGAATAGTATAGAATGGATATGGCTGCAGTAAAAACATATTATAATAAAATTAATTTTATTAGCTAATAAAATCATGCAGGAAGAAAAATTTACTTTACATACCAATTGGAACAAAGTAATGACTTAAAATTTTGTCATTTAGGTAGTAATATAATCATCAATATCCATTTTTCTGATTATTTAGCCTTTCTTCATATAAATTGAACTGCTGATGTAGAATGAATCTATTCAATAGCTGTGATATATATATTGTGATATTAATGTTAGTATTTATTAAATGAATGATGGAGAGGGGTGTTCAACTATTATCTACTTATTAGTAATTATCAGACTTCTGGCTAATTTTAGATAAATTTATATAGTCGAAGAAGTAGCAAATCTGAATATTTAAAAAATTGACATCTTAACTTATAATTTTTATAACTTATTTATTATTTTAGTATGATGGACTATTTTCATAATCTATTACGAAATAATGAATGTCTTCGAAAAACTTCAAACTTTATTTAAACTTTCCAAATATATCCAACTGTTAGTAATAGCATAAAGGTTAGAATATAACACAACGTTTTGACTGACAATATTTTCTTTTCTGATCAATGACAGTATTAATATGGGAATCAACAATGTTATTTTAAATTCAATATTTAGAATCTAAAGATCCAGAATTGATTTTCATGATAATACTATCAGTTCAGCAACACATGAAGAAGAGAGTTGATTAATACCACAAAATGTTGTGTTATATACCAGTGTGTGTTTTAAAGTAATTGGAAATAAAGTTTATTTTTTTCCAAAGACATTTGATATTTAATATTAGATGATGGTAATAGTCCAACTAATTACTACTATAATATAATCACAAACCTTCCAGCAAACACTTTATTAATATCTATTTCTATCTCCTCCTCCTCCTCTCTCTCTCTCTCTCTTTCTTTCTTTCTTCTTCCTCTCTCCCTTTCTCTTTCTACTTCTCTCTCATTCTCTTTTTTCTTTCTTCCAATTTACATGATTTTTTTTGCAGAATTTCATTTACAGTTAAGCCTGACTAATATGTTATGAAAAGGTTGCAATATCTGAAGTTGTTACAGTTGAAGTTACAATTGAATGTTACCATTATAGCAATTGTTTCTAACTCTCTGAAACTATTGGTAGCAATTATTTATAGATATGTTTTGTTACTTGTTAACTAACATAACAACAAAAGATAACAAAAACATTCTTTTTTCTTGAACATTGTTTTTTTTATTCGTTTACTAGCGTAATAAAGCAACAAAAGATAACAAAAATGTATTCTTTTTTAATACACAAGTTTTTTTATAATGTAATATAACAGCAAAAATAGCAAAATCGAATTATTTCTTCTTTTAAATGTGTTTTTTTTTAATCGTCGTCGTTGTTGTTGTTGTTGTTTACAAATAGTAATATAAAAATAAAAGATAACCAAAATGAATATTTTTTAAGTTTTATTTCAATTTTTTTTTAAAAAGTAATTAAATGCAATAAAATTAATATTAAAAATATTTTAGTGAAAAAATTACATACATACATACATACGTATATAGCATTTATAATTGAGAATGATCATTCCTACTCCAAGAAACAAAAAAAAAAGGGAAGGAAAAATCTGCTTTACAAATAAGTTTTGCAATGACTGTACAAACCAAACTATGAACCCTGAATGTATACATATAGAACACGAGGGTCTATTTTTCTGTTTATTTAATATTTTGCAATGATGTCACAATCTTTTAATTTCAACAACAGAAAACTTTTATTTCTGAAATAAAATTAAAAACAAAAACATTCTTATATTTATTTTAAAAAAATAGCTACTTTTTTCTCCCTTTCTTCAGATTTTGGTTGATAACTTTTAAAAAATATAAAAATGAAATCAAGAAAGAAATATGGACATCAAGAGTAGAATATGCTTTAACATGTAGGAGTTATTAATGCATAATATGTAGGTGTTAAATGTTTTTCTATTGAAAAGTTCCTTAATTGTAGGATTGATCTGCATTTAAAATTGTATTAAATGAATATTTTGCACTAAAGAAAAAGTGGAATCATATTTAAAAGCCATAGTAATCTTGAATATTTAAATTCTCATTAAACTCTATTTAACTGTACACCTGGGTCTCTTTTTTATGTGGACTTATTTAACACGATTTTGAAGTTACGCGATTCATGTTTCACCACAAGTCAAACTCCAATAATGCACTATTACTTTAAATAATAAATTTCACACACTTATGTTATATTGAAAGTAATAGCACATTATTGGAATTCGACTTTCATCTTAGCAACTTCAATATTTTCAGTGCTTTATAATAGTAAGATTTTATGCAATAATGAGATTAAAATCATGATTTCCACATTTTATGTATACACACATTAAATTTTACAAGATTATAATGTAAATTTGTTCAAACATTGTGCGTGTTAATTTTGCATTTTAAATCACATTCTGTTTTTGCTTTTTAAAAAAGAACGTAATCAATTATTAATCATTTAGTGTCCGCAAGTTTATTTTTAAAAGGTGAGTAATAGCAGTGGGCACAATTAAATTTGACAATTAAAAATTAAAATCTGATTTTTAATTGTAATTAACAATTTAAAAATTACTTATGGTGATTTGAAATTAATGTGATGTAAAACGAAATTTGATTTTTAAATGGAATTGAAAATTAAAAAATTAAAGACAAAAATAAGAATTTAATTTTTAGTTGTTAGTTTTAATTAAATTTTTCCTGGCAGTGGTGAATAAATGTCTTTTTATTTCTAAGTTCATAAACAATTAATAAAATCATCATCTCAAAGATTAATTACTAATTACGTTGTCAACAGAAAACCATTAACACAATATGAGAGTGAAATTGATGCTAGTTGTATTTCCTCTTGTGAAGAATCTTTATTTTTTACCAGTTTGCAAATGAAACTGTAGCAATAATAATTAAAACGTGTATAAAAAAATGTAAATTACTGTACTGTAAATTATGCATAAAAATATATTATTTTGAATAAAATTAAATATTATAGTTAAAAAAAGTTTGTCTTGTATCAATTTTTTTCAAATTTGAAATTTTTTATTAGTCTTATTTTATTTTCTTATTTTTTTGCGCAAATTTTAAAGTAAATTTTATGTTGATGCTTTGCTTTTATGCAAGTTTTGAAAAATCACAGTCTGTATCCCCCCTTTTTCAAGGTAAGTTACATCTATTTTTGTGCAATTTCATTTGCACGTGTTTTCTGAGGAACCTATCTATCGCGTAAAATGAGACCCAGGTGTAATCTTAAAATATAACAATAGCAATATATTTCATTATAGGTGTTGTGTAATTGACATTATTTTTATAATATTTTAATTAAAAATAAAAATAAATTATAATTGCAGGTAGGGCAGGGGTCATTTTATTAAATGTGAACATTATATATATATATATATATATATATATATATATATATATAACGTTAATGACAATCATTTTTAAAAAAATAATAAATGCTATTATAGTAAATAATACACCTTCCCTCTTCAATATTTGTCAATACTATAACAAGAAAGTTGTTCTATTTTCCTATTGGTTCTCTTTGTATATAAAGAAGATTGTCTTGAATAGTTATGATGAAAGAGTATATATATTGTGACCTTCTGAATGGGCACAAGTAATTAAGCTGTGTTATATCAGTAATGAATAACTGCATTGTACTAAAAAAAAAAAAGAATGAAATCACCTTAAAATTTTAAAATTAATCTATTAATGGCTCAAAAACTCATATGTGGGCCAACTGTGCATTTTGGTTAGCAACTTTTCAAGCATTTAGTGTTATTATATTTTGATAGTGTTTAATGCAAGGAAGGGGGGTGGATTATTACAGAAAGTGTTATGATAGTAGTTGGATTGATGCAAAGTTTGTTTTATTTATTTATAAGATAGTATTGGTGTGTTGAATGGTTTTCTGATTTATTATTCATTGATACCCATTTATTTACTAATATTATAATCGGTTATAACCCATAGACATATTAGATATGTTTTAGTTAGTATAATTTAATATTCACATAGCAGCGTATATGTATGAATGTGTCATTATCTAATTTCCATTTCATATCCTAATTGCAACAAATGATATATTCAAACTTACAATAAAACATTTAAATTACAGTAATTATCTTTAATAATTTTGCAAAAATATATCTTCTTTAATAAATAATGCATATATGAATTAGTAAATTATTTGGCCAACTTAAATAATATTATAAACCATTTTATTTGATAGCTAATTGATATTCATTTGTTTTAACTTTGTAAAAAGCTATTTTTTTATTATTTGATGAAGGTCAAAGTATTTTTTTTTAGAAAAGATTTTTTTTTGAATATTAATTAAGGTTAAAAAAATGTGGGAGTCAAGCTTCTGCTGATCAGGTGACTTTTTGATTGGTGGGGAGATATTTCTTTTTAACTGATAGCTAATAATAGTTAATAATAATAATAATAAGGACATTATCTTTTGTAATTTCAACAAGTGTAATTTTCATTTTCTGCTGCTATCGATTATATATCTCTCTTCCAAAACAGTTTAAAGTGAAGCTTTAAAACAGCCTTTTCATGAAGCTTATTATTAAACTCCAGATGTTTGAGCTTTATTGGGGGATGTCTGAATAAAAAAATATAAAGGTATCAATCTTGCTTTCTTTTGTCTAATTAAAACATTTAAATTAACACTTTCATTTTTGTTTAAGGATGTGCTTTTCTGATAGTAAACTTATGTTAGTTCATTTACTTTTATTTATCTCCATTAAAAAGAATATGAAAATGCAAGAACTTTATAATTTTTTAAGTTCCATGTGTGATGTTTATAATGCTTTGTTGTCATGGATGTATATTCAGAACTGTTTAATAAAAATTATTTTGATAAGCTCTCTGTTTAATTTATATTTTACTTATACAAAAGTAAAATTAAAAAGTAAAAGGATATGTGTACTTGATTATGTGTTTGATATTTAATAATTGTTGTGGGATGCTAATCTTATATTTCATTTTATGCTTATAGAATAATATGTGTTTTATTAAAGAAATAGAAATATGACTTAACCAGGATAGTTAATTACTACTACTTACCAAATATAGATGTCTAAATCGAATAGAAGGACTTTAATATTACATATTTTTGTTTTCTTCGATATATGGATGTATGTGTTAATGTTTAAGGAAATACAAACTGCCTGTGGACAATTACCAGCAATTTATTAAAGTTAATAATGCAAATACCAATCTATAAATTATGAAGGTGAATATTTTCTGCAGAAAAATATGTTAAGTTATTATTGAATTAAATACCCTAGATGTGCTTAAAAATAAATAACAGAATATACCAATTAATAGCTGAAACTGTCTTTCCATGTATTTATTATTATAAATATTTATCGTTATGTCTGATATATAAGTAAACTCTATTGGCTTATGGCTGAAGGACATTGGATGTTTACTAAATTAATTGTGAATTATAACTGTTTTGTCCTACAAGAACTTATTTTATGTTTCGTATTCATATTTAAACACGCACTCATTTTGGAATTCATCTCCGGATCATTTATTAAGCTTGAAAAGGAACTTTGCAAGTGAATATATTTTTTTTTCCTCAAGTTAAAAGAATGACTCTATTTTTTTTTATTATTTATTGTTAATAGTATATATATCATAGATAGTTAGACAGATTTAGTGTTGTATGTATTTAATATTTTATGTTTATTTAATTTGCGAGCGTCGAGAACGTCTCAGGATAGCATACCCACAAAAACGATGGATATGCTGGTAAAAATCTTATTGCTTAAATATGATTTGTTTTCTTTTATTTGAAAGTGAAACATATATATTTTGGGTATATTATTAAAGAGGATTTAATCTTATATATCTCTATTTTACCTTGAAGGGAGAGTTAATTTCAAGAGTAGCTAGAAAATAAAAATAAAAAAGAAAGAAAGAATATTGTGTTAGAGGTAATAAAACTTAAGTTATTAGACTATTACTGTTTAAAGTATAAAACCCATTCATAATAATTAATATTATTTAAATTTAAAGCAATTGAATGTCTCATTTAAGATAAAAATTTATATTTTAATATGTTATTTATCGGTCATAACTTTCGCATATTATATAACTTAGAATTATTTTTCATACTGGTATTTATGCATGTGTGTGTTTATTTTGTGCAATTATTATATTTACTTAATAAACATTTAGTTTTAGCTATTTCTCAATATAAATTTCAGAGGTTGTCATATTCTCAAGAATTGAAGGAATGAGTGATTTATCTGTGCATATTTATCTGCCAGCGTATAATGCTAGATGTATAGAAAAGCTGTAAAAAAGGAAGTTATTCGTGATATGTTCTATGTTTGTAGGGATGAAAGATTTTTCCCCTTAGTATATTTTTAAGTATTTTGCCTTGAGTGGAGCCTATTTTAGATTGCATACGTATGTATTATGAAATGATATTTATGAAGTCAAGTGGCATTTTCCCATTGTTTGTTTGGTGATGAGAAAAACTCCACCAATAGTGTATTTCAGATTCCAATAAGTTATTGTTGATATATTAGTTAAAGAGTTTGTTCCTCCTGTGTGGACTTTTTGAAGTATAGTTTGTATTATCATAAAATATAGTCTGTGTAATTCAGTAGTGGTAGATAAATAGTTAATTTAAATTCTTTATTGAATATTGGAATAGATATAGTGTTCTATTTTCTGGTAGGTGTATGACAGTGTCCGAAATTAAATAATTATTTAATAATTCCTGAATAAATTGATAATGTGTAGAAATTTTGTTTTCTGTTATTATTGCATGGGATGTAACACACATGCATAATTTAGGTAATATCGCGTATATAAAAAAATATAATATTGTTAAATTTAAAATAGGAAATAAATGTTTTGAAACATCTGATATTAATTTGCCACACGTTAGAGATCATCAAAATCATCAGAATGAATATGATTTTATTGCTATGTCTAAAAAGTGTACTTATTTAAAGTTATTGTTTAAATTAAGATTATTTAAAGCTGCTCTCTTGATAGTAAAGTATATATTGTACCCAATAATATAATGTATTATTTATTCAGGGTTGTATATTAATAAAAATTATTTAGGTAGCCTCGATATTCAAAGTCAGAATATTAAGGTATAATTTGTTAGTTAAGTTACATTTATAAATATATCAATAATAAATTGTGTAATAAGTAATGGCGATAATCCTAAATTTCAATTAATAAATTTGCTTGTAAATTTTAGAATTGAGATAAAAGTCTTATTCTGATATTATTTACTTTTAACTAAACCTCAAGTGTAAATAAAAGCTTTGTTTATTATTTAAAACTGTGTTTCAAGTTGTTCTTATATGCATTCGAATTTTGGTTTTCACATATCCATATTTCATACATCTATTACAAAATTAAATATATTATTTTATGGCTTTGATATTAAATGTGCTAAGATCTGATAATATTGTTTCCTAGATCCAAACATTAGATGAAATATTTTACCATGTGATAAACTTATAAAGGTGTTTTCTAGTTAAAGTATTATTTGGATGATGATGTGAGATTAAAAGATACCCTATCTCCTTCACTATCTAATCGCTAGCCCAGTAACCATTATTCAATTTATTTCCTTATACCTTATTATAATTTAGAGTTATAAATTACTGGCTAATATAGTTCTTAATCTATAACTGTGTTATAGATTCCCTGAGATCTAATTTTGTGTTCCTAGATCAACATTGATTCAGCTATTTAGATTAAGATGTGCTGAACAATAGAGTTATTTAGTGTTGTGCTTTTCTATTCTGTCAGAGTTATATTGAGCTATTATAGAGTGTAACTGGATGATGGAAGAGATCAAATTGAAATTATATTTTGTTAGATGGAATAAATAAAATTCTGCTAGCCTGTATCATTTGGTTAATTAATAAATAAAGTTTATATTTTATTTGATAGCTTATAGCATTTCTTCCTTCATTTATTTATATTCTCTATATGTTATAAACTTTCTGTAATCTCCCACTGAGTGAAGCTGTAGGATAAACATAAGTAAAAGAGTCTCAGCATTAGTTATGAATCAGATAAAATGATAAATCATTCTATTCATTAATAGAACTGGCACCCTGGGCATTTGCTCATATAATGTACATGAGTGGTGATGTGTGAGTAGGTTATAATATATATATATATATATATATATATATATATATATATGAATTTAGTAATTGTTATTAAAACAGGCACATGTTATACTGTATTAGTCCAATTACTAAATTTCACATGATCACCATTTCCTATGCTTGCTTATAATTGTTATTAAAACAGGCAAAACTCTCTATACCTATACCCACTCAGGGCAAGCCAGAGTAATTAATGGATGCCAGAAGGCTTGTGCATAAAATCCCCATCTAGTGCCTTCTCATCCAATATCACCAGAGTAGTTTCTGGCTTGTGGCCTTTGTCAGTGAGGAGCCTTGGATCTGAGAGCACTACACCTAGTATAGAGAGTTTTGCCTGTTTTAATAGCAATTATAAGCAAGCATAGGAAATGGTGATCATGTGAAATTTAGTAATTGGACTAATACAGTATAACATGTGCATTATATTGTTGAGAATGAATTATCTAAAAACAAGGTACTATAAACACAAAACACTTTATAGAAATATATATAATATCATTATATACATATATATGAAAAAGAAAAACAAGTTTTATATACGCAAAAACCTGCTATCACTTGTATTAATTATCAATCGATGGAGCTTTACCAAGACCTCCAAACAAGCGTATTCTGTTTACATAAATGTCAGAGTCAATATTCACTGTCTTTTTCATTTTGCTCCAGCCTCAGATCAGCTGATTTCAAGCTGATTTGCTCTCATCAGTGAAGGATAGGAGTTATAAAACTAGACCTAAGACACTAACTCCAAGCGTTTATGCACAATGTTTCTATCAGTTTGCAAGCATGAATTTTTTAGACACATTAATGTCTTCAAACTCAGCCTATCAAACCAGATAGCTATATGGGTCTGATATCAGTTCAGTTTCTCCACATAGTAGAAGTTTCTGCAATCTATAATATCATTGCAAGAAAACTTCAAAGGTATATATATATATATATATATATATATATATATATATATATATATATATATATATATATATATATATATATATTAGTAAAAATCAGTCATGTGTCACATGACCTATATAGCTTGTATTACCAACATGTAATATATAAAGAGTGTGCTAATAGCTCTAAACAAGCTTATTTATTTTTATTTTTTATGATAAATGCTACAAGAGAAAATATCTGAAGCCTTTATCTATGATAGTCCCCATCCCCAGACTGGTTTTGAGCTATGGCTCTCATCAGTGAGGAGCTAAAACATTAGATTCAAAATATTAACTCAAGCCAAGCATTTATCTAATTCTTAAATCTTCAGACACATTGTCTTGAAATAAAGAATAAATGATTATATTTTTATATGCAAATATTTTTCTTTGGAAAAACTAAAAGGGAAAAATTTTACAAAAAAAATTGGGGGAAAAAAAAAAAATGAAAAATTATATTTAAAAAAAAAACTTAAAATAAATGATTATATTGTCATATGCAAATACATTTTTGTTGGGATAAATCATAAATGCTTATACATCTTATATACCAGATACATTTGTCTTGAAATAAAGAATAAATACATATGTTTATAATCAACATACATCCTTTTTGAAATAAATCATAAATGATTATCTTTTTTATATGCAAATACATCTGAATTAAAATAAAGAACAAAAACTTATATCTGATCTGCAAAATATGTTTGTATTGAAATAACTCATAAATACTTATATGTTTGTATACAATATATTATACATCGTTAGTGGAATAAATCATGAATACTTATATTTTTATATACAAAATATGCCTTTATTGGAATAACTCATGAATACTTATATTTTATGTTTGTATACAATATACATTGTTAGTGGAATAAATCATGAATACTTATATTTTTATATACAAAATATGCATTTATTGGAATAACTCATGAATACTTATATTTTAGATACACATTATGTCTGTATTGAATTAGATTCCAAATACTTATATGTTTATAATCAAAACATCTTTAATGGCATAAATCATAGATAATTATATAAACAAAATACATCTGCACTAGCATAAATTATATATGCCACATATATCAATCTGAATGAAATAAACATTATATAATTAAGGTACATCTATAGATGGTGGAATAATAAATGTTATATACAAAGCATGATTACACTGGGAAAGATTAGAAGTATTTAAGAAAATAATACACATCTATAAGAGAAGGAATTATAAATGCTTTTCAGTAAAATACAGCTATACATGGATCAAGGAATACATGAATTAAGAAATAATTGAATCACATCTAAAGAATTAAAGGACACCGCAGATAAATACATCACCAATAAGGAGTAGCTGATCAATGGAACCCAAGAAAATATGTGCTTACCAGAAAATGGATTCTAAAGATGAACTATATCAAAAATGAACTAATGATAAACTTTATGGGGTTATTGTACAAAATAACTATGGAGAACTGATGATCTTAACAAATGTTATTAAATAAATTTATTGTTATATAAAAGCAATCCAGTTACTTGTTCATGTTGCATCACTTGTCATTCATTGCACTAGTTCTGAGAATCTCATGCCTCCTGAGCTATGTCTGGCATAACTAGACCTAGGTAAGTCAGGTTGTAATGAGATGGAACTCTAGTGGCACCATTTGGTGAAACCAAACACATAATTTTCTAGGTGTTTCCAGTCTCTATGGTGCTACATCCTCTGATGAGCAGGAAATATTGTTGTAGGTGGAGTGAAATCTGTATTGGGGAATAACAACCGTTGGTTCCTTCCTACAATATGCTCATCAGGAAATAGTGACAATCAAGGTAAAGAGGTTGCACAGGGTGTTCTGTTACATTTGGTGCCCAACCTGAGGCCTGATCTAGTTAGCCTATCCATAGGCATAAAAGAGCTAGAAATAAGTAAAGAGAAGAAATGGAGAAGGCATAAGCAAATCATAATTCTGTGATGTGAAAGGACATTTGATGCAGTGATGTGATTTATTCAAAAAGTGTGGAAATAGAAAAAAAGAGCATAAAAATGAATGGCATAAATAGTAGATAAAAAATAAAAAAGGCATGTCAAAAATGGAGTCAAGATGGAGTTATATCATGGTGTGGATGGAGAGAGAAGCTTATCAAAATTGGAATAAAAAGTACAAGAAAAAAAATATTGATAACCAGATCAAAAACAAAAAAGGTGATGGATAGAGAAAAGCTTATCAAAATTGGAATAAAAAGTACAAGGAAAAAAATATTGATAACCAGATCAAAAACAAAAAAGGTGATGGATAGAGAAAGTAGAGAGAATCCTTCTAAAGAAGAACATAAACAAGAAGTCAAAGCAGATGATCAAAGGCAATTACTGAAAAAAGGCTTTCATGATATTTCAGTTAATGGAAATTATCAAAGAAGACAACAGAAAAAGAGACAAGCAAAAAAATGAAGATAATAAAAGAAAAGTGAAAAAGACAAAACAGATCCTAAAAACAACTGAAAGTCAAAATAAAAAAATTTGATCAAATAATGAAAGAAATGACTAATAGGATATTAAAAGTTAAGGAGGAAGTGGTGGATGAAATAAAAGGCTCACTAATTGAGCAAAAAGTCAAGATGACACAGGTGTGTGAAGCCATGGATATCTAGGCAGGAGAAGATGGATAGATTGCCCACACAGGTGAGAGAGATGAAATAGAAAGTAGCAATGTATGTCCAGTAAAAGAAAAGACAAAATCAATACAAGAAGTAAATAAAATTAGTCATGAAGTCCCTATAACCAATCAGATGTCTGGAATTGTAAATCAATTCCTAAAAATAAGAGCTTTTTCAGGGAGCTGTAATGAAGCACCTATAGAATATATGAATATATAAAAAGTCTGGAGAGGTACTTCAGTATGAATGCTTGACAGAAGAGGAAAAACTACTGATAGAATTTAGTCATCTCCAGGGTGCAGCACAAGCATGGTGGGACTCACAGTTCACCCAATCTACAAATTTTCAAGATTTTAAATTACTAATAAGCTGTTACTGGAGTGATGATTATCAAGAGGGCATTAAATACAAGGTGTTCCAGGAGAAATGTCAACCTAGAGAGTCTTATACACCTTTCTTTAGAAGATAGGTGGACAGGTTAAGAGCCTTGGCATCTGACCCTCTATCTGAACTCCAGATTATTAGACTGATGCTTCCCAAGTTTGTAGAAAGGATGCTGATTGGAACAGTTCAATCAATTGAGCATATTTCTGTATTATTAACAGAATATGATAACTGTGGTACAACAGCAATAAAAGAAAGAGTATCTAACAGAATGTCAATCAATTGAGCAGATTGCCAAATTACTAACAGCAAATGATAACTGCGGTATATCAGCAACCAAAGAAGAAGTTTCTATACTGCCAAATAAATATTCCTATAGAAGATATGATTGGCCTAGAATAGGAGCCATCAAGTACAAAAAATGCCTCATCAAAAATACATCAACTATGATCCACCACCATGGTCTCATCACCAAAGAAAGGGAGTATCACCATGGAAGAGGAACAGAAGAAAATCCACAGATGGTATTCATGGTTCATACTGGATCCCCATGATTAGAAGATCAAAGAACAACAATCTCCAAAGACAATATGGAAGTAAAGAAACAAGCCACCATGATGATATCTGCCATGAGAAACTCCCAAAGAAAAGATTATCCAGAAGTATGTCATTTCATATTGCTGAGGAGTATCACAGAACTGATCATGATTCTCAGTCTCTCAATACAGGATGCAGTTACAATCCTGAACAATGAAACAAAAAAGAGCTAATGGAAGAAGTTTTGAGTGGGATGTGGGATTGCATGAATTTGTGTTTTTCATGTTCAGATGGGTGGATGATTGAGCAGTGCTGCTTGGATGCAGTGTTCATGATGCTCCAAAGTATATGCTTGGCACTATCCAGTCCTGGATGTTGAGCTCTTAGAATAGTCCAGCAGTGTATATTGGCCTCATGAATAGACCAAATGAATAAGCCCCTAAAACTCATAAAAGATTAGCAGGTTGGTTCAGCCAAATATGTTTTTCTCTGGCTAATACTCTTATTTAGATGATCCCTCTAGGTATGTTATCATGACATCATGGGCATTGTGTACTAGTAGTTCATGCTTGGCCATCTGCTTATTCTGACATTGGAGACTATAATTCTTATATTCACTTTTCGCAGCTCATCTTACTCATTTCATCAACAAATCTAAAACCAGTAGAGGAACAATAATGAGAAATAACATGTATATTGTGTGGAATAAAATCTTACTTCCAGACGATTTTATCCCAAAATTTGGTAGGGGGTAATGAAACAGACACATTGTTTCATGAATATATTTTGATTTATTCTCCTCTTCCACCTAAAGTGATTGACACAAGTAAAACAGATGTATATAAGAGAAATCAACTTTTTTATAATCTTTTTAAAAAAGCAAAATGTTTAAATTTAAGAGAAGAAAAATAAAATCATTATTTTAAATAATGATTAAAAGTTATAAAAAAAAGATAAATCTGCATTATTGATTTTTATAATTTTTGACTCATAAAATAAATACATCTTTAAGCATTTAAAACTGGCATTTATTAAAATATATATTTAATTTTTGAGCCAATGTTGTTGTAAACAAAATATAATAATTGCTGCCTTGTTTTCCAAATTTAATAATCTGCTTAATTCCTCATATGTTTCTGCTAAAACTAAAATATTCAATCATCAAGAAGAGAAAAACATTTGTGCTTAAATGAAAGTTGTTTGACAAATCAGATACAGTGGATTCAGGCTAGATTAATCCAGTGAATTGATCAGGATATAAATAGTGGAGTTTGAAATTCAAAAAAAGTTCTATCTATGTGTTGCTTAGCTGTCTAGTTTCCAAGCGATTTTAGTGCAGAGTCACCTTTGGAATATTATATTTACAGCCACCCAGCTTATCCCAGCTGAGAAATCTAGTTTTAGTAAGTATGAGCCCTGATAGGCTAGTAAGTAATAGCTTTTTCTCTATCTACTGCCATGAATCTCCAAATCATGCCTGTGTGAATAATACCAATGGAAATTAAATAATGCCATTCATCTTAAATAAACCAACCACTTTTTGAAATGCAGTAATGACCTGTAGTAGATGAACACACTGGATGAAAATGAAGGTAATGATTTTATGAAATATTAAATACTTTAAAAAATACATCTTTCTTGAAATAAATCATAAATGATTGTATTTTTATATGCAAATATGTTTTTCTTAGGATAAATGGATAAATCCTAAATGCTTATATACCAGGTATATTTGTCTTGGAAATAAAAAATAAATACTTATATGTTTATAATCAAAATACATCTTTCTTGAAATAAATCATAAGTTTTTGTTTGGATAAATCATAAATGCTTATACATTTTATATACCAGATATGTCTATCTTGAAATAAAGAATCAATACTTATAATATGTTTATAATCAAAATACATCTTTCTTAAAATAAAGCATAAATGATTATATTTTTATATGCAAATACATTTTTCTTAGAATAAATCATAAATGCTGATATATTTTATATACCAAATACATCTGTGTGAAAATAAAGAATAAATACTTATATGTTTATAATCAAAAAACATCTTTCTTGAAATAAATCATAAATGATTATATTTTTATATGCAAAAACGTTTTTGTTAGAATAAATCATAAATGCTTATACAGATATGTCTGTCTTAAAATAAAGAATAAATACTTATATATTTATAATCAAAGTATATCTTTTTTGAAATAAATCATAAATGATTATATTTTTACATGCAAATGCGTTTTTCTTAGGATAAATCATAAATGCTTATACATCTTATATATCAGATAGGTCTGTCTTTATTTTATCTTATATACCAGATATGTCTGTCTTGAAATAAAGAATAAATACTTATATGTTTCTATACAATATATATCATTAGTAGAATAAATCATGAATACCATGAATACTTATATTTTTATATACAAATTATGCCTTTATTGGAATAACTCATGAATACTTATATTTTAGACACACATTATGACTGTATTGAAATAAATCTCAAATACTTATGTGTTTATAATCAAAATGTTTTAATGGAATAAATCATAGATGATTATGTAAACAAAATATGTCTGCAGTACTATAAATTATATATGCCACATATATCAATCTTAATGAAATATAAATGTTATATAATTAAGGTACCGCTATAGATGGTGGAATAATAAATGTTATGTACAAAGCATGGTTATACTGAGAAGGATTACAAGTGCTTATGAAAATAATACACATCTATAAGAAAAGGAATTACAAATGCTTGTCAATAAAATACAGCTGTACATGGATCAATGAATAATATTTAAATTACAACTAAAGAATTAAAGGACACTGTGGACAAATACATTACCAATGAGGAATAGCTGATCAATGGAACCCAAAAAAATATGTGCATACCATAAAATGGATCCTAAAGATGAACTATATCAAAAATGAACTTATGATAAACTTTATGGGGTTATTGTCCAAAATAACTATGGAGAACTGATAACCTTAACAAATGTTATGAAATAAATTTATTATTATATAAAAGCAATCCAGTTGTTCATGTTGCATCACTTGTCATTCATTACACTTGTTCATGAGAATCTCATGCCTCCTGAGCTATGACCAGCATAACTAGATCTAGGTAAGTCAGGTTGTAATGAGATGGAACTTTAGTGGCACTATTTGGGGAAACCAAACACAGAAATTTCTAGGTGTTTCCAGTCTCTATGATACTACATTCTCTGATGAGCAGGAAATATTGTTGGAAGTGGGTTGACGTCTTTCTTGGGAAATAATAATTGATGGTTTCTTCCTACAATATGCTCATCAGGAAATAGTGACAACCAAGATAAAGAGGTTGTATGGAGTGTCCGGTTACAATATTTTTTTTTTATTTATATATATATATATATATATATATATATATATATATATATATATATATATATATATATATATATATATATATATATATATATATATATATATGGGCATTAAAATGTGTTGTGAAGCTTTTATATATGATTTATGTATCTTGAGAAGATCTCTCCAAATATATTACCTAATGTTTTATACTGAAAATTTATAATACTATGTTAAATTTCTATGGGTTTAATATATAAATAATAGAAAATAAAAAATTATATCCATGTAAACAAAGATGAGAATGACTCTCTTTGATTTTACCAGAAAACCATCAATTTCTTTTTTTTTTTATTTAAACTTAGGATAAAAAGCTATTATAGTAAATAAAAAAAACTTGTTTAGACCTAGACTGCCCTGGCAACATCAAAGACAAAGTTAGTATCTGTTTATTTACATGAATATAATCTCTTAATTTCCATTGTTCATCTTATATATATATTTTAATAAATGGGATTTTATTTTAATATTAGAGAAAAATCTGAAGCCACAATCTTACTAAATCAACAGCCAATTAAGATTCTTTGCATAAGACTGAGAAAAATACTTCACTATTAGGTCAATCATTATATTTAATGCTTTATTAGACATTATAGATAATAAATATTCTAATAAATGGAGATTCCATTTTAATATACTAAACAAATAGCTGATTAAGACTAGCCATATAAGGCTTTAAAAATAATACATTGTTAGTACTAAGATGCAATCAAGAAGATATCTGACTCATATTATTATAGGAATAAAAAGTTCTACTGTAAATATGTAGAGCTATAAGAAATCGAAGTGTAATGATTTTTTTCTAATTCTCATTTTATAATTGATACTCTCTCATAGCAAATTAAGTATTGTAATTTAATGTTTTAATACATTGATATATGAGGGTATTATTTGCAAGTTTTTCAAATTGACTGTAGTAAATAACTTGTAAAGAATTGCTATAACATTTAAGTGCATTTGAAGATTATTAGTTCATAGATAATAATATATATATATATACAAAGAGAGAAAGAAATAATACTGTAAATCTAGAAATTAATTGTGTTTTTTTTTTATTTTGGAGAAAATTACAAAAGAACGCACCAATATTTATAATTGCCAGACTTTACTATTTATTTATTTATTTAATAAGTAGATAGAGATAGACAAATAATAATCTAATTATCTAATTTTACTGATTAAAAAAACATGTGGCAGTAATTTAACAATTTAACACATGCTTAAAAATGTGTGACTAAAGTATGTATATGATTAAAAAAATTAAATAAATATTTAATGGAAATATTAATGGTAATAGATTTGTAACTTGTTCATAATTTTTACATTTATATAAAAAGATAGTAAAAGTATTGCCACATGAAAGTTAAATTTTTAACTATTCATTTTTTTTCTAACATAATAATAATAATAATAATAATAATAATAATAATAATAATAATAATAATAATAATAATAATAATAATAATAATAATAATAATAATAATAATAATAATAATAATAACAACAACAACAACAACAACAATAACAATAATAATAATAATAATAATAATAATAATAATAATAATAATTCAATTCTTATTTATTACGTGCATTTCAACACTTTCGCTTTAACAGAAATACACAAGATTACAAATAAATATACAAAACAAACAAAACATTATTCAATATAGTAACATTAATAAAAATATACAATAAGAAAAATTACAATTCATAATTAAAATATATATAAATACATGTTATCTACAGTAGATTCAATTTCTTTTTAACATTATTTATAAAATAATCACATATTAAATTCTTGATCACAAAACTTTTGTAATCTGTTAATGGCAGATTTTTTTATAAAAGAGTTTTTAGTTTTTTTTTTACTATTAAAAGTGTACACTTCCCTTAGTGAATAAGAAGGAACTCTTAATTCATTTTTAGATACACAATCGTTTACATCAATTTTTCCATCAATCAACTTTTTTAAAAATACCATATCTTTAGTTAGTCTTCCTTCAGTTAATATTATTTTAAGATTTAAATTTTCCTTTTTTATTAGTTTAATAAAACTTTTCTCTACATTAGAAATTTTAGACTCAATGTAAATCAAATCCAAATTCCATATAGAAGATCCATACTCCAATAAAGGTTCAACAAGAGAATAGAATAACATGTATTTTATACAAGGAAATAAGTCTCTGCCAAATCTCAAAATAAATCCCATTCATCTATATGCTTTATTTATAATATATTTTACATGCTCATTAAAAGTAAAATGATTACAAAATATACGTCCAAGATCAGAAACAACTTCTTTGTATATACTAACATCTTCATCAATCATATAATGATAAACAGATCTATCTGTTTTATTGGTATAAAAGACAATACATGTTTTACATGTGTTTATTTTTATATAATTAAATTTACACCATTCTTTGAAATAAATAATAACTTTTTGAAGATCAATATGATCATCATATGTACTAATTCTTTTAAATAATAATAATAATAATAATAATAATAATAATAATAATAATAATAATAATAATAATAATAATAATAATAATAATAATAATAATAATAATAATAATAATAATAATAATAATAATATATCATCACTTATACCGTCTGTCATAACCACATCCAGTAAAATAGACATTCAATCTACAAACAAATACACATACTAGCAAACTCATAACTTATAATATCCAGATGGTTTACTAGAAACACTAACAATAATGCTAGGAATTAACAACTGTCAATTACTTAGCAAGTTCAGGAAATGATCATTGGAGCCTAAATATTTTGATTTCATCTAATAAATCTACATGCACTACAACATATTTCCTTTGCTACAGATGTCTATATACCAGTATTAATCCATTCTGCAATCTTTGTCATACAGTGGAGGAAACACAACAACACATATTTTATACTTGCCCAGCTCTATCAAACACATGTAAAGTTGTGGTAGATACCTATCAACACAAAAACATCTCAATAATAAATATCATGCAAACATATAAGAAAGCTTCTACACCCACAGTACAGACAGTTACATTTCTATTATATGCATACTGGAGCACTCATTGTGCCCCCATATTTGGAAATAACACAAGAAGTCATCTGGCTTCCTTCACAAAGAAACTGCAACAATTAAGGACATGAGATTTTAAAATTAGTCCTCCAGATATTGTAGCTGCAATATGGTCACTAATAAAACAACTCTCCAATCTATAATCAGAATACACTAGCTCAAATAACCAACATACATTCACATATCCATAACTGTAACTATTTATCTTGACCATTCATCAAGCCATCTTCCAAGAAAAAAATTACAACAAATTATGAAAGTACAAGAGAATTCACAAATATAGAACTATACTAATATACAAACTTAACCCATGATTGTACTTGTAACATGACGCAATCAAACTTGTAAAACTAATGTAACTTTTTTGAATTATCAATAAAGATGTATCTTTGAAACACAGTAATAATAATAATGATGATGATGATGATGATGATGATGATGGTGATAATAATGATAGAAAAATATATATAATCTCTAAATAAGCTAATATATTTTAAAAGAGGTGAAAAATTATGAAGTAAAATTTTATTTTTTAATTAGAACTAAGGTGTTTGTATTAATATACATGATTTATATGAATCTTAGTTTGTAAATATAAATATATTCAATTGATATTGAAATTAATAATCATTGTAAGTATTTAATACTTGAAGGGAGAGCTAGGAAATGAATGTCTTAATTTTTTTTTAAAAAAAAAATATCGGAACAGATATAAAAATAAGTGTTAAATCTACAAAACACAACATAAATCTATTTACTACTAATATTTCTATTAAGTATTTGTTTAAATTTCTTGAATCTATAATTGCTTTAAAAACATATTTATAATCATGTGGTAATAAATAAATTGCTAAATTATTATCATATCTCCTTTTAATATGTATAGATAATTAGGAAAAATTAAGAAACCAAGAATTTATTTGCATATTTTCTGATTTATTTTTATAATCTATTTTAATATCTAATCAGTGGGAAAAAAATTAATAAATTATTATTATTATTATTATGTTTCAAAGGATAAACTTTATTGAGACTCAAAAAGGTCTACATAAGTTACATTTGAAAAAAAAAGGTCGTAGATACAAATTAATTCATGATATGACATATGTAATAAAGGTTTACAATCTTGATTGTGATAAGAAAGAAAACATGATTTACATTAATTAATAGAAAAATAATTGTTACAAAACAAGTTATATATGTCAAATTAGGTTTACGTAGAATTTTTAAATGTGATATTGACAAAATTATGTGGTATCACATGATAGTATGATTGAAAACATATGGAAGAGGGGTTGAAGTTGGTGTTAGATTGACATATTGAACATCCCAATAAAAATTGAACTCCTTTGATGAGAGTACTATAGTTTTTATGGCTAAGTCTTATTGTTCATCTGTTACATAAATTCAATGTGAAAAAAAAGGAAAAATACTAGGCAGCATGAATTGCATCTTGGGAAAACAGCAAAATATCAGTTCAGCATGAATTGCATCCTGGGAAAATGAAAAAACACTATCATGCATAAATTGCATCTTGGCAAAACAGATAAATACTATTCAGCATGAATTGCATCCTGGGAAAATGGAAAAATACTAGCTCAGCATGGAATGTATCTTGGGAAAATGGAAAACACTAGTCAGCATGAATTGCATCTTGGGAAGAGGGAAAAACACTAGTCATCATGAATTGCATTCTGGGAAAATGGAAAAATACAATTTCAGCATGAATTTCATCCTTTGAATTAAAGTTCATTTGCTTTGAGCTTGACTGATCCTGTTAGATAGCCTTCTGTGGTATTAAACTATTGTAATGAGTATCTGATATAGTTTTTCATGTAGTTAAATTGTATTATGAAGCAGATGAAATGGTACAAAGATTATTAGTGATGACTACTGTGCTTGTGGCCACTTATAGACTGGATTTCTTTCTAATGAATGATCAGGTCACCAAGAAACATGTCTTGGGAAGCTAGATTGTTATTCTGTGATTTTAGCTGGCATAATTTATTGATAAATGTGGATATTATTATTATTATTATTATTATTATTATTATTATTATTATTATTATTATTATTATTATTATTATTATTATTATTATTATTATTATTATTATCATCATCATCATCATCATCAAAAGTAAACACCCTAATTTGCCAACAGTTTTAATACAATCTACTATTCAACATTCACTAAAATTCTAATATACAGTGATATATTCAAATATTTAATGAATATTAAAAAAAATATTTAGATGAATTTTTTTAAACCATAATAAAGAAATTATGTTTATAACTCAATAAACTTTTCTTCTTTACTTATTACTTTGTAATTTAATAAATGTGAATAATTCACTATAGAAGAAAGATTAATAAAATTATAAATACATTACAACTGAGCACTGCTTTCCACTGGTAGATCATATTCATAGCACAAAGTCAGATTTGTAAGTGTACAAACATATAAAGTAGTTAATACCAAATTTATCAGTATACATATAGCACTTGCATGATAAAGCAACATATGAATTCTTTTTACATATCACATGGGTGTTATTTGCAACAAAAAAAAACATGCTTCTTTGTAGTTTTTGCGCTCAGGGCAAACTACTTTTGGTTACATAGATCAAAATTTTGACCCAACTCGATATCATGCTCCCAGAATAATATTTTTTTAGGATCTGTTTTAACGTGCTTATATGTATACTTGTGCTGCACTAATCTAGTGGTGATATTGGCATGGGATTCACCAAAATCAAGTGCTAAGCTGTAGTGTATTTATAATTTTATTAATCATTCCTGTATAGTGAACTTTTTCTATTTATTAAAATGATGTTTATATTTATTATTTACAAATTGACAGACTTTATGCAGATGTTATTTCAACATTATTCATACTTTAATAAACATATTTGCATCCACTAATGATTTTCAATGATTATTAATTGTTGGATTGCAACACCCTTCAAGGCTTCGCACAAAATAAAGCTATATTATGAAAACAATTCAAAGCTAATAAAATCATCTTTAAAAAAGAATCTCTATTTATTAAAATATTTACTTTATAACGTCTATTAAACATTAAATTAAAATGGCTTGCCATGGGGAGAGTCGCAATTATGAGAATTAGGAAATAATTACAAATAATGTAAATAATGACATCTCCCTTTACTTTTAAAATAAAATATTAAAATCATTAATAATACCGTTTAAAGACAATTATTCAGACAGTAAAATAAATATATTCTTTTTTTTTTCTTGAGATATTTTTTTATTAATTAAATGAACTACTAAGATCAAAAAAGATTGTCACTTAATAATGTTATATAAATAGTACTATTAATATTTTTATTCATAAATTTCTTTTGTTAGTAATTTTAAAAAATTATTTTTTAATATTTATTTATATATATTTTAAAGTGTTAAGTAGTAAAATTTAAAAATGCCAGAAATACAATTTTTTTATATCATATATCATTTAAATGTATGAAATATACATTAGAATCTTTTATCTGTGAAAATCTCGACTTTAATGAATACATATATATAAAGGGATTTGAACTCAGATTATTAAGCCTTCTATAGCTATCCACTCCATCCTATACAACCGATACACATGATCACATATATTCAAAAAAAAAAGTTCTCCAATATATGTATTTGATGCTAGATCAGCACTCATGGTCCAGATAATACAACTCCTACACCCACCCACCCACATATACACACATATATATATATATATATATATATATATATATATATATATATATATATATATATATATATAGTCAGTGTTCAGTTTATAGTAAAATAGCAAATTTCCATACTTTATTGGATAGGCTTCATTCTTCTCCTCTTATTCACTAAAACATTGACTTTCATGCTTATTTAATTTACATTTTTAAATAAATAATTACAAAAGTCAATGTTTAATGTGTAATGAGAATGGTAGTGGTAATGAGAATAATAACAGTGCATTATGCATTAAAAAGCATAAAGTTAACATTAATTTTTCCACTAGCATTTAGTTTTAATAAAAAAGATAAATAACATTTTGTTGTTTTACCTTTGCAATTTTGTCGTGAGCATTTTTTATATTTGAAAGCACACTTAGAAAGAAGATCTTTTTCTAAGTGCAATGAAGGTGTCTTTTTATTAGATTTTTTTAAATCTCATAGTTTTATTTTGACATATATTCACCATCATCAATGAAAAATTATCTAAATAAATATTATTAAATTTTCATATGTAGTATATTTTATCTGGAATATTTACAACTTTAATTGTAATCATTAATTTCAATTGGTTAGACAATTGGCAGATGATTTTATAGTTTATCAATCTTTTACAGTTTCTGATTTTATATTTAGTTGTAAATTTAATTTTATCTTTTATATTTAGAATACACTAGCTAATGCCATGCTACAGTTAATCAATATCCTACATAACTATATATAAATACACCTAGTAATCATAATAATAATGATGGTGATGATGATGATGATAATCACAGATATGATTTTGAAAGAGAAATTACACTTTCAGTCAATTAATAGTCACAAAAATGTCATACTTTTTACCGATCATACAATTTACAATATCATTTATGAAATATATTTTTTTGGGGGAGGGGGAAGAAAGACAATAGCTATCTCTATAAAATGTCTACATTTACCTACAGCTCTAAATGGCTTAGGTCTTCATTACATCTTTTTCTTCATCCACAGCTTGATTAATTCCACTTCAAGTGGGGTCTCTGGTGCGGATCATTCATCTCCAGATTGTTTATCTGAAGCGATTTCCTCTTTGAGTGACATCTCCTGCAGATCCGTCTTTACTCAGTCAATCCATCTGGTCTTGGGTATGCCCCTGAGCCTTTTCCCTGGTGGTTCCATCACCATAATCTTCCTTCTAACGTAATGTTTTTCTCTTCTCTTAACATGTCCAAACCACTTCAACCTTTCTCATATTTCATTATTTTTCATCTTGTCCTTTCTAGTCTTCATTACATCTAATATTCAAAAAAACAATAAATCCACAGCTTGATTAATCCTGCTTCAAGTGGGGTCATTGGTGCAGATCATTCATCTCCAGATTGCTTGGTCTGAAGCCATTTCTTCTTTGAGTGACATCTCCTGCAGAGTCCTTCTTCACTTGGTCAATCCATCTGGTCTTGGGTCTGCCCGTGGGCCTTTTCCCCGATGGTTCCATCTCCATAATCTTCCTTCCAATGTAATATTTTTCTCTTTTCTTAACATGTCCAAACCATCTCATCCTTTCTTGTATTACATCATTTCTCACTTTGTCCTTTCTAGTCTTCACTACATCTAATATTCAAATTAATATCCATGATGAAATAATTTCCTTTAATTAAACATACTCTGGAAATAACTCCTACAGATAAAACACCTCTGATGCCTAATTTTTCAATATTTTTATTTAATTCTTTGCAAAATATTCAAGATAAAACAGATACCCTACTACAACAAAACATTTGTATTGGAAAGTTTTGATTTACTTCACATTAATGCCCTAAATGATTTTAATTCTTTTATACTTAAAACACAACAAATAACTTTTACACAAATTTAAAAATTGGTCTCTTAAGCCAAAGTACTTTAATTTTTTTCTGAAAATTAAGATAATGACTTTTCTAACTCTATTTTTTAATAATATGCTGATGCTTTGCGATGAAACTTTTTTATATAATAATTTATGTAGGCTTAGCATTTTCAAAGTTTTGTTACTCCATAATCATAGCTTCTTTAGATTATCAATATCATAATATATCCTCTTTAGATTATCAATGTCATTATATGCAAATGTATGCAAAACTATTTTTTATATTATCCATTTTTTGGAAATGGCAAAACAAGTATCTTTTCGATTTATTGAGTTGATGTCACAGGTAATAAAATAAGCTTCCTTGATTTTTCTCTTGATGTCATTTCTCTCTGCACATAATATATCAGCCTTGGAGGGTTCAAATCTGTAGTTGAGTTCTTTCTGATGGTCAGAAAAAATGGAACTGCCT
The DNA here is from genome assembly GCA_028023455.1 of Epiperipatus broadwayi. Lineage (NCBI taxonomy): Eukaryota > Metazoa > Onychophora > Udeonychophora > Euonychophora > Peripatidae > Epiperipatus > Epiperipatus broadwayi. The sequence continues at coordinate 1,803,992 of JAQFVV010000211.1, forward strand.
TTTTTTTTTATTACTGCTCATGTATATGTGTATTTGTGTTGAGCTAATCTATTGCCAATTGTGGCACAAGTTTCATCATAATAAACAGCACCACACCCTGTCTGAGGGCACACAATTCTATATACTACTTGGGGGGTTGCTTCAATGTTTCTTTCATAATTAATATTATTACTGAGCCTATTGATGTTCAGAGGGGTTCTAAATCCTAGTTTGAATCCTTTATGTAAAGTTTTACTAATTTTTTTTTGCTACTGTGGGTATATATGGTACAGTCAGATGTTGTCTGTCTTCTTTTTTATTTTTCTGAAGTCTTTTATGAAAACCTTCAATTCTGTTGGCTATTGTTCTGTAATTAGAACCTATGTTTATTAAATCTCTGATGTCACTGGTGATGTTGTTTTTCTTATCTAACTCTAATTTGCATAGATGGTGATTATGAAATAAGAAGACAGATAGCCCTGCAAGTTTGTGTGATTTGGGGTATTTTGAGAGTGGATGGAGGTAACCTCTAATGCACAAGGGCTTGATCATCATGTAATAATTGAGTGCAGCATTCTCTCTATTAATCTTTAAGTTGAGGTCCTTAACTGCCTTTTGCTAATGTTGATTTTACATGTCAATTGTGCCATATAAGGATGAAACACAATTTCATTTTCTTTATAATTGCACTGGTCTTACAGTAGTAAAAAAATTAATCCCCAAAATATATAAAAACAATTTTAGTTCAATTAAAACTATAATGAATTTTTTGACTAAATATTTTTTTTCCAAATATATGTGCTGGTACATTTAATGTGTATACGTTATGGTGTACAAGGTGCACATTTTTATATGAAAATAACACAAGACAACATCCTAATACTTTTTTTAATAAATTAGAACAATTGAAGCTAAGAGATAAAAAAAAAATTGCTTTAACAATATTTACAACCATTTGGTCCTTGATAAAACAATGGTCAAGCTTCTAGCCTATATTTTATAATAATTTAAAAATAAAAAATTATAATACAAAAAATGATATACTCTCATAATGTATTCAAGATCTATTTAATATGTTTATACTTTATTGTATATTTTATAGTTTGTTTGTTTTTTTGCAAGGTTTATTTTTTTTTTGTTCCACCTTTTTATATATTTTTATTGTACTTATTGTTTTTTTTTTTCATTGTAAAGCTTAATATTTGTCTTTGCAAATGCCTATTATGATTTTTCAATAAAGTTCCTTTGAAAACTAATAATAATAATGTTGACGTGGTGAAAATGACTTATATTTTTTAAATACTTGCAATATGCATTATGGAAGAGTTTTGGTTGTGAACTTAAGATTTATAATTTGTAAAACAGTGAAATCTTTTAACATGTTCTACAATCAGTCATGAATCGGAAAAACTATAGTAGCCTCTTATATCCAACTGTTTTTAAGACATGTTATAGATATTGAAATTGATGGATTATAGCAAATATATAGTTTTATAATAATATTAAAATATTTATTTTAACACAATGAAACACTGTTGAGTGCTCATTCACAAATCTTAGGAGTCATTTGCTTTTTTTTTTTTTTTGATGTTTTTAGTTAAGTGATTACAATATATGTGGCAAAGTGAAAATTATAAATATATAGGTATGTGTACATATGCATATACATGTTGAAAATGGTATAACACATTTATATTTAAGTGTGTTAATGTATTGTTCAAGCACTATAAAAAATTGAATATAGAAAATTTAAATTTCTTTTATATATATTTCAATTTTTTTATATATTGATTTAATGGGTTTTTTTTTAATCGAGCGCTATCTAAAATTGAATTGATAGAAATCGTGAATATGAAAAAATACTCTAAGTTGATTAAGGCTGTGTTCAATGAAGACCACTGTATTTTAGTCTTGAAATGGGAGTTAATAGTGAGGTTGAAGCTATATTTCCCCAAGTCTTGGTAGCATTAAATATTCAGAAAAGATTTAGTTTTTTGTATTTTTTGATGTAGTCAATCTGTATACTACAGTTCAATATTATAGATTATATAACTAATTGGTATACATATTCCCTTTCTTATAAATAATAGTGGCAAGCATTTGATGTTGATATAAATGATATAAATTTTCATTCTGCTATATGATTTATTTTCATCTTTATCATAGTTTTTTTTGGGGGGAGGGGGATGTTATTACTCAAATGCAAAGATACATAAAAAAAATATTTCCAAGACAACATATGTGTTTCGTTATGGTATCATATATTTTTTATGAATTACATTAATGATATTATTAGTGTATTCTGTCTGCTATAATGATAATAAATATCTTTGGAAACCATAAATGTAGGGATTGCCTTCATTGAATCAAGTTTTGACAATATAGAATGGTTATCTTGTTTTCCATCTATCTGCTATACAATAAAATAAAATATTTAAAAAGTGTAAAATATATCCTATTGGTGTCTTCTCATTTCAATTCATACTAACACAAAATCATTTGGTTCTTTGCCTTACTATAATATGAAATTAATAACAGTAGCTCTCTATTTTACCACCATATATTACAAGCTTGGGTAATCAATAAATACTAGACAGTAATGCATTTTAATCCACAGTTGGCAGATTAATTTTTGGCTTTAATCTTTAGCAATTAAGTACTCACTGATAAAAGCAAAAACTATAAATTGGCCTATGAATGTGGATTATAATTCACTAACATCTACTAATTACTGATTACTCAAAGTTATGCTAGAATAAAAAGTTTGTCTTGTTTGCCATATTAGAGTCAATAAAAATAGTCAAAATTCAGGTACTATTTTTAGGATTTAAAATAATATCTGATTAATTAATGTTGAGATTAAAGTTTTGGGATCATTGGTCACATCATAAAAGAGATTGTAAATATTTAGGTAATGATGATATTAATCATTTTTTGCAATATTATATTTGCTTTAACTGAGAATGATCATTCATTTAAATGAAAGTGTCAATCTTATCATTCCACATCTTGGATCTATATACTTTGATTTTTTTATGGGCTGTAAACATGTATAATTTTAAAATCATCAATTTTTAATCTTTTTTTAACTTAATAAAGTTATTGAATTTGATATCTGGAAATATATTATCCAAATATTTTTAACATTATTGTTTCTCTTTTCAAAAAGAGTCAGAATGTATGTAATAAATGTAATTAATGTCTTCATTCAGTATAGTAAGTGTTTGTTTACGATAGTAAATAGAAGGATTTGAACTTAAGATTTTCAGTCTATATTCATTGTCCACTCCATCTGCAATAACCAATATACATGACCACATCCATATAAAAAAGATAAATGATTGTCAATATGTATTTCATGCAGAACCAACACTTATCACTTAGATCTGATCATAAACTTCCACAGATATATACAATTAGTGCTTGGCTTATATTAAGATCACAATTCCTTATCCTTTAAAGGACATGCTTCAATATTCTCACCCTTCCAATAATTCAAGCATCCATTTCATTGAAATATCAATGATGAAATGCTTAAAATCCTTGGTGAATTTGAACTTAGGATTTTCATAAATCTACCAGGGTATTTGAGCATGCCATAATTAGTTTTAAAATGAAATGGATGTTTGATGCATTGGAAGGATGAGAAGATTTAAAGCATGTACATTAAAGTTTAAGGAATTGTAAGATGTAATATGTTGGACTATTTCCATCATTTATGAGTGAATATTGAATGTATAGAAAATTTTAAACTTTATTTAAACTTTTCAAATACAAACAACTTGTTAGTAATAACACACAAATAGACAATACAGGTTAGTAATTACACAAAGTTTCGAGTAGTATTATTCTCCACTCTTGAATCGGATAAAGTATTCAGTTCAATATATATATATATACACATATAAATGATGAAATAATTTTTTTCTTATAAAAACCATTAAATATCAAATAGTGAATTAAGGTAATCTAAATATTTTATGAATTGCAGAGCAATGTATTCTGGCTAATTAAACATTGCCATAGGGTCAGTCTGCTATTGTTCCTGACCATAGAAAGTGTGATGAATTATATTCAACTGCATAATACCTAATGAAATATCAAATGTCCTGTCTTAAATGTCTTGATGAATCCAGAAGAAAAGATACTACAGAAGATGGAAATAAGATTATTTCAAGTGTATCAATAAAGAGTTCCTACAATTGATGGATGACTTTCCAAAGAAGGATGTTCTGAAAAGTGATAGACTGTATCCACAAAAGACATTATAAGCCAAATTCATGAACGTTATTCAAGATGATTTGAAGAAAGCTTTCATTTATTATATATTATAATAATCCAAAAGAAAGTAGAGATCGAATCTAACTGCAATCTCCACTATAAGGGCACCAACTAGGCATTTGAGCCTAGAAAAATTTATAAAGTAGGCAGATAGGCGCTGATAAGATTCCACTTTATTTAAATATTTAGATCGCATTGTCACTAGCTCAGTGGAGATGCAGAGATAAGAAATAACTTGTTTAATTTGTATATATATATAAATAAAAGCCACTGCCAGTAAATAACAAACAAACATTTATTTACGCACATATAAATTTTGAATCATTTAAATTTTGAGGATGAAATTTAACATTTTAGATTTTTATATTAACTTTTAATTTTACATTTAAATAGATTGCAATGAGTTTAATATTTTATTTAGAGGGTTGAGTATGATTAGACTACATAGATCTGCATTTGAAAAGAAAATATTCTATCCCTTATTTAACCATAGGCCAAAAGTTCGCAGTCAAACCGGCATCAATCCATCTGATACATTTATGTATTCAATGTAGCATGAAATACAACAGCACAAATATACTATACTGTCAGGAATGGACATCTGAACAGTATAGTTAGAAAAAACATTGACTCTTGACCAATACAGGAATGTTACATTTGTATGGCAAGAAGAACAATAAAATAAAAACTCCATAGGAAGGGACTGGTCCTTTTTGCCGACTTACAATCCCATCCACGATTCTGCATATAGAAAACCTCATACTACATCTACTAATTACACAGATATATTCAATCCATTGACCTAATTCAACTACAAAACAAATAACCTAAGATTACCCTCCCTTAATATAACTTTACAAAACTATATAGCCATTCATGCCCGACTTAAATTTAACATTTAGCTACATTCTCACAGATGAATTTTATAAAATTTGTTTTATAATGTTGAGTATAGATCGGCTGCATAGATTCCATGGTTAAAAACATTCCAAAATAAACATAACTGATCAAAATACAAAGTCATCGATAATGTCAATTGCAGAGGGAATACAAGAAAATCCCATAGCATTCATCATAAGATGCCGCAGTGACATCGATGACCTATATATTCTAATTGAATATAAAAACCACAACATAATTAACTGCTAATGAATCCATGCAATGTCCATATCCAACTTAAATTTCATCATTTAAAATTTAAACAATAAATATTAATACAAATAAAATTAATAAAAGGGAAATGATTTTTTTTTAGCAAGCAAATATGTAAAACTTAAACATTTATAATTAATTTGAAACATAAGTCAGATATATATAATTTAAATATTAATTGTCAATTTAAAAATCAGATAGGAGTTTGTTTTTTTAAATTTAGGTTAACTGAATCTTAAAAGCTTGAACAAAAGTTCTTAATTATTTTTTTAAATTGTATAGTTCATAGCTCACGGTAGAAGAGTCCAGCGTCCTGTTTTTAATTCCCACTATGTCTCCATTGGAAGACTGCTCTGATGTTCTGGAGGTAGCATTAGCTGGTTCCATTCTGGTATCACATCTTTTCATTTTTTAAAATAAGTGAGAAAGAACGACAAATGTGTCTTATCGTTCATCTCACCAAAACAAGTTGAAAACACTCAGGAAAACTGTATTTCTCTTTTTATAGTATCCACACAGATTCAACCAACAAAACGTCACTAATCCATCTTTTTCATTCGAGTTCAGGCTGAGGCTTGGTGCTTCCATTGGTCAAACTAATTTCTCTTTATTCTCTTATCTAACTTTCATCTGACTTTTTAATTACACAAGAGCCCCAAGGCTAGCTTGCTTTTCAATTAATAAACAATCATTTCCATTTACAGATTACAGGAATTAATTAATACCTGTTTTTAATTTTACTTACGTTATTTCTTTATTAAAATATGATTATATTTAAATCTTGTATTTTTTTTATAAAAAAATATGTTCAAATACTTTTTTTTATTTATAAAAAAAAATATTTTTAAAGTTTTGCATCTGTGTGAATATATATACAATTAACAAACATTTTAATTTTAGCATTAAGTTTTTTTTTAATACATTTATTTTTATTTGCGAACTTAAAAGTTTTTATTTCAAATTAATGTAACTGCATATTTATATATCATTACATATCAGTAAACTTCCTCAAAAAAACAAAAAACATTAAAAAAAAAAGAATTTACTTAGTGTTAGTAATTACGTTACACAAATTGATTATATGAAAATTTCAAAAAGACAAAACTTTTTTCTAGAAGACAAAACAGTAATTACGCACAAATGTAATAATAAAAAAAATGTTGACTGTTGATTCCTTACTACCAGCTAAATTTCTGCCCCCCTCCCTTCCAAATTTCTTTTCTTCTACTTTTAACTATTACTTACGCAAGTTGAACGATTAGATTTTAATTTAACAAGACTTTTTCTAAAAAAAAATTAAGATTTATATTTATTATTACGTTTTATTCCTCGTATTTATTTTCACATATGCGCAATTTTTCTTACTGGCAGTACCTTTAAAACAAAATTGAAAGTATAACTTTTCATTAATACAAAAAATATATTTATATTTCAGAAAAAATATTACGGGCATGATTTGTCTTTAAAATTCTCAGGGTACTCGGTGGTTTATTAAAGATCACCCCACATTGGGTGCCAGTTATAATGATCCAAAAGAAAGTGGAGATCGAATCTAACCACAATCTGCAGTACAAGGGCACCATCTAGGCATTTGAGCCTAGAAAAATTTATAAAGTAGGCAGATAAACGCTGTTAAGATTCCACTTTATTTAAATATTTAGATCGTTAGCCCATTGTCACTAGCTCAGTAAAGATGCAGAGATAAGAAATAACTTGTTTAATTTGTATATATAAAAAAATAAAAGGCACTGTCAGTAAATAACAAACAAACATTTATTTACGCACATATAAATTTTGAATCATTTAAATTTTGAGGAATAAATTTAACATTTTAGATTTTTATATTAACTTTTAATTTTACATTTAAATAGATTGCAATGAGTTTAATATTTTATTTAGAGGGTCAAGTATGAATAGACTACATAGATCTGAATTTGAAAAGAAAATATTCTATCCCTTATTAAATCTTAGGCCAAAAGTTACTATACTGTCAGGAATGGACAAGTGAACAGTATAGTTAGAGAAGACATTGGCTCTTGACCAATACAGGAATGTTACATCTGTATGGCAAGAAGAACAATAAAATAAAAACTCCATATGAAGGGACCGTAGTCCTTTTGCCAACTTACAATCCCATTCATAGGCAAAGGGTTGGAGTGGTGTATACAGTGATTCTGCACATAGCAAAACTCATACTACATCTACTAATTACACAAATAAATCCAATCCATTGACCTAATTCAACTACAAAACAAATAACCTAAGATTACCCTCTTTTAATATAACTTTACAAAACTATATAGCCATTCACGCATGACTTAATTTAACATTTAGCTATGTTCACACATGAATTTTATAAAATTTGTTTTATAATGTTGAGTATAGATCGGCTGCATAGATTCCATGGTTAAAAATATGTTAAAATAAACATAACTGATCAAAATACAAAGTCATCGATAATGTCAATTGCAGAGGGAATACAAGAAAACCCAATAGCAGTCATCATAAGATGCCGCAGTGATATCGATGACCTATATATTCTAATCGAATATAAAAACCACAACTTAATTAACCACTAACGAATCCATGCAATGTCCATACCCAACTTAAATTTCATCATTTAAAATTTAAACAATAAATATTAATACAAATAAAATTAATAAAAGAGAAATGATTTTTTTCTTTTAGCAAGCAAATACATAAAACTTAAACATTTATAATTAATTTGAAACATAAGTCAGATATATATAATTTAAATATTAATTGTCAATTTGAAAATCAGATAAGAGGTTTTTTTTTAAATTTAGGTTAGCTGAATCTTAAAAGTTTGAACGAAAGTTCTTAATTATTTTTTTAAATTGTAAAGTTCATAGCTCACAGTAGAAAAGTCCAGGTTCCTGTTTTTAATTCCCATGATGTCTCCATTGGAAGACCACTCTGATGTTCTCGAGGTAGCATTAGCTGATTCCATGCTGGTGTCACAGTCTTTTCATTTTTTAAAATAAGTGAGAGAGAACGACAAGTGCGTCTTATTGTTCATCTCACCAAAACAAGTTGGAAACTCTCAGGAAAACTGTATTTCTCTTTTTATAGTATCCACACAGATTCAACCAACAAAACGTCACTAATCCATCCTTTTCATTCGGGTCTGGGCTGAGGCTTGGTGCTTCCATTGGTCAAACTAATTTCTCTTTATTCTATTATCTAATTTTCATCTGACTTTTTAATTACACAAAAGCCCCAAGGCTAGCTTGCTTTTCAATTAATAAACAATCATTTCCATTTACAGATTACAGGAATTAATTAATATCTGTTTTTATTTTTACTTACATTATTTCTTTATTAAAATATTTTTATATTTAAATCTTGTATTTTTTTATAAAAAAATACGTTCAAATACTTTTTTTTATTTATAAAAAAAAATATTTTTTAAAGTTTTGCATCTGTGTGAATATATATACATTTAGCAAACATTTTAATTTTAGCATTTAGTTTTTTTTTAATACATTTATTTTTATTTGCGAACTTAAAAAGTTTTTATTTCGAATTAATGTAACGGCATATTTATATATCGTTACAATATATATATAAAAAGAAAGTTACTGTTAACACTAACTGAAATAATTATAGAAAATATACAAACCATTATACAGTTACAAATATCCAGTAACGCCCTCTGTTTAAAGATCTATATCTCAATAATAAACCGATTATTGAGATATAGATCTTTAAACAGAGGGTGTTACTGGATATTTGTAATTGTATAATGGTTTGTATATTTTATATATATATATATACACCTGGGTCTCGTTTTATGCGATAGATAGGTTCCTCAGAAAACACGTGCAAACAAAATCGCGCAAAAATAGACGTAACTTACATTGAAAAAGGGGGGTTGCAGTCTGCGATTTTTCAAAATTCACATAAAAGTAAAGCACCAATGTAAAATTACTTTAAAATTTGTGCAAAAAAAAATAAGGAAATAAAATATGATTAATAAAAAATTTCAAATTTGAAAAAAATTGATACAAGACAAACTTTTTTTAACTATAATATTTAATTTTATTCAAAATAATATATTTTTATGCATAATTTACAGTACAGTAATTTACATTTTTTATACACGTTTGAATTATTATTGCTATTTGCCCAAAAACACGTTCGTTTGCAAACTAGTAAAAAATCAGATTCTCATGTGATATGATGTAATGTGATGTATTTGGCTTCTCCTTAAATGAAATCAAGAATATCTCAGCAATTATTCTCACAAGAGGAAATACAACTAGCTCCAAGTTCATTCTCATGTTGGGTTAATGGTTTTCTGTTGACGACGACGATGATTTTATTAATTGTTTATGAACTTAGACTTATGATAATAAAAAGACATTTATTCATCACTGCTGGGAAAAATTTAATCAAAACTAACAACAAAAAATTAAATTCTTATTTTTGTCTTTAATTTTCAATTCCGTGTAAAAATCAAATTTCGTTTTACATCACATTAATTTCAAGTCACCCATAAGTAATTTTTAAATTGTTAATTACAATTAAAAATCAGATTTTAATTGTGCCCATTGCTATTACTGACCTTTTAAAAATAAACTTGTGGACACTAAATGATTAATAATTGATTATGTTCTTTTTTAAAAAGCAAAAACAGAATGTGATTTAAAATGCAAAATTAACACGCACAATGTTTGAACAAATTTATATTATAATCTTGTAAAATTTAATGTGTGTATATACATAAAATGTGGAAATCATGGTTTTAATTTCATTATTGCATAAAATCTCACTATTATAAAGCACTGAAAACATTGAAATTACTAAGATGAAAGTAGAATTCCAATAATGTGCTATTACTTTCAATATAACATACATGTGCAAAATTTATTATTTAAAGTAATAGCGCATTATCGGAGGTTGACTTCCGGTGAAACACGAATCGCGTAACTTCAAAATCGTGTTAAATATGTCCACATAAAAAGAGACCCAGATGTATATATATATATGTGTGTGTGTACCTTTATAGAATTCTATTTTTTATTTCACTTCCATACTTGGAAATCTAAATATCTACCAACTTGGAAACTGTAGTTAAAATCAAGAAAGTACAGGGGGAAGGTTATTAAGTTAGTCAATATTTTTTTTGTTAAGTAAAGTTTAGGTCAGCTCTAGTGAAATAACACTGATATAAAATAATGTAAGATTTTATTTGATATTATTCCATATTAAAAACTAAGAACACACACTTGCTACAGGACAGAGTTCATTTTGTTTATTTGTTTTTTGTTAACTAATGATTGCTTACATTTGGTATGAATGACCAATCTTCGAGTGTGGATGTTTTTCTGTCAACTTTAGGGAGCTTGTACATAATTAGGGGGTCCCCAAAGAAGATAGAATTTCTACAGCTGGAATTGGATAATGAAGCTGTTGTACATACATTGATATAATATTGTAAAATGGTTAGTCAGTTTCATGATCATTGTGATAATGAATTAATGATTTTTTTATTAAATTTTATCTGCTTTGTAAATATTTCATGCCTTGTCATGTATATCTACTGTGGGTAAGAGCTGGAATAATAAACACCTTTAATCGTTAATATCGTAGAAATACATACTTGATACACACACACATATATACATTTTTTATCATGTTAACCCTTTTCCCGCCTCTTACGAGGCCTCTCGTAAGCAGTTGACGTCACTCTAATTCCCTTATTTTTAATGCTAGAATATTCATTTGACAGTTATTGATTAGATTTTTAAAAGCTCTATATGATGGTGCCCTCTTCTGAATGATTTTACAAGTAAAAAATCAATAAAACAGCCTCTGAACCTAAACAAAGAAATAAACTTCTCAGTGATTGGATGCCAGCCAGCTGTCAGCTGACAAAGACATTCTGATTGGCTGGCAAGAACAAAGAAACTGCCTGATCAAAGAAAATAAAGCAAAACGCTGAGATTTTTCATTTTGAATATGATTTAAGGTATGATTTAAGTATAACCTGAGAAATTAAAATCATTTTTACATTATATACTAAAAAAACAAAATTATTTTCGAAAAATATTGAAGATTTTAGTAAAAATATTTAAGATTTAGCAAAAAGAAAATTTACTTTTTTATAATGGAAAATTGAAAAAAGAGCATTCACGTCACCATTCCTTTGTTTATCAGTTGCTTTATATTTGCCGAAGTTGAATATTTTATAATAAATAAATAGCAATTTTTTATTTTTGAAAAAACTTTCGTTCATTTTTATAACCTTATAAATTATATATATACTTTATATAAACGAATCTGAGGTTAATTTAGTATTATAAGTGAATATATTTTAACAATTGGCTTTGTCTTCAGTTTGTGACTTGGCCAATTAAAAGCTTTGATTTTTACCTCATACAACCAATGATTTAATTAGCGGTTAAAAGGTTAAAGGAATTTTGAATATTCATTTTGTTAGTCAATAAATACTGTTAACTTGATTTTCATTAAAATGGTCTCTGGTGTGTCAAAATTATTTATCTCTTTGTTAATCAATTCATACTCAGATATATATGCATATACACACACTTTCTTTTTACATTATAATATAGTAATGTAGTTAGAGAAACCCTTTACTCAATTGGACCCTATATAGAGGTGCAGTAATTGCTGTATAGTGTAAATTCATCCCTGAAGAGAGCCAAATGCAATATTCTCCTGAGTTTGAATGCTGAGGCATAATGAAATGTGAAAGAGGGGTGATGTATGGATGGATTAGCCTAAATTGTTTCTGAATTTAATGTTTTAGAAGGTTTAAAATGGAGTAAATCTTTTGAACAAAAAATGTCAATTCAGTATTTAGATATTAAAGTTACCCATAATAAAAATAAATTAGATTATTGTATGGTAATAAAAGATATTGAAAAAAGAGGATATATTCCTTGGTATTTAAATGTGCCAATAGCACATAAATTATCCGGTTTAAAATCATTTTTATTTAGGAATAATAAATTATGCAAATATAGTTCTGATAAAATAAGTAACATAAATGTATTTATTATGGATTTGTTAAATATTGGATATGATCATAAATTAATTTATAATATTGTTACTAAGTTTAATAATAATAGAAATGTTTTAGATGCTATAGATATTGATAAGATAAAATATACTTGGATATCAATACCATTTATTTGTAATGAACAAGTGAAATTTATAAAACAGATACATAAAAATATATGTCGAGTTGCATTTTATACTACTCCTAATTTAAATAGATTAATAAATAATTCAAAAAATAGGTGTAGTATTTTAAATCAAAGTTGTGCAATATATAAATGGCTATGGGTTTGTGGAAAGGCATATATTGGGGAATCTCGATGTACATTGGAGAAAAGATCAAAGGAGCATTTGTTGTTATATAAACGAGTGCAAAAATCAAGACAAGAGAATGTTAGAAATGATGATGTATCACCATCAGTATTTTTTGATCATAATGTAACATGTAATTATGGTTTTGATTTTGATTTTAATAAAGTTAAGATTTTGTGTATTGAAAGAAATAATAATAAACGCAAAATTAAAGAAGCTATGTTAATAAAAAGTGAAAAGCAACAGTTGATAAACAGACAGGCCGCCAATATAAAAATTAATGAATTGTGGGAAAATTGATGTATGACGTATTACTTTTTGTTTACATTTGTAACGGTTTTTTCTAATACAATTTGAATCTAGTTTACAACGACTACATAGATAGTTGAAAGTACTTCTATTAAATTGATATATATTTGTTTTTTTAAAAATATTGTTTTACTGTGTTAATTATTGTATTGTTTTGAATAATTATATATATATATATATATATATATATATCCCTTGCTTTAAAAAGTTATATATATATATATATATATATATATATAACTTTTTAAAAAGCAAGGGATACTATCTACTACTCCCAAAATATTCTTCCTATCAAAAATTTCCTTTGTATTATTTAATAAATTATTCAAAGTAATAGCCCTCTTCCAAACAATTTTCCTAGTCTCAAACAAATTAATATTTTTATTTACAATATAATTTGTTTGGAAATAAGAAAATTGCTTTGAGAAGGAGTATTTCTTTTTATTTAATACTATAAAATCAAAATAGTATGCTGAGCATGCTTTCACCTAATTAAAAATCATAATCATAGCTATCATTATCCAAGAGGATTGCAAAATTTGTAGAATTACAAGAGTGGCAATTTTCATAAAATTTGATTACAAGATGTAAATAAATTTATTTACATAAGCCATTTTTGACAGGGGGATGCAGCATTCTTTCTTGTTGATTGTGTGCATTTTATAGCAATGTATCAGGCTTCTTTAACTTTGCATTTGGCACTGTTTCTCTCAGAGCAGACAATTTTGGAAGATGTTGGTTCAAAACTGTGATCATGTTTGAACTCATGTTCAAGAAAGGTAAATTTAATGTCTGTATTAATTTTGGTTCAATTGTATTGATATTTGTGCTGCACAATTCTTGTAGAAAGATTGACATGGGATTCTCAAAGTAACTACATTGCAGTTTGTGTTATTGCATTTAATTTTAAACACTATCTGGGAATTCTGTTCTGGAGGCATCTTATCTTATATATTGTTGATCAGACAGTTCAGAGCAGGAGGAGTGTGAAGACTGTGTATATGTTCGGTGCATATTTTATTTATACTGTGTGTTGCCCCCAGTGTATATATGGTAGAGATACTCAGGGTTTTCACCAGCATAAGTAAATATGTTTCTAATTTTAGTGTAGACTGTTTTGAGGTTGTCTTTTTTGAAAGAATTGAAATAAAAAGAATTATATAATGTTTATTATTAAAAATTTAGGATTCTGAAGCAATTACTTTGTTTAAGAGTTATTTTAATAATAATGGTGTATAGGAAATAATTGTAAATTGTGAGTAATAATTAGTATATATTTGTTGACATATTTTTGTGTTATAGATTTTTATGTTCTTTAGCTAGTCTTGTTTAGTTTTCAATTTGGGTTAATTTTCATTATTTTATTGACTAGTTTAGCTTTAGTCTTTTAATATTTTTTATATATTGTAATGGTCAAAACATAGTTCATTTATTTTACATTTTCTGTATTTATTTACATAAATTACACAGGCACCACCTGGATTTAAGCACCAGAAAATAAACTAACCCATGTATATTTAAAACAATATTTTATTCAATAATGTAACTAACCCATGTATATTTAAAACAATATTTTATTCAATAATGTAACTATTACACAGTTCCATTTGTAATGTCAGGCTAAATCACAGAGAACATAAGTTAATCTCGATGAAGGATGGTTGACTACTTAATCTTGCATAAACAAGGTAACAAATCATGTAATAATAATTTATTTGCAAATGTACTTATTAATTGATGTAATAAAATTAAAAAATCATGTAACAGAAATTTATTTACAAAGTATAATCATTAATTGATATGCAATTTAATTCTTTAACAAAGTCCTTTAATCTTTATACATCATAGTATCAATATATTCATAAATAATGTAATACATTTATCGTACCTTTAACTCTGACATCAATAAATTTAAATATAACTTTACATATGTATCAATTTATAAATATAATATTTCTTTGACTTGCATATCTCCTAGTATTTACACATACATATGCTCTATATGGGATAGAGATCAATGCTATCTTTATCACAATAATCATAAGAAATGGTCTTTTTTTAGATCTTAATCCTAAACCTCACCACTTATATAATAATAATTATAAAGAGGTGATTTTTTTGGTTCTAATCCTGACTGAATAAACCTTCTATACAATAATTATAAGGAGTGACCTTTTGGTCCTAAGCCTAATTTAATACAACCACAATTTATACAGGGATGACTCATTCTGAGATTGATCCCTAATTCATCAAACTAATAGAAATATGTTATCCCATATGGATATCAACATAAGTAAACTATTAAATTTTGAATAAACAACTGCACATATATAAATCTTTCTACATAAAATCCAATTTTCAATAATCAAATATAAGTTTAACCATAAACAAATGAATAAGTTTAACTACAAATAAATGAGAGTAGTGAAAATAATTATATCATTAATTATTGTTATTTGAGAGTGGCAATTTATATGTGTTTATTGTACTTACATGATTATCATTATTTTTTTAACATTTCATCTTATTAATAGCTTATATAAAAGTTATAAACTTAGCTCACATATGTGATATATAATAAATTTTTTTTAATTAGCAATTTTTGTCAAGATAGGATAACAAACATTATTTATAAATTCAGATTAGTTCAAATAAAGTACAAATCAGACTTTAATTATAAGACTCACCAAAACAAAATAATTATCATTTCTTTCTTTCTGAAAACTATTAAAAGTCCATTTATGGTTATAATGCACTCTTGTAATTTCTGTCTTTTAAATAAACCTATTTATTCACTTCAACTGGTATTATTTAAATAGCATTCAAAAGTTTTCCAGACTATATCTAGATAATTATTAGTAGTGATCCTCTTTTTTTATTCACAATGCATAATGAAATCCTGGGACTCAAATGAAATAGTATTCTAATCTGATCAAAAGAAAAAAAAACTTATTTTCATATCAAAACGTAGTTTCTTTCTTGAATCTTGTTTTAGTTTTTTTTAACCAAATTTGCATATTATTTTACTTAGAAGAAGAAAAAAATTGTTTTTATTGAAATGAATAATAAATTGTTCTTTTCAATATATACATGTGCATGTGTTTATATATGTGTGTATATAATATTGTTGCCATTTAAGCTTTTATCAATAAAGAGGTCCTGAAATTTTGATACTTACTTTTAATGTATTTAAATTATATTCAAGTACCAAGTATATCATATAATATTTAAAATGATGTCTATTTAAAAAGCACTGGCATCTAAAAATCTCAAATCAAGAAAAGATTAATCTTTTCTTCCAATGCATAAGCTTGTGGTTAAGACCTGTAGAGGTCCCTACCTTCACATTTTTAACAGCACAAGCTTTAGGTTTATTGCCTTAGTAAATATTAAAACCTGAAGGAAAATAGGAATGTTTTTATTAAAAATCAATCCTCCATTGTAAAAACCTATCTTAGAAGATGGTGAAAAAGTTTAAAGTATGGTATCTAATTTTTTGACTAGTGTTCTATATTTTTAAAAAGTAAGCCACTGCTAGCACTTTACCCATGGGCATACATTTCATAAATTTTAACAGATAGAAAAATGAAACTAATAAACTTAAAGCTTATAAAACTGGATATTGTGAGGTAGTTGTCATTTGATCCATTGATTAACAAAAATTATGGTTTCACATCAGCTACTGAAAGATTTTATGAAATATGGTTTTATATGTAATAAAATAATTATGTCCATGTAAATCAACAATCATTTAACAAAGATATATTAATAAATAATATACTAATTGTGATTTAAATATCTGTTTAGATGGGACAGAAAATGACAAAAAGATTACAATGTTTACATTTTAACTACTGGTATGTTATCACACTTATTGGATAAAAATTAAGCTCTTGCACAAGCAATTATATACCACTTTCTATATATATCATTTTCATAAATAATGAAGTCAAACCTGAAATAACATTTTGTATTTAAAAATATCAACATCTTTATTTTAGAAGAAATCCATTTATAATAAAAAAAACTATTTTATTCTTTTGTCTTAATATCCGGATGTGCAAAGATGCGTTTTATACTTGAACTGAATACTAATTCTAAAACAATGAAAGTAAAAACAAAAAGGTAATCATTAATTCTGAACTTGTAGCAATATAACATCTCTTCCTTCAATATTAAAAACTGTATTATATTACAATCAACTTTAATAATCAGCAGAGTAACACTCATCTCACCAACATAGATTAGTCTCGTATTTTTATACTCTGTTACATATAGTGAGTTTGTTCTATTATGGATGCCTATCTATATTTTTTGTGTGTGTAACTTTAAAAATTTTAACATTTATCCAATTCAGACTTGAAATTCAGTCCTAATCATAGCAAATAGAAGCTTAAAAATACCACACAAAAAGAGATTAATTGGGCTAAATAAAATTATATTGCTTTATGGGTTTTGTACTTTACTTTATCAATCTAATTTGTTGTTGACACAAACTAATGATATATTACATTATTGTTTTTATATACAACTTTTTTTTATTGTATGTAATATATAAATTTGCTTTTAAATAGAAAAAATAATGTAATTTTTATTTTTTAAAATAAAATTTTATATTAAAGAAAGATTATTTTGAAGTTATTAATTTTGATATAATATATATATATTCTTCTGAAAAGTAAGTGTTCTAAAATATAAAAGTTAAGTCATTTATAATTAGTGTTACTTCATTTCTTTTTGTGCAAATGTATTCAAAGAAGACAATCACTTCCTACTGAGATAAAAATTTCCATCTTTTTTCATTTCTTATTTTCAGTAAAAAAAAAAAAGTTTTTAATGAATTATTTTTTTAATGGAAACAAAAATAAAAACTTTATATATACGACTTCTAACAATTTTAATAATTCTAAATTAACATCTTATTTGTTATTTGAAAATATAAGTTGGTTTAATTAAGGCTTTACAGAAGCCGGCTAATCTAAAGGACCATCTTCTTGAGTATCAATGATTGATTTATCATTCATATAATAACATAGAAATTACATAAAAGTGGACTATTTTTATGTAATAAATCAACATCGGTTCAGAGCGAAAGTATTCTTTGTAAATTTATAAAGCATGAAGATTGGCTGTCTTAATATAAAGCTGAGCACTAATTGTGTATATATGTGTGGAGATGATAATCTGGAACAACTGATGAGTACTGGTTTAGCACGAAATATCTATATTGGTGATTATTTATCTTTTCAACATGAATGTGATCAGATGAGTCAGCAATATAAAATGGTATGGAGAGTTAAGGGTCATGTGAATGTCTGAGTTCTAATCCCTTATATATTAAAATGTTTTAGTAAATCTGATTTGTGAACATTATTAAATATTATTTAGAATTTAAAGGAAAGTTTATTATTTTAAAATAAATTATGCAATAATGTTAAAATTCAACTAATTTTTTTCTTGTTTAAAAGTAAATATTAACAATTATTACTATTCCAATGTGACAATAATATTCATAAAATAAAAATTTTTAATATTTTATTTCTATCAATTCTGCCTCTCTTATAAAAACTTAATAACATTTTTTATTTTAATATTTTGTTTTCACATAATAAAATAGGCATATTTTGTCAAGTTCCATCTTATGAGGCATTTTTTTTGAAAAGTTACATAATTTTTTTAATAATGAATATGTAAAATCATAATAAATGGGAAATCATAGAATAGCTACAAACTTTATTAATACTTCATTTAATATTATAAACTCACACGAATTTGTCATATTTATATATTTTTAAAATGTCAGCCTCAGGCTTGACTTTATAAGATTGTCAATCTTATTTATAAAGTTATGATATTTCTAGTAATTATAACTAGATAATCATCTTTACATGGAATTTGTGCACATTCTCCAAACTCAGTTCAATAATCAATTCTAAGATATCAAGCTGTCAGAAGAAGTAATAAAGTTTTTAAATATTAAATAAATCTGTATTATATTGATTGTGAAAACTGCAAAATGCAAGAAAGCAAAAATGTAAAAAAAAAATCAATTTTATGTTAAAAAACAAATAGATAATTAACATTTTGTAAATAGCCAAAAGAAGAAATTCTGTGATAGTTCAGATTCGATCTAAATTATAAAAAAATAACTACTATAACTTTATCACCTGAATATTATTAAATCTTCCAGTGGAATGAATGAACAAAAAATAAACAAATAAAATTTTCCGAACTAGTTTTATCTTAATGGAGTCATAGCTATTAAATATGTGTTTGACAAACTCACAATATCATAGTTAAATGTATTTTTTTATTTATTGATTATAATTTTTCAATTTATATTGATGTGTGTATTGGGTTTCGTTATTTATCCTCTAATAATATTTTTTTAAAAAGATCTGTATTTTTTTTAAATTTTTATGAGGTGTCTTATACTTTTATTTTATGTTCTTCTATTTGTTTGGTTTATATTTAATATCTTATTTCTAATATTTATATTGGAATCAGAAATATAGTTTGATGTGTCAATAACTAAATATTATTCTAAACTGCATTCAGTGAAATAAACTTAAACTACTCCTACATAGTATATAAAAATTTTGTGAATGGCAGAATACTATTCATATAATAGATAGTAGTTGATGTCATTTTACATCATTCTGATAACAATAGTAAATTTTCATGACTTGTTCTTATGAAAACATTTGACTAGGTGCTATAACAAGAAAAAAATCTTAATTCTTTAGAATTGGTGGGGGGGAAATCTAAAACAAAACTCAACCTATCTTTTTTATAATTAAAAGAATAAAATGTATAAAAGTAAGTAAATATGAAAACTCAGAATAAAAATTAGTTTGTAAAAGAAAACTTTCAAAAATGTAATTAGTTTAAAAGATTACTGATTGAATTAATTAAAATAAAAACATTTAAACTATCTCATAAAAGTGATAGTAGATTAATCTAAGAAAATGATTAAATAACATGCAATGTAAAAATCAATTAGATTAACAAAATGTAAAAAATTAATTAAAAAAAACAGATTCTAGTTACAATCACAATTAAAAATAATGATAAGAAATTAAAACAATGAGAGAGAGGGAGTGTAAAAATCATAACTGTCTATTGTTATATTATTCTGCTCTTGAGTCTGTGAATCATTCCAGTCTTCATTTTGTGATTGATTCATTGTGTTATTCATTGCTCCAAAGATTCAGAAATCTAAAGACAAATAGAACCATTTGTTAATATTGCAGAAAATATTACTGCAGAAGCTGCAAATCTAGCAACATGTGATGCTAGATCACTTTAGAAATGTTTGACTGGTCTTCAGGCTTCAAAGTTCTCCACAAAATTGGCTGATCTGCTTGAACCTCACTAGAAACTGATGCAAAAGTCATTAAATAAATGCTTCCACTACTCTCTCTCTCCCATTGTCAAGACAAAGAATAGAAAACAAGCCCTGAAGCCATCAATGGAAAACAAAAAGCCAAACGGTTGGAAATTGACAATCATAAAAACTTAAATAAATATATTTTGATCAGTCTATAGATACTTTATTTTGATATGAAATGAATTTTAATTAATGAAGGACTATTATAAAAATTAGCCTGATTAATTATTTATATTTCATTATGTAAAATATTAGATTGTTATATTATATGTATGCTTGAATAAATATTAATGTTTACTTAAGTATTATTTGGTCTATTTTCTCTCTCTCTTGTCACTGTGTCATCATTTATTTAAAGAGATAAATGTTTATATATATTAAGTAAATGTGCTGGACTCTGGTTAAAAATAAGAGCTAACTTGGGATATTTCAAGCACTGGTTTGTGTGCCTGTCATCTGAAGTATGCTGACTATATAACCTATGGTTGGCTGTCACCTGAGTTTCATTCTCAAAACAAATAAAATGTTTTGGATGGCAGGGTTTTGTTGCAGCAGTTGAGGAGAGCCATGGACAATAAATATGGTCATGTTATGCTTTGTATAGCTCAATCTGGCCATGGGCATTGTTGATGGTTATGCTATGAATAGTATTCTCTTCTCTGCTTGAAGAGCCAGTCTGCTCCCATAATATTAACAATATAAAATAATAATTACCAAGAAGTTATGTATTGAGCTTAATATTATATGCTTAGTAAAGTTTACACATTAAACTTAGTTAAAAGCAAGATATTAAAACTAGTTAAAACCAAAAGACATTAAAGTCATTTTACAAGATATTTTAAACCTGGTCAATATGGTAATTTTGGGGTCCCGATTTAATATATATCAGTAAAAACCAGTCAACATTTAGACAATCTCAATATCAATAACAATCAACAATTTCAACTGGTGTCAATATTTTTAAACCAAATCTGCAATTATATGTTTAATGCTTGACTTCTACACAGACAATAAATAGCATATCAAAAAATTTAAGCCTTCTGAAACTATACAACATTTAACAAGAATTTTTAATAAATAGTTTTAAACTAATTTCATAGAAAGTTTATTCATACTATTAATATTTTCCACCATAAAATTTAATATTTAGTACTATTAAATAAAACTATTAGTCCATTAATATGACATAAAGATTTAGTTAAACACAATTCATTATGTATGGTCATCATCCTAGAAGAACTTATTAGTAGTATAAAGCAAAGTTAATTAAATAAATAATAAATATTGAAATTAATACAAAATAAAAACAAATTATTTCAAAAATATATTAAACATAATTTTTTAAAAAATACTATAATGATTTATTTTTGAAATATAGAGTATTAAAAAATAATATTAATTCTATAATAGCAGTAAAAAATATAATTTATAAAAAATTTAACAAAAATAAAGATTATACAAAAAGCAATGAAGTATTTGTTTAGAAACTTACTATTATAAATGATAAAGCAACAGCAACAAAAGAAACTAAAGATAAATAATGGTCTTTTTCTGATAATTTTAATATCATACATTTTAATAGAACTTTATTAAATTAAAAATATCTAATCTTGATATTAATTTTGCAAGAATTACCATAGCC
The DNA here is from genome assembly GCA_028023455.1 of Epiperipatus broadwayi. NCBI lineage: Eukaryota > Metazoa > Onychophora > Udeonychophora > Euonychophora > Peripatidae > Epiperipatus > Epiperipatus broadwayi. Next base: position 1,826,104 of record JAQFVV010000211.1, read on the forward strand.
AAACTCATTCAATTTTTATAACAAATATAAATGAAATAAATGATGCTTTAGATGCCCAAGCTATATTTTAAAATTATCATGAGAAATTTTATACTAGAATAGGAAACAATATAAATATATATGAATTCTTTTTTTTAACCAAAAAAAATATTAGCCAAAAGAAATACAGTCTCCACATGAATCCTAGCAGAGTTAGGTTGTATTGTGATGTACACATGTAGCCATCTATAGTTCCTTTAATAGTTTGTGAGTAAGCTAAATAAAGAAAATAATTAAAAATCTTATATTTAATAAATATGCCTTATTAAGATTAGAACAAAGATAATCACGTTCACAAGCTAGTATTTAAAAAAAGGAAAAGAAAAGATTGTGTTTTGGATCACTATAGTTACAGAAACAAGTTCAGCAAGGCAAACACACGTACTTTCTTTTGAATAAAAATATATTTATATTATCTTACTTTTACAAATAGATTTTGGACTTATAGCAAAAAATATGTACTGTGAATAAAAAAAATACTTAAGAAGAAAAGGACATAAAACTCCCCCTCATTTGATATCTTGATGATTAAAATGGAATGACTGACAACAAATGCTATGCCTATCTACCATCAAGCTATAAAACTATCAAATTTACCATGGATTGTAATATTGACAAAAGGAATGGTTGTATATCATTTAAAAATAAAATGTTCACGGAGTGTTTTGTTATCATCAATGTGCCAAAGAGGACATTGTGATATATAAGTTAAACTATATATATATATATATATATATATATATATATATATATATATATATATATATATAAGTTAAACTTGGTAACAGACACTAAGAGAAAATTTTCTACATGAAATAAAATTTCACTTATTGTAATAGTAGTTTAATGATAAAATATTTATCAAAGTCTTTTTTCATTAATAATCTTAATTAATGCAAATATATCTTTTCATTTGATATATGCTTAAATATAGACTCAAGTAATTAAAACTTAAATCAATTATTAATGTAATATTTTTTTAAACAAATCTAAATTTAAACATAAATAATATTCTATAAAATTATTATTAAAAAGTATTACTTGATTCAAAAGATATATAACATATAAAAAGAAAAAAATATATAAAAGATAATAATGTTAAAATTTTATTACATTTTTTTTTTACTGTATCAGAAGGAATTTGCAATTAATCCTTTATGAGACTGTATGTGTTAATAATTTTAATAATAGATTGTTTTTACAAATTGCAATCTGGCAGGGGTAAATTATAAATATATATTATAATTATAAATTAGTGATCAGGCTGATACACATGCACTTTACAGATTTTTTAAACTATATTTAAATGAATACTCTCATTCTAAAACACAAGATAAAGTCTTTATAAAAAATAGAATGAATCCATCTATCGTTACAATTTATTAACATAGTGCTATATAAATAAATACCTTATTAAATATATATATATATATATATATATATATATATATATATATATATATATATGATATTAAATTACAATTGGTAAAAGTAGAATTATGTTATTTTTTCTAGCCACCTCAATGAGTTAATGCTTACTTCAATAAATTTACATTATTATTAATCTAAGTACTTTGATTTATCTATTGCATAAATCATTGTAAAACTATTTTGTTACACAATTTTTTTACAATTAAAATATTAAATTGTACATTCCATATTATATCTCATTAGCAAATAAAATATCATTTATTGAATTTTATCTTCTTTGCTAAGCAAAAACACTTATTATAGATCCATTGGTACCTTTTAAATTTTGTGAATCCATTATAGATGTAAATTTAAATGATGATTTGTGATTAACATAGTTATTTATTATTTATATTTTTTTTAGTTGTCTAAGTACAATATTTATTTAGTATAATTTAGATCACCAAGTGGAGAAAGGTACTTAGTTCATAATTTTATTTATTATATCTGGTCACCCAAATCTAAGAGGCACTTGCAGGCCAGCTTTCACTGATTACTTATAATAATTTCTATTAAATTTATGATTGTCCAAATCTGCAAACTATTCAGTGAACAGTTAGTTTTATCTATATTGTTTTTACTTACAATTGTATTTACTATTCTTGATGATTAGTATTTTATTGATCCATTACATTTCAAGCTTACTCAAATATGTGAGCATTTGTAAGTCAGACAGCTTTTTATCCATTATTTTATTAATTGTCCATTACATGAGATAATGTTGCTTCATTAATATTGTTATTGTTTTATTAGTATTTTCCAACTCAATATATTGTCTAAAAAATAGATCATTTCAAGATTGTAGGCACAAACATCAGAAGCACAAGTCAAGAAGAATTTATTATAAATATTAATTAAGTGGATAAAACATTATGGAGATTGATGTAACATCAGACAGAGTGGCATAATTAATTATTCAACTTAATATCAAATACCAAATGCAGATAATTCAGATTTGTGCCCCAATAAGTTTTCATTGTTATGAAGTAGAAGTTTCTATATAGTATAACAGGATAGAAATTCAGGTGTTAGATAGGGTGATAGAAAATTATCATCAATTCCAAGTACAAAATATTTCAAATAATGAAACTTAATATTAAAAGTAATGATTGAATAATGAGCATGATAGGTCACTCTGGAAGATCAGCCCAGTTGTAACTATAAGTATAATTAAATAAATTCACCAGCATTATAAATAAGTAATAATCATCCATTATCATGAATAATCAACAATCAAAATAAATCAATTGTCAATCTGATAACTGGATTTTAAATGGGTCTACTGAAGACCAGGCCAGCCATTTAGCCTTTGCCAACTTGGGTCAATTATTTAACCATTAATTTGGATGCACCAATTTGAGTGCTTATCCATAGAATATACAACCATAAAAACAATAATGCTGTGATATTAAAGCATGCTGATCATCATCAATGCTCTTTCCATTTAGTACCATTAATGTACTGGCCAACTATAAACTTAATTTCTAATAAGAACTAAACTAAATAAAATATAGTGCATGAAATTTAAAGAATATACTCTTAATGCCAATCCAGGATTCAACTGGGTGCCCATATACTAATATAACCCCATTTCATATAATAGACTGTTATGTATAAATCTAGATCAGAGAACATAAGCTCTATAACTGTTACTGTGATCAAGAGATGATGCAACATATATAATATTCTAAAACTTTAGAATTAAGTTCACTGGAATAATTTTAACAATGATATATGTTTATTAATAACACTAAAAATGACATTAAGGTCTGCAGAACATGGTTCTATATATAAATTAAGTCTTCTGATTTTGATTAACATAATGAAATAAGTTATCACTTTGTGATTTACAATACCTCCTAATGGGTTTACATAAAACCATATTTATATATATCCATACAGACATGCAGTATCATATGAAATGAATATATTTGAATGGTCATTTAATAAAAATTAAAAAATAATTAAATTGTATATATATTTACTTGACACTCATTGACATATATATATATACATACACACAGAGACATGTGACAATAATTTTTAGACATATCAGAATCATCATATAAAAATACATGCTTAAAATTTATCTAAACTTGTCTATATGGCACACATTGATATTTTCATGCAGATGTGCAGTAAAATTGATAAATATATAAATGAAATTTATTTTCTATCATATTTGAATTTATCAAAATAATAAAATTCTTAAAAATATCTTCTTTCATAATTGATTTTATTTGAAAATATACATAAAATTCACACATATAAAAATATAAATGATATGAATTGAAATTATTAATTAGTCTCTTTTTATAGTCAATAATTAAGTTTTTTTCTTTTCTTTCTTTTTAAAAAAATCAATTATTTTATATAGTGTGATGTTTATAAACTGTAATATTTAAACAGCATTAAGCTGTTGCACATGAACTTTGCAGATTTTAACTATAAATGACTGAATACTAACACTTCAAACCCATGATAAAGTCTTTGGAAAAGATAGAGTGGCCATCTATCTTTTTGAACCCAAAGTCAGTCTTAAAAGAATTATTGTTGATTGATTACTTATAAACATTTTTAAATTTAAAATATAAATTCTAAATGTTATTTCTTTAATAAAAAAATTAAAATAATATTCTCAATTATATATCTCACTTGTAAACTGTTATTTTAAACCAAATAAATTATTTAAAACTTTGATCTCCTTATATATAATGTTACTCACCACCAGCTGTGCTTCATATATCTACATTTGTATGTGAATTCCTGCATATACCCAAAATAGCATATGTATAACTAATTCTTCAATCAGCTGATGAATTCTCTTGATGGTAGTCAGTCTATGATTGTCATCATTAGGAAAAGTATAATCCAGGTAATTGTTAGTCTGCAGTGATCTCCCATCTGTTTAGTTTTGGATAGACTTCAGGCAAACAAACCATCTTCTAGAATACATTTGTGGTTATAAAACATTGGAAGTTGACCTATTTCCCTCCAGATAAATTCAAATTCCTCTGTATTAAACTATAGAGCAACTGCTGAACTTACTCTCTTTGCCTTCCATTAGATCTTCTTGTGAGCTGTCTAACTTTCCAAACCCCTACTACTGCTTACCTCTAAAATATCTACTATATATTTTTTCAATCTTTTTATCAATCCTTTTTCTTGTTAGAGAGAGGTAGAAAAAAATTCATTAATTAAAAAATGTTTTTTTCCAATCTTTTTAATCTTTGCAAAAAATTCTTTAATCCTTGCAAAAAAAATTATTTTAATCCTTTTACATAATTATGCACTTCTTAAGTGCTTAATTTTGCCATGAGAAGAACCTCTGCAAATTTTAATACAACATTATGACTTTATAAAGATAAGAGCAGCTGTCTTATCTTCAACCTACTTTCTAATTATATAAGCAAATCTAAAACATTTTGAAATGCTTTAGATTTGCCTATATCATTAGAAAGTAGGTTGAAGATAAGACAACTGCTCTTATCTTTATAAATTCATAATATTGTGTTAAGATTTGTAGTAGTCCCTCTCATGGCAAAATTAAGTACTCCAAAGGTGCCTAGTATTAAGATTTAAGCCTTATGTGTATTTATGTATTATGTGTTGACAATGTGCTTAATAAGAATTAATGTTTACAGCTTTAAATTTAATCCTTTTAATTAAAAGCAACTTGGAATTTTATCAGTGTAATCGACAAGCTTTACTTTAAAAAAAGATCCCTAAAATAGATAGTAGACATTATATAATTACCAAGATATCTATTGTCATAAATCATGCTTATTTTAGTTTCAAAATCAGAATACAATATTAATTAGGTCTTTTTAACTGTTTAATTTATAATAAAAATTTATTTTAAATCCAAAATTATTTAACCCTTTATTGTGATTTTATTCCAGGGAAATGTAGAAAATATCACAAAATTTTTGTCTGTATTTATTTTTACTTTTCAACTTTATATATATTTGTCAACACATACAACTATGTTGTTGTATGTCATGAAATTTGTATGGTGACAATAGATATACAAAACACTTTTGATTAATGCCAAACATTTTAAAATTGTCATAGTTGATACTAAAATTGGGAAATGATTCAAAGATGAAATTACTTTGAGAAATGTGTTTTAAATTACAGAAATGAGATAGGATACAGGCTTGTGGAATTTGAAGAAAAGAAAATAATATTATAAAATTCTTTCTTTGAGAAAAATAATATGAAAACATCCTAATGATGACACATTAAAATTATATTATAATTAGTCTAAGAGAAAATATGTAATTTAAGATTATAATGTTATTAATAATTCAATAGTGCAAGCCAAATTAGAGAGGCAAAAACAGTTAAAAAAGACAATATTGACATTTGGTATTGTTTATTTTCAGAAGCATACCAATAAATTTAAATGTGAAGTTTCTAATTATTTTAAAATATTGACAGACTTCAATAATGATTCAAACTTAACTGAAATTAATAAAAAAAAATAACTGATACTCTCCTAAGACATCAAGTTAGCAAAAATATCTGATATAAAAAAACAGCATTCATCAGTAAATTTTCAATTGAAACAATACAATATATATTAAAAAAAGGAAGCATGAAATATTTTTAAAAGATCTATTAAGAAGAATTAAACATCTTGACTTCAAAAACAATATATAAAAATGATATAAGAAAATGTAAGTCTGAATTGGTAAGAAAAGCTATAGAAAAAAAGAAAAGTTTAAAAAGTATAAAAAAATATATATTAAAATATTAAGAAAAGTTATTTCAGCAATAAAAAAAAGATGAAACTATTACTAAAAAGAAAGACAGCATGATGAAATGTATGAAAGAATTTGCCAATAATTGTATAATAAAAAAGAACAGTAACAAATAATCACTACAGTTACTATATCCTTTGAATTGTTAAATTATTTTAAATGAAAAGATAAAGCATAAAATTAAATTTCTGAAGAAGTGAAAAGCTCCAGGAAATGATAGAACTGTTATTGATATCTTAAAAGAAACACATAAAAAAAAAATGTTGGTAGAACTCATATAATATCTAAATAATAGAATCGTATCAAATGATTGGAAAAACACAATAGTTATATTAATATTTAAAAAAATAATAAAGAAGAGATTAGAAATTGTGGACCTGTCTGTCTTTTATTAATTTTATACAAAATCTTTACTAAGATCAATATAGCTTATCTGTAATAAACTTTTGGATTTATTTCAATCGAAATAATAATCTGGTTTAATTGAGAAAAGATAGGTTCAATGAACCTAAATTGCCATTATGATTTGAATTTGAAAATTATGAAAAAACATTTGATTCTATAAGCATTTCAACAGTGATTAAATCTTTGAACTATTAAATATACACTAGGGATATTATCATATTTTTAAAAAAATATTTATCAAATTGATTGCATGTTAACACTGAGAAGATTAACATTAATAAAAATAAACAACAAAGTAATTTCATATCATTAAAACTTTTTATAACAGTTGTTTGTGAACTAAGGAAGATTATTTAAGTCCTTGAAATTTTTCAGATAAAGTTTTGCACATAATGTTTCAACATTTTAGGAAAGAGCTATCAGGTGAAATTAAGAAATTAGGTCTAAAAATACATGCTAACAGACTAAAATAATGTTCAATGAATTGTTCAGAAAAAGAAAATAAAGATTAATAATTATAAATTAATAACCATAAACCTCTTGATTAAATTATTAATACAGATAGAAATATAATGGATGAAAATAATTATAGAATCAAACTTGCATGAAATACTTTTAGCAGAAATAATGTTAGAAAATAATATTCTTGTGTGTTTAAAAAGAAAGATTTTATTAAATGTGTTTTAATAATTATTATTTATAGATCTGAGACTTGATCATTTAATAAAAGAGCAATTTAGAGACTTAGATAATTCAATAAAATACACAGAAGTGTATATTGTGAGTAGCAGAAAGAGATTGAAAATAAAAATATTTGGGTGAAAGAAAAAAACAGATATTATTAATATCACTGAATACATTAAAGAACTGAAATGGAACCAGGCTAAACATATTAAATGTACGTTAAAATAAATTATTAGTTGTCATATTAAATAATGTAGCAGCATAATAGTTGATTAGAAAAAAGAATTTAAATTTAAGAGAAACTCATAAAATATATTAAAAATTTCTCTTATCAAAGAATGAATTGCAAAACAACTCAATTAAAAATTAGATTTTAAATAATTAAATTAAAAAAAGATTAAGGCTCTGTTTAGATAAGAGATTTAAAACCAATAAAAAAAATTTCAGAAAATTTAATCAAGTATTTTGCAAATTCACTCCAATTAAACAACAAAAGTGTTTTTCAAACTCTTGTAATTAAAATAAAGTCTGATGAAAAAGATGTAAATAACAAGATTAACAAAGCCTTTGAAAAACAAAATCAGATGTTCAAAAACAAGAAGTTTTTGAAAAAAGATTCTGGATTTTCACTTAATTCTAGCTACATTCGATTTTCATTATGCTGGCTGAATAAAAAGGAGAAAAATCTGTCAATTGTTGAAATCTATCCTGGAAATCTAAACTTGATATGTTATTTTCAAATAAATCTTTAGCTAAAATGATAAAAACAATGCTTTCTTTAAATTTCAAAACTGAGGGTTGTTAAAAGATATAATAGTCATGTATGGATTGATAAATGCTTGTTATCATAAATAAAACAATTCACATGTGACTGACTGGTTTTGTAAATTGGAAAAAAAAAACTATTTAGACTTTATCTTAACTATTTTAAGTTTTAGTTTATTTTATACTAACAAGCTATATTTTATATTATGAAATGTTTAAAAACAGAAAGTGAAAGTTTTTTAAAAAAATTTAGTTGCATTAAAGCGCAACTGAATTTAAAACAAAAATGAAAAAAAGTTTTTTTTTAATAAATTTTGCTCCATATTATATATATAATTTATCAGTATTTTGAAAAATATTAATGAAATGTTTTTAATGTAAAAATTGTCAGATAAAAAGCAAAAGTGTAACATTCTTTTTAAATTTAAAATAAGGTATGGTGTCCAAGTGTTAAAATGAGTGTAATAATCATAAGTAATTTTAACTTAAATTTATTAAATTTGAGATTGAGTTCACTAGATGTAAATTAGTTCTTTTATTGCTGTCATTAAAAAATTCTTAGAGATAACAAAAAGAAATTAAAAAAAAAGAAAAAAAAACAACTATTAGTACTGTAGCTGTAGTGTTTCCATATATATATATTCCAAGGATAGTAAAGAAACTAAAGAAAATCTGCAATCAATATAACTTTAAATTAGTTTCCAAATCCATAGAATCTTATGAGAAATCCAAACTTCTACAAAAATCTAAACTTGAAAATGCTGAAAAATCAAAACTGCATCTATAAAATATGTGAATGAGGAAGAATGCATATTGTTAAAACCAGTTGCACCACCAAAAAGAAATTAAAAGAACAGCAGAAAATTGTATGCACTAATGAACAAATGTTCAATTGGAAAAAGTCAAAAATGTAATTAAAATAATACAGATAAATAAATACAAAGAGTGAAAATTTGAGAGACTTTTGGATGGGAATTCATTGAGCAGATTCTTGTTTTAAGATTATTTAGAAAGTATTTGTCAAATGGCAACAGGCTTAATAAAAATAAGTTATTTTGAGGTTGAACTTAAAACGCTGGTTGATTTGTTGGAGGTAGCTTTCTATAATGCAAAGATGTGAATACAAAGAATTGAAATTTTCAAGTCACCAAAATTACAAATGTAGAGGTTTGAAAAAAAATTGAAAAAAAAAAAAGCTACTAACAGTATTAAGCTTTCATTCCACATTCAAAGCTAACTTTAAAAAAAAAGTTATATATACATACATATTGGCCAAATTATAAATATAGATGAAAATATCTGCGTTAAACAATTGTTTGTTTGTTTTCCTAATTAATTGGTTTAAGTTCTCAGAATCATTTATTGAAGTTTTTTTTTTTTTTTTTGATAGTATGTTATCTAAGTCTGCAACTTTATTTTTTTCACAATAATCTCAAAATGAAAACAGTATATAGATTCAAGCAAAACAAAAGCTTAAAAGATGATATGTAGTCATTACCTGGGAAAATAAAGATGATACAAAATGATACTTCAAAATTATTCTGAGAAATAATAGTTTAATAAGCAATTTCACTTTTTAAAATTACTCTCAGTAAGTTTATAAATTAATGAAGTACAGAGTTTGTTAACGTTAATGTTATCGTTTTAAAATTGTGATGCTAGAAAAGATTGCGTTTCGAGAACGACAATGATGGTTTTATTATCCAGTTATTGAGAAAAGCAAAGATTATAATATACACACAATTATAGTCATTAATAAGTTATTACATAAATTTTAGTTCTTTTTTTTTTTTAAAGTATAACTGTATTTTGACTACAATAGATCGTTAGTAATCATTATCCTTTTATTTTTATGTTATCACTATTTTTTTTTTTTATTCAATAAAAAACGATTTCATAGTATTTATCATTAAAACTTAATCATATCCAAATTAAACTATGCCATTTTCTTTTTCATTTTTTTGCCAAAAGAATAAAATAAATAAATAAGATCTCTGGAGTAATTTTATATATAAGACTTCATTATTTTTCAAAGAAAAATAAAATGTTCTCTGAGGAATAATTGAAAAAAGAGCATTTAAAATAATTGACAATGATAAACATTTTACACTTTAACATACTTTTTTTTCCTTTCTTTTAAGAAACGAAAGCTTTTTTTTTTTCATATTTTAAAAGTGTCGTTTCTTACTTCATTTTATCACTCTTATTTCATTATCATCATCATTTTTAATCACTATCAAAGCACTATAAGATAAAGGTAAAGGTATCTGAGTTTATCCTAGTATTTGCTGATCATGGTTTCTTTTTTCCATTTCGGTCTAGGAAACTTTCTCTTATTCATTTCACATATTGACTTTTTTTAGATCTCTTATAACCTCTTCTTTGCAGCAACATATACAGTTCAGATATATTCAGAGTTAATTATTTTATAGATATAATAAACACCTCCATACTTCCCCATTCTTTTTAAATTCATTTAAATAAAGATATAATAAAAGACAAATGACCTCCAAGATGCATTTCGTGCTAAACCAGCACTTATCAATTGGCCCAGGTCACTATCTCTCATATATCTTTATGAAAATGTAACAATTAATTATTTAATGTTAAGCAACGAAACTCATTTGTTGTTACAACCAAACATGTCTCTTTTAGATTTTTCATATTAATGTTAACATACATATCTTCGTACTTAGCTATGTTATCTATAGTCTTTATATTACTCCTTTTTTAAGTATCCTCATTTTTTTTTCATATGTCAAAGCGTTGACCAGGAAGTGAAAACAGGCCAGCTGCTTGGAAGACAGCTATGCTAACCACCAGGCCACCAATGTTTGAGTTTGGAAAGTAAGCACTGGTAAAATACATTTATTAATTTTTTTTCAGTAAGTGCTTTTATAATATTAAATTATTTTTTATTGGTAGCATGCAATAAATGTTTTCCTTTATATGAATAATTTGAAAAAATATCTATAATTGTTGATTAATAATTCATTATATTTTTTTTCTATGTAAAAATCACTGGATATTATTGTAATCAACTTATTTATTCTCAACTCTTATTTTCTTGCTTTTGTCCGATAGCTTATCTAACATTTTTTGCAGCTCAGAAGATTTATTTGAGAAAACAGTCTATGAAATCTAGATAGCTAAAATAAAGCTACATTTATTTTTACTCCCATTGCTTTTCAATTTAATCTATAAATTATTTTTTGTAAACTGCTGCAAACAGATTTGGAAAAAAAAAATTACTGCCTTACACAATTTACCAATATTTATTTTTTAAGTCTATCAATTAAATTTATGGGATTTAGATAAATATTTTTCAAAATTTGATAATAACTTGAGTTTATATCATGATGCTACAAAACATTAATGATCCCATATTTGCTTATTGGTTTCTTTTTATAATTTCTAAATCTAAAATAGAAAGTTATTCATATTCATTAATCCATTCTCTAACTTCTTTTAAAATCTTTATATTGTCTACTTTAATAAAACCACTATAAGTCTAGTTTACCCTGTTGATTATTTTAAGTCCAAAGTTTCCTGTATATAAATTTATATTGATATTAGAATATATTTTGTATATAACTGATAAAAGTCTATATTCATTTATTATTTTTCACCTTTCTTAAAAATGTTATAGTATTATAACAACTTCTAATTATCTGATGTGTTTTTATCATTTAAATATTTGAGGTACAACTTAGCCAATATTTTTTTTAAATCTATTTTGTAAAATATTTATGATTTCATTTCGTGAAACTTTTCTACTACTTCATATATTTAATTTTATGTCACATTTCTTTATTTAAAATATCTGACTCTCAACTGATGTCTTACATTTTAATGCTACTTTTCTGTTCTGATTTTTATAACTATATAGTGTTTGATATATATAACTTTTTAATAAATTATATATTCTTTCTGTTTTAGTACCTATGCCATTTTTTTTATTGCTAAAATGACTTTTTTTTCTGACAAAATAACATTTTATAATTTTGAATTTTTTATTCTTATTTCTAGTTTTCTTCGCCATTTCATAATAATATTTATTTTATTTTATTATTACATTTTTTTGTATATCATTTCACAGAATTCCCCATATTCAATTCTTGTAAATGATTCATATTATTCAATTTCTTTAAGCAGACTCCCCCCCCCCATATATTCTTTATTTTATATGCATTGATAAATTTGCCTCAATAACATAATTTTTTATTGAATTGTAGTTTATATTCATTCAATTTGTATAAAGATGTTAATACACTAGTTAATTACAAAATGTTATAATTGTCAGATAAAATATAATTTTCTCTTTTTTAAAAAACAAAACTGTTTTTCCAATCTCTTTTTTCTCTCTCTTTTTTTTTTTTTAGTTCACACGCATGGTGGAAAACAATAATTATTTATAAAGTATCCAAGGTTTGTTTTGATTAATTTCAAAACCTTAATCTTTCAATTAAATTTTATAATACAACTTTTTTTATGATCAATCCCATTTTCTATAGAGTAAATCCCTGGTCTTCAACACCATAAATATAACCATATGTATGTCTGCTCTTACAAATATAGCACATTTATTTAAAGTAAAGCTTCATAGCATAGTCACATACATATATTAATAGAGAAAGTTATAATTATACACTTTTCTTACAATGATAATTTTAGAAAGTGGTTATTTTAGGTCCAAAACTTGATTTAACAATAACACAAGCTAATTATGTGAGGTTATTCGTTGAATCTGACACAGATTTACTATTAATACTCCTTAATCAACTGAGATAGCTCTTTCCCACCATACATATATTGTACAATAATCTATTTAACAATGATCTAATAATTGCATGTACATAATAAGCTTTAACATCCATAAAATTTAACTTCCAGCAATTAATATATATATATATCTTCTTTAATTTTGCGTTTATTATTATTTCTTTCAATACAAATATAATATAATAACAAATGCTCCCTTGATCTTTTCTCCAATGTACATCAAGATTCCCCAATATATGCCTTTCCACAAACACATAGCCATTTATATATTGCACAACTTTGATTTAAAATACTACACCTATTTTTTGAATTATTTATTAATCTATTTAAATTAGGAGTAGTATAAAATGCAACTCGACATATATTTTTATATATCTGTTTTATAAATTTAACCTGTTCATTACAAATAAATGGTATTGATATCCAAGTATATTTTATTTTATCAATATCTATAGCATCTAAAATATCTCTATTATTATTAAACTTAGTAACAATATTATAAATTAATTTATGATCATATCCAACATTTAACAAATCCATAATAAATACATTTATGTTACTTATTTTATCAGAACTATATTTACATAATTTATTATTCCTAAATATATATATATATATATATATATATATATATATATATATATATATATATATATATATATATATATACACACACAAATGGAATTGATCAAATTTCAAAATAAGCCTTTAACTTAAAGTAACACTAATAATATAATATACATCTGTCTTTTTTTTCACTTGGACTCTAACTATTTTACAAGAATGCATATTTGGTTTGTGAATATTACATCTTTGATTATTTATTTGACAATTTTACATTAAAGTCACATTTTTTAAATATTAACAAATCATAACATATATATATTGTTACTGTATTAATTATTGTATTGTTTTGAATAATTATATATATATATATATATATATTGAAACAGTAAGATTTGTATTCGAATCTTAAGTTTCACCTTTTTCTGTCGTCTCTCACTGACTGGTCTATCCCACCCAAATTTAAACTTTTTGGTATCGAATTGTGTGTGTAGCAATATTAAAAATGTATAAATATATGTAGAATTCAGCACTTAAACTTTAGCTCTGCTCTCGATCACTGAGAGTCTCCAAAATATAAAAATAAATTGTTCCTGCCAAGGTATGACCGAGTAAAAGTACCTAGATTATTCTCCATTGGGAGATGGCCTATCGGTTGCCGAACTTTCCATTGCCCATCATAAATTCACCATGAAGATCTGCTGCCTGAAATAAATGAGAAAGCTGCTGCTGCTGTGAAAGTAAATGAAATATCTAAATACAAGAAAGAATTGCCACTCGTGAACTTTTTGCTGCTAAACTAATGGAATCAGAAAACTTCTTATAAAACAGGTACCTGTCTGTGTTCAAACTCTAGAGTACTCTAATAACATGCTATAGCTCTTCTTCATATTACTTATCTAAATTATAAAATGTAAAAACTATCATTTATATAACTAAAATTGAATAATTAATGTAATGTGTAAATGTCTCTAATAATCTAGCTTACCTCACTCTATCTTTCTTGGGTGCATATTTCTATAATCTACATTTTTATCTATAGTTATTATTTAATTATTGCATGCTCATAATTGTCTCAATTTTCAAAGTTTAAATCTATGATCGCTTAAAACAATGAATGTGTGTCAAATTTTCATTAATATTTACTTTCCTAAATAACTTAACTTTCATATAAATCGACACGCATTCAGTGCATCATTTATTGTAATGCAGGGTCTACTACTTCACAAATGACTGGCATATTAGTTGTAATAACTCCAGTTTATATAGGTTTTGTATTTATTAAATCTTAATGAATAATTCTAGAAAATTACATTTCTTTGAGAGTCGCCAACGTTCTTTAGTAAATGTTGATAATGTAGGGCCGAGTTAGAAATCTATTTAAATCTCATCATAATCATTTATACATTCTACATGTGTTACATTTTAGAGATGCAATGACCCATTCCGCCGTGAAATTTCCAGATTCTTCAGGGTTGAAATTAACCTCAGTCGTCCTACACAAGTGGGCATAATGGGTGCTCCCGTCGGACTTGACAACATCATGCAGCCAGCCGGAAAACTGCGACATGGACCACTTGTCCCTGGTTATGCTTATGTGATGCCTTACTTCATTGGGCCGATGGCAGAGACCAGCCCGACATTCTTATAAACTCATTCACGGCATTGCAGTTTCGATATACTGCCATTCCATATCGCCTTTCTAAAGTGTACCACATGTTCCTTTACTTAGTTTTATTATTCTATATATCACTCCACTTCTGCATTATCTTCATAATTCACTCTCAAATAAATGTTTGCCTTTAGTCATAAAATAAATATTTTAATTAAATAAGTATATGTCCGCCGCTACTCTTAAATCTTACTTTAGACTCTTGCATTGCAAAGGTATAAATCCCTCCAGGCATGCATTAGAAATACTTACTCGAGAATTTTAGGTAGCTAGATTATGCCTTCAAATAAGTGAATTCCCTTTGTAAACATTATAGTATCGGAAATACCGCTACTGAGTCCTCAAGATAAAATAATGTCTAAACAAATAAATGTATTCCTTTTGTAAACATTACAGTATCAGAAATACTGCTACTGAAGTCCTCAATATAAAATAATGTCTAAATAAATAAATGTATTCTCTAAAATATAATCATGTCGCAAATCCCGCTACTGAAGCTTTGAATCCATAAAATATTATTAGTAAATGATTGTTTTATTAAAATGTATTAATAAATAATTTTAAACTATACGTCTGCAGTTACGTTTCATTTATTCGATACCCATTCTTTATAATATTTCCTCAATTATATAAATATGAATGTTTAATTAATATTAGTTTGATTATTGGCTAACTCGAGAATAAAATCATGAATCTCTTGCATATCCCTGACCACCATGCCTAAGGAAATATTTACTAATGTCGCATCAGATGCATTGTTTCATGGATTGTATTGTGGAACCGATAAACTATGTTCGAACTCAGTAACATGAGTGGCTTCGCTACCTCAATGGTGCTGCTGTTCTGTGTGATGGTCGAAAATTGCACTATGTTTATGAGTCACACGTTTTCTGACTATTACAATATATATATATAACATCTTAACATTTTTTTAATATTAACAAATCATAACATATGTATAGTAATATAAGATAAAGTGAATTTCTTTATATATATATATATAACATCTTTTTTCTTTAACTTTAGTTGCTTTAAAACTCAACTAACTTTTTTTAAAAACTTTCTCTTCCTGATTCAAATCATCAATAATAAAAATATAGTTTGTTAGTATAAATAAAAACTAAAATAAAACTTAAAATGATTAATACATTAGGATAAAGTCTAAACAGTTTGTTTATACTTACAATTCAAAAGTTCTACAGTTGGAGTTCAATTTCTCCCACAATAGCAATTATTAATTGATTCCATTTGTAAATTTCCATAATGTTCTTTTTAGCACCCTTGGATCTTGATTGTCACATCTTTGATCTAGTTTTATTTTAATATCTTATTTTTAACATCTGATTTCATATTAATTACAAAGTTTTTAAAATAATTTTATTATTTAATTGATTGAACTTGCATAACATTGCAATTATTAAATTGCCTGATTTTTTTTTGTTTTTGAATCTCTTGTCAAAACATGCTAAAACCTTTTTAATTCATTTATTTTTAATTTAATTATTTAAAATCTATTTCTTGTGTTGTGAGGTGTTTTAATATACATTCTTAACATTTGTTGATAAATAAAGTTTTAATATAATTTATATAATTTACCAGTTTCTCTTAAATTTAAACCTTTTTTAACAAACCTATTACATTATTTCAATATTATTTTATAATATGACATTTAATAATTTTAACATTTGAAAATAATTATTATTATTGTTGTTGTTGTTATTATTATTATTATTATTATTATTATTATTATTATTATTATTATTATTGTTGTTGTTGTTCTTGTTATTATTATTATTATTATTATTATTATTATTAATGCCTCTTTTTATTTTTGAATTGCTATATTTAGCAATCCTTAAAACTCTGAGCCAACTCACAACCATGACTAAGACACCATGGCTGACAGTGAAATAAATAAGACATTATTCATTTCAAATTTGCCATCTTTAAAACAACAAAAATGATTGCACTTATCTTAACTTTTCTTCTTGTCCAAATAGCATTTGGTAAGTTTTTTATCCATTGTATTAGCCATTCCTATAATGTTTCTCTGTAGTGATTTCATGTCCTTTATCTGGATGTTCTTTTTTCTGTGGTAACTCTGGAGAAGTCTTAACTATTGTGTGAGAGTATTGTCTCTTTTTGGTATTAGTACTAAATAAAATTGTTCTTCAAAAGTATTCTCCTAATCAATTTTCTCTAAATCCTGCAAATCCATGGGCATATTAGATATATAATTAAAAAGTTTGTTATGCACAAGTTAGATGTTTACTTCAGGCTGTTAAATTTTTATATCCAATATGTTAATCAGCTTTGATAGCAAGACCTTATTTTATTTTTGTAAGAACTCTAACTTAATTTATCCTTCCACTGTTTTTTCATCTGATTCTTTTGATCAATCAGATATTTATTCTAAGCCTTCAGACATATCTTCTGGTACTTGGATTTTTACTTTTAACAGTTCTTGCACACTTTAAATTTCTACTAATAGTTTTAGTTCACATTCTTCCTCTTGTTTTAATTCAACAGTTTATCATTGACCATTTGATCTTTTATTTCTAACTGCTCATATTGAATTTCTTCTTTTTTATATAGTTTTAGTTCATATTCTTCCTCTTGTTTTAATGTATTGGTGCAACTTCTACCATTTGTTCTTTTATTTGAACTTGTTCTTGTTGAATTCAATTACTACTTCCCACATAGTTATAATTAATCATTTTTATATACATTGTTTTAACACAACTGATTGCTGTTTGACCTTTTATTTGAATCTATTATTGCTTCATTTTTTTTTTTTCTAATAACTTTAGTCATCTTTTGCCTTTTGTTTTGATTCATCAATCTTTTCTTTTAATTTTTTGAAGTTTAATCAAAATGTTTTACCCATTATTAACTCCATCTATTTTTATCCATCTTCTAGTATCTGAACCACGTGTTTACATAAAATTTGTACTTGTTGACTGATTTACATTTAATCATTTTACATTTTTTTCTATCTTTTCATCAAGTCGTTTTTCTATTTTTTTCATCTCTAAATCATTCTGTTTTTGCTCATTTTCTATTCTCAATTCCATATGTTTAAATAATATGCTGATTATCTGAATCATGTCTAATTGTGATAATGCTGCAGTGTTCTTCTCAGGAATTTTTATCTCTTTATTAGACTGTTTTTGCTCCATTTATTTATATATGTCATTAATTGGATCAATACTGACCATTTCAGAAATATCTATATCAGCTTTTTTCTCTATGCTATCTTCTCCACAGATTGCTTTTAAAGTTTTTTCTGCAATCATTATCTTCTTTTCTTCATTCATCTAGTTTTCATTTTGCATTTTCTTGATTTGAAAATTTTCTTTAATATGCAATAAACTCATTATTTTTAATATATTTATAACCAGATTCATGACCAACTGGATTATAACATTATCTGGGTCATCTTGAAACACGAGAAGTCCATGAATATTATTTTTTGTTTGCAATTATAGCTTAGTTAACATTTTTTGTTTTATAATATAATTACATTATACATGCAATAAAAATTATTATCTAGCCAACCATATCATTCATCTAACTTAAACAAATAGGTGTTTATAATAATTATAGGAGAGCTATCTAATTGAGCCTTCACACTAGATGGTGAAAAAATTTACAAATAAAATGTTATTATGTACAGCTTACATATATTGGAATTATTTTTACTTATTTCAATTTATACAGGCACTATATAACATAATCAAGTTTTGAAAATATTTTCTAATATGATGATGATGGCGACCACTATACAGCCAATACTTGCAATTCCAGTTTAAATCCTGTAAAACATAATTTCTCATGATGAAGAAAAACATGGAATAAATATGCACATACAACAATATTACATATAAAGATGTTAAGTTAACACCTTATTTAGACCAATAACAAAACAATAGTTTATTAGAAAATATATTTATAACACAAAATATAATTTTCTTTTTTTTTTTAAAATAAAACCATTTTTCCAATTTCTTTTCTCTCTTTTTTATTTCGGTTTAGACACATGGTGGGAAACAATATCCAATGTTTATTTTGATCAATTTTTTAAATCCTTAATTTTTCAATTAAATCTTATAATAAATTTTTTTGTGATTGAGCACAGTTGTCATAGAGTAAATCTCTGGTATTTAACACTCTGAATTTAATCACATCTATGGCCAACCCTAAAAATATAACACATTTTTATAGCAGGAACATCATAAAATAATCATGCACATTTATCTAATATGGCAAAATTATAATTAATACACCTTTCTTACATTGATAAATGAGGGAGTAGCCACTTTAAGTCCGAAACCTGAATTTAATAATAACACAAGAATAATTATGCAAAGTGGTTCTTTGAATCTGATACTGATTTATTATTAATACTCTATAATTAACTGAGATAGATAGCCCATTGGATCTGATCTAAGAATAAATCCACCATATAAATATTATGTAAAATAAACCATTTAACAGTGATCTAATAATTATATATATTTAATAAGTTGTAACATGCATAAAATTTAATTCACAGCAATTAATACAAGAGTACATATGCATTCAAATGGACTAGATTAAATCTCAAAATAAACCTTTAACTTAAAATACTACTAATTATATTACATACATGTTTTATCTTTTTTTTTCACTTGGACATTAACAATTTTACAAGTGTACAAAATTTATTTTAAAGTAAATATTATACCTTTGAATATTTATCTGACAATTTCACATTAAAGAAAACTTTTTTTAATGTTAACAAATCATATACACAAAGCTTTTTTTGACTTTAGTTGCTTTAAAACTCAACTAACTTTTTAAAAAAAAAACTTTCATTTTTTGCTTCAAATAATATAGATTGTTATTATAAATATAAACTAAAATAAAACTTAAAATGATTAACATGCTAGGATAATAGTTTAAACAGTTTTTTATTACATAAAAAGCAAAAGTTCTACAGTTGAAGTTTGATTTCTCCTATAATGACAAATATAAATTGATTTCATTTGTCAGTTGCCATAATATTTTTTAAGAATCTCTTTTCTTTTAAATTTAAATTGTACGCATTAATTTTTTATTTTAATTAGAGATTTGTTAAAAAAAGAATGGTCAAATTTCAGAGATTCAGGATAGATTTCAGCAGTTGGTAGTTGTTCCTCTTCTCTAATTGGTCACTATAATGACATTCACTGCAGTTTGATTAAATCAAAAATCTAGATTGACTAATTTTAAAAAAACTGAGCATATATAAATTTTTGACAACACACCCTTGAATCTAGTTTTCTATACCTTTGATCTAGTTTTATTTTAATATTTTATTTTTGACACCTGATTTTATTTTAATTACAAAATGTTTAAAACAATTTTATTATTTAATTGATCAGATTTGAAAAACACTGTAATTATTAAATTGCATGTTTTTTATTTGTTTTTGAATCTCTTGCTAAAACAGATTTGAACTTTTTTTAGTTCATTTATTTTTAATTTAATTATTTAAAATCTATTTCTTAAGCAAATTGTTTTGCAATACATTCTTTACATACTTTGATAACAGAAGTTTTAACACAATATATATAAATTATTTTTTTCTCATATATTTAAATCTTTCTTAAACCAATTATTACATTATTTTAATATTATTTTACAATATGACATTTAATAATTTTAACACTTGTCTAAACATATTATTATTATATTTAATACCTTATTTTACTTTTGAATTGCTGTATTTAGCAATTCTTACAACTCTGATCTAACTCACAACTATATTGAAGACTCCATGGTTGACAGTGAAATGAATAAGGCCTTAATCATTTCAATGTAAATATATTTTGTGCTGTTAAATTTTTTTTTTAATTTCAGTTTTTTTAATTCATGCAATCTCTTATCTTGAAAATATTTTTCTGTTGCAACTGTTCATATTCATTGACAAATGGCAGTGAAGATCTATAATATAGAAATTATTAACAACCCCTGTTTTTTGTTACAACTCATTGAAAACTTTACAGTTTCAAAAAATCATGGGATATAGTTTATTTTTACTCCTCATAATACAAATAAAAAAGTGATATTTACACACATGCAGAAACACCTACATTCAATGTGCTCTCATAAAAAAATACATTTTAATTTTAAACTCAAAGACTAAAGCAGAAAAGTTACTATGCAGGATCATGTGTCATGGTGAATAGTTCATCCATTTTTAATCAAAGTACCATATTGCTTGGGCAATAAATTTTGTATAAAACATATCACTACTAAAATAACTATAGCAAAGATAATTCAAAAGAATATAAAAGACATTTCAAGAATAAACAATCTCTCATAAATCTTTTATAGAAATGAATTATTAAGAACTGATTTCATAAATATAGAACTTTAGGATTTATTTGAAAATGTTTAAAACAGATGATCCCAGTGAGAGTTCAGCCAGATCTATATCTCCACTTTTGGAAATTATTTATAAAATAAAAAACAAAAATATTTCACCTGCTTCTACTGATGTATAGTCATGTGACTCTATGAGCAAAATCTAATCTAATAGCAATTAATAATTATACTTTCAGATAATTAAAACTCTCTAGTCAATTGTTTTCAAAAGCATAACATCAGTTTCAAAACTAATTGCTTTTTCAACAATATATAGAAAATTTTTAATTTTATTTCTTATCTGAATTGTCCAAATAATGTTTCAAAAATATGACATATAATTTTGAAATAAATTTGATAGTTGATTAGCTTTGTTGATGAGTTTTTTTTAAATATTTCACACATTAATTTATAGATACTGAGGTTAAATATATGTGATGAAGTCGTGCTTAGGTGTTTACAGTGTCTGTGTAAAAAAATTGTCTAGCACAGCTTGTTGACATAAGGTCCATTAGAAATTTAAATGTTTCTTAGGGTAACAAGGTGGTTAAATAAGTGTCTGCTTACTACTAATATGCATGTGCATATTTATACTGCTTCAATTAAATAGAATAAAGTAACGGTTTAAAAATTTGAAAAAAAAGAAGGCAAAATTTAATCTATTCTCTTCAAAGTATATTTTCTCTCTCTTTAATTTAAAAGCAGTGTTTTTCAGATTTTAAGAATTATTTGACTACTGTAAGCAAAAAGCAAAAAAAAAAAAATTCCGAGAGATTTCTATTCAATTACTCTTCAAAATATATTTACTATAATAAATCTTCAGTCTATTTATCCTTGACTCTATCTCAAGCAACCATACACATATCTACATACATGTGAAAAAGATACGTAATCTCCAATATATGTATTTTGTACAAAACCAGCACTCATCAGTTGATCCAGATCATAATCTCCCACACATATAATGCTTGGTTTCTATTAAGATAGCAAAGAATACATATATTGGGGATTGTGTATCTTTTTCACATGTGTGTGGACATGTGTATTAGTTGCTTAAGATAGAGTGAAGGATGAATAGAATGAAAAATCCTGAGTTAAATTCCTCTATTTATCATGTATAGGAAATATTTGGTATAAGAAAATAACATACTGCATGAGAATTACATGTTGCTTGGGAAATGTATTACACCTAGTGTAAGTTCAATCCATCTCTCTACTATATATATATATATGAAAAACAAAACAAGTTTTATATACGTAAAAACCTGCTATCGCTTGTTTTAATGATCAATAGATGGAGCTTTACCAAGACCTCCAAACAAGTGTATTTGTTTACATAAACGTTAGAGTCAATATTCACTGTCTCTTTCATTTTGCTCCCCCCTCAGATCAGCTGATTTCAAGCTGATTTGCTCTCATCAGTGAAGGGATACAAGTTAGAAACTAGACCTAAATATTAACTCCAAGCGTTTATGCAAAACGTTTCTATCAGTTTGCAAGCATGGATTTTTTAGACACCTAAATGTCTTCAAACTCAGCCTATCAAACTAGATAGCTATGTGGGTCTGATATCAGTTCAGTTTCTCCACATAATCAAAGCTTCTGCAATCTATATCATTGCAAGAAAACTTTAAAGGTACATTTATGAAAAACAAAACAAGTTTTATATATGTAAAAACCTTTAAAGTTTTCTTGCAATGATATAGATTGCAGAAGCTTTGATTATGTCAAGAAACTGAACTGATATCAGACCCACATAGCTATCTAGTTTGATAGGCTGAGTTTGAAGACATTAGAATTGTTTTGCATAAACGCTTGGAGTTAATATTTAGGTCTAGTTTCTACCTCCTATCCCTTCACTGATGAGAGCAAATCAGCTTGAAATCAGCTGATCTGAGGGTGGAGCAAAATGAAAGAGACAGTGAATATTGACTCTAACATTTATGTAAACAAATACGCTTGTTTGGAGGTCTTGGTAAAGCTCCATCTATTGATCATTAATACAAGCGATAGCAGGTTTTTACGTATATAAAACTTGTTTTGTTTTTCATAAATGTACCTTTAAAGTTTTCTTGCAATGATATAGATTGCAGAAGCTTTGATTATGTGGAGAAACTGAACTGATATCAGACCCATATAGCTATCTAGTTTGATAGGCTGAGTTTGAAGACATTTAGGTGTCTAAAAAATTCATGCTTGCAAACTGATAGAAACGTTTTGCATAAACGCTTGGAGTTAATATTTAGGTCTAGTTTCTAACTCCTATCCCTTCACTGATGAGAGCAAATCAGCTTGAAATCAGCTGATCTGAGGGTGGAGCAAAATGAAAGAGACAGTGAATATTGACTCTAACGTCTATGTAAACAAATACGCTTGTTTGGAGGTCTTGGTAAAGCTCCATCTATTGATCATATATATATATATGTGTGTGTGTGTAATGTCTGTGGGGTTAGATTGATATAATGTCTATAGGAGTGTGACTATGATATCAAATCTAACAAGGGCTTTGAGCATTCCAATGTCTGTTTTTCAATAAAATGGGTGGTTGAATGGTTGGAAAGGTGAGAAGATTGAAGTCTGTCCATTAAAGTTTGAGGAATTTAATATATGTGTGGAAGATTATGATCTGGCCCACTTCTGCATGAAATATGTATCTTGGGATCATATATCTGTTTTACATGTGTGAACATATGTATTTATAGAGTTGAAGATAAATAAACTGAAAAATCCTGCGTTCAATCCCTCTATTTACATATACAGAAAATATTCAGTATAAGCAAATGACATACTGCTTGAGAATTATAATAAATCTTGTACTTTATATATATATATATATATATATAAAGCTTAATTACAATTTGATTTCCAAGTGTCAAACTTTCTGCACTCACACTCTTTATACTATCTACTTTAAATAAATACATTACAGAGTATTATTGGTCATTTATTAAACTGATCATTATTGTCATGTCTATCTTGGATATAAAGTTTAAAGCCAGTTTAGTTGAACATAAATATAAATCATTAATCCATCATACTCTTGCATATTTTCTTTTTCTGTAAAAGATTGCTACTTGGGTCAGTTGGAAAGTGATAATATAGAATATAATTCATCTTAGGCTTATTTATCTATTTTATATG
The DNA here is from genome assembly GCA_028023455.1 of Epiperipatus broadwayi. Classification (NCBI taxonomy): domain Eukaryota; kingdom Metazoa; phylum Onychophora; class Udeonychophora; order Euonychophora; family Peripatidae; genus Epiperipatus; species Epiperipatus broadwayi. Next base: position 1,850,782 of record JAQFVV010000211.1, read on the forward strand.
TCTTTATCTATATACTTCAAGAATGTATGGTTGAATAGAAGTATTAAATATATTTAAAATATGTTTATTATTTTCAGAGATTTTAAGATATTGTTAGTATTATCATCATTATTTAAAACTGTATTAATATCTTTCTAAGAGTTTATTATGCTCTTTTCTTTGAAAATTTTCAATTTATTTCCTCAAGCTGAATTAATTTTCCATTCTTTTAACTATATTATTAATTATATACGTTTTGCTTTTAAAAAATAGACGTTTTTTTTTTTTGCTCTTTAAATATTTATTTTGACTATTTAAATAATTAATATTACATTTATTCTTTTCAAAACACTTTATTTAGAATTTTATTTTGAACACAAAAACTCATTAATTATTAACAACTTTAGATGTTAATTACAAATCATTTTCATTAATTTTGCACTTTATGATAAAGCTTGTTATATATATGTTTGTAATATATATATAAACAATTATATATATTTGTATTAAATAATTTATAATTTAAAAACATAAGCATGGAATTATATATTTTTTATGCACTATGTAGGAAATAAATATTATAGATCGACAACATAATTGTAAAATTCCAATCAAAGTCTTACAATATCAATTCAACTGTAAAATCATTAGATTTTTAATTATCAATACAACGGTTGATTTTCACAACCTAGTATTGAAATTAACAGGATAAGTCTTTGAATCTGTTTTACAATTTTATAATCAACTTATAACATAAATTTATAACTTCTAATTCGCACACTTACTATGTAAATGTATTGCAAGATTTGCTTTTATTATTTTAACTTCATAATTGGAAATAAAAATAACATAAAAGAAACTTGGATGTAATAATATTTCGTTTAAAAACATGATGCATTATTATTTTTCAAACTATGCATATTTGGTGATATTAAACTAAATATTATTACCAAGTGTCAAGAAAAAAAATCCTTATATAGATATAATGATAATAATGACTATTTCACATAAAGGCTACTTACAAAATGAATCTAGGTTTGTCTGTCTTAATGACTTAAAGCAAAACAAATCTAGTGTAGGTTTTTTTAAAAATATAGGATTACTTATTTATAGTCATAGTTGATTTAATATTTTTATTAAAATTTTTGCTTTCTAAGTATTAAAATAACTACATTAAATAACTAACTACTATTTAAGTACTTTGATATTTAATTTTATGCTAATGATAAAGATCTTTTGAGCTCTAAGTTGTGTAATGATGACCAACAGATTATAGCAAATGTCAATTTTTAAAGCTTAATAGCTATTATAATCTTATTATAAAATAGTATAAAAGTTATTTAAAGACTTTTTTAGAAACTGAATCGAGATTTAAATGTTTTGCTTTAAGTCATTAAGACAGATAAACCCATTCAAGTGAGACTTGTGTTATTATTATTTTTATGGTGAATGAGAATAAACAATGTTCTTCATTGATAATAGAAATATTCTTTACTCAATATATATTTACACACACACACACTTTATAAATATTGTATTTTCTGCATGTACACATTTGCAATTACTATTTTTTAATAAATACTGTATACAAATACAATTTCAAATCAGTCCAGAAATTATTACAACTATATACCATCAGTTTTTTAAAAAATAAATATATCTTTTTTTTAATATTAACACATGAATGCTTTTATTTTTTTTTATTATTATTATTCAATGTTTCATTTATACTCAAAATCTTATATATATTTTTTTAATTCATGGCGTATTATTTTTAACTTTGAACATACATTTATTTATAATCTCAGATATGTTCAATGTTGAATAAAAAATGAAAATCATAGGTATCTTAAAAATACTTTAACAAAAATTAGTCTATTTTGAAGTTAAAAGAAATACAATAATATCTGATTTTTTAAAGAAAGGTTAGTAATCATTTATGTATTTGTAAAGAAGGCAATCATCAAGGAGTGTATATAGAAAGTGCAATGCTTGTAAAACAAATTGAGTAGTTTAAAACAGCAGAAAAGGACATTTAGAAACATTAACATTTTTTTCATTTGCATTTCAAGTATATTTACATATGTTTAAAGTGTGAGAATAATATTAAGATTAATATTTATTAAAAATATTGTTTATTTTTACATGTAAGGATTTTTACAATGATTGCTACTAGTGTTGCTATTATTACTATTATAAACTTAGAATTTTCATTATAAAGCAGTATTCTTTTCATGAAATTTGTTATCAGAAATATAACTTTCTATCTATAACTTTTAGATAATGTATGGAAAGAAATATAGAGAAATAAAAAATAGAGAAAAAACCAGCAGATATTAAATCTAAAAGATACATGAATATGTAGACACTTATTTTAATCTAATATTCTTCCAAAACCTACAGAACAACATTATTTTGTACAAAAAATACTCTAAATAGAAGGATACATTTATTTACTGAAAACATACATGATCAGAATTATTTTATTTGAAATTAAGATAATTTCTGTTTTTATAATTTATGTATGTGTATATAAAGACTGATTTTGTTTTCAAATGTCAAATCTCCATATTCTCAAAATCAAAACAAAAGTATATTCTAAAATAAATATATAATAATAATATTGACAAATAATAATAATTAGTTTTTTTTTTCTTTTTAATTTCACTTGCTATGTAAAATTTGGCATTCATCAACTATTTAATTCAACTCCAATATTTTTTGATTGTCATATTGAATAAATATGATTTTAAAGAAACATATTATAAATGTGAAAATTACATGCAGTTCCACATTGGACTCTTGAAAAATGGCTAATGAAAATGAAAAAATAACAAATTCACTTGAACCATATAAAACATGATAAAAAATATTTAAGAATTTTAGTATAAACTTTTGATTAAAGTATATGTGCAATATTAGAAAAAACTTTGTAGTGCTTAGCAGGCAAGTATTAGAAGTTGATTTTATGAGTATAAATCATTTATAAAAGTCATGAAATAATTCAAAGATAAAAAAATAAATAAACTTCTAGGGTGTTTAATTATAAAAGGACTTTATTTCATTAAGACTATTCTTTTTTAATATTTTTCATTAATTTTTTATTTCATTGTCACCCCTTTCCCCCAGTAACCAATAGAACCTGAATACACAGAAAACTTATATTTAATATTTATGCATTATTTTATTCTTAATACATATTTACAATAATTTCTACATAAAAATATAAATCATTCAAAAATTTATTAAAAATTTCAAGATAAATACAAAAAGAAGCGGTAAGATGAACCAATCTCTCCAACACAATTTTTCTGTGTTTAACTAAAAAAGATTTTATAAAGTTGCTATTGGTAAATATTCAAAATTAGAGATTATTTAAGACATTTTAGATTAAAAAATAATCTTTTATTTTTGTAGTAGCAGATAACTTGCAATATAAAATCTGTTGTTATACTTATCCAGTTTAATGAAAGATTTGAAAAAAAACTTTAATATGTTAATGAAAAAAAGTGGAAAAAAATAAATGGTAATTAAAATGGTATGAAATACATTTGTTAGTTTGCTAAACACCATAGTCACTGCAATACTAATGTGAAATGACTTTAAATTCTAAATTATATATATATTGTAATGTTTATTAATATACATTGCAAACATATTGGCATTTGGTAAAAGCTAAAATATAAAAGTAAATTTAGATTTTTTTTTTGACTAATTTTTTTTTAAAAAAAAAAACATACAATGACATTTTTTCGTATTTTTTTAATGTAATTAGAAATAAAAGTAGAATTGGAGAGAACAAAAGACATAAATTACCAATCTAGATAAGAGAAAGTAAAAATACTTCAACTAATTAAAGATGGCAGAATTTTGCTGAAAAAAATAAAGACTTTGTTATATAAATTTTATAAAGAATATATAAGATTATCAACGTATATTTTGACAAACAAAAGATATGCACAGAAGTAGGAAAACTGGGCCTCTAGTATAAAAGGCAGAGGTCAGTTGAAAGAACATCTTGTTTTTGTTTGTTTCTGTAGTTGATCTTGGATAACAATAAAATATCCAAGATTGCTCTATGCTAAAATAATTCGGCATGTTGGAGTGAACCGGAGCTTCTGCGAACATCGTGCCTGAAGATGTACACCAGAAAAGCCTTCGTGACCGACTAGGAGAATGGACTGCAAGATCAACTAATAATCAAAGGCCATGAGCTCATTTTAACCCCAAAAAACTATGCATAGTTATCTACTACTGAATTCACAAAACTTACCGGTAAGTTATGCTTCATTATCCTGATTGTGACAAAGTTAACCATTTTAAAAACTACTCGTAAAAATAAGCTTATAATAGGATCCCGATAGAGACTTTAATTTAATTGATCAAGAGACTCTTATTTAACCAAGAACTTTGTAATTAATTATTCAGCAGTTATTTTTTTATTATTAATGTTTCATGTCAGAATTAAGTGTGTTCTCTCCAATTTATTTGATAAATAATTTATTTCAAACATTTTTTTTAATCTATTAGAATAAAAATATTTCTAATACCAATTTTCATTTGTATGTTAGTAATAATAGTTATTATTTTTTATTATTAAATTTATTATTAGTTTAATAAAATTTAAAATGTAATTTACCTTTGCCAATATGTTTCAATAAGCCCAGGAATAATAATCTTGAAAAAAATAATTATCGTTACGGTATGATGCAATACCGATTAGTTTAAAAGTATTTTCTTTTTTTATTTGCAAGACATGCTGGTGACAGATTTCAGTGGTCTCTTTAGAATAAAAGGACCTGGCACCCATATTGAATAAATTAAAAGCTGATTTCATCAATAGCATAATTCTCAACAATTAATAGGCCGAGTTTGATCAGGAAATATAGTTATGTTTTTTTTTAGAAATAGAAATACAACTTTTTTCTTTTCGATATAACTTGATCAACTTGCATGCAGTTTATATTAGCATGTAGAGACCTAGCAAAATGGAAAACGTTATAATATATATATGAAGAGAAACAAAAACAAAAAGATAAAAACGATTTTAAATCTCACACGCATTCCTATGATTTGAGAAAAAAATGCTTTGAGGAAGGTACTTGTTACTGTACTAAAACATCAGCTATTTAGCTATTTTACTATATGGAATATCCCAAAAATAATAATAATATGAAATCATCATTTATCCATAAAAATATTAGAATTAATATATATATATATAAATAATAAATGTATATATAAATAATAAATGTTATATATATATATATATATATATATATATAACAATAAAAACAATAAATGTAATGGTAATTAAATATTATATACAGTATTTCAATCTGCAGAAGTACTTTCAGTTAATTACTTAACCCTCTTCAACTGATATTAAATTCAAAAAATATAATGGAAGTAAATGTCATCAACTCAAATCCCATATGAAAATTGTCTCCTTAATTTTTCTTTTATTATGGTGTCTCTCTTAATGAAGAATCTTCACATTTTCAAGTTAAAACTTAAATTTATATTTACATGTCCATTCATGATCTAAGAAAACTGAAGCACTCATTAAATCATTATTATTTTTACTTTTTACATGTTTGTATAACAATTCACACTTCTTTAATCTTTTTTCTATACTACATCTTGATTCACTTATATATGATTACATACATCCACAAAAAATGACAGACAACATTACCTTTTTTAACATTATTTGTAACACATCCTTATATATATATAACCTCAAAAAATTCACTTGAGCATTTGAAATATATTGAATAAATATCCATTTTTTTATTATCAATCTTCAACTTCTTCAAACCATTATACTTCTTTTTCAATTGACATAAAATATTATTTTAATCTGATGAACCTTACAATTAACTTCAAGCAATTCCTTAGCAAATATTTTAATACTTTTAATTTATTACTCTGATAATGATGTAATCTTTTATTACAAAACAAAAAAGATCTAAAACTTGCTATCTTATGCGTAATTGGTACTTTTGATTTACAATTTATATATCCCATTCTTTGCAATATTTTCATTACTAATTTATAACTTAACATAGTATTATCTCTTATAATAAATAAATCCAAATATTTAATACTTTTGTCTAGTTTTTTTTCAATAATCCATTTCAAGCCATTCAAATTATTTAACTCCTCTGCAAGCAAATTGATAGTATTGGTATATCTAAATAAAAAAAAACATTATTCACGTACCTTTTGTAAATTTTAATATCATTAAAAGTACACATATCTAATTTTACTCTTATATGCAGACAAAACCAAATAGCAAACTTGTATAACATCAGACAGACCCATAGGCCAATCTTTAGATGTTTATAATATCCATCTTCAAAAGAAGCAGTGATGTTATCATACCAATACTGTACATTTTTTTTGTAGAGGATTTAAATAATTTGAATGGCTGAAATGGTGTATTGAAAAAGAACAGGGCAAAAGTATTAAGTATTTGAATTTATTTATTAGAAGAGATAATAGTGTGTTAAGTTATAAATTAGTAATCAAAGTATTGCAAAAAAGGGGATATATAAATTGTAAATTAAAACACCAGTTATACAAAAAATGGCAAATTTTAGATCTTTTTTGTTTTGTGATGAAAGATTATGTCATTATCAAAGTGATAAATTAAAAAATATAGAGATATTTGCCAAATTGCTCAAAGTTGGTTATAAGATTAATGAGATTAATAATACTTTATGTCAATTTAAAAAGAGGTATAATGAGTTAAAGGAGTTGAAGATTAATAATAAATAAATGATATCTATTCCAAATATTTCAAATGCTCAAATGAACTTTTTTAAGGATAAATATATAGACATGTATAATGTTTCATTTTGTGCTACAAATAATATTAATAAGTTAGTGAATAATTTTAAGTGTCTTATCTATCAATCAAAAAAGATGTGTATCACTTTTTTTGTAGATGTATGTTATAGTATATAGGTAAATCGAGGTGCAGTATAGAGAAAAGATTAAAGAATCATGTATTGTTATGGTATGTAAAAAGTAAAAATATTAATGATTTAATGACTGCTTCAGTTTTCTTGGAACTTGAGAGGACATGTAAATACAAATTTAAGTTGATATTTAAAATGTTAAGATTCTCCATGAAGAGAGAAACCATAATAAAGGAAAAATTCAGGAGGCAATTTTTTTTAAATAGAAATAAAATGAATATAATTAATAGACAAACTGCTAACATTAAAATTTCAGAATTTCTGGAATTTGAGTTGATGACATTTCCTTCTGTTATATTTTTTGAATTTAATGACAGTTGAAGAAAGTTAAGTGATTAACCAAAAGTAATTCTGCAAATTGAAAGACTGTATATAAAAGTTAATTATCATTATATTTATTATTTTTATTGTTCTTACAAATTTTTTTAATTAATGGATATTTTATTTGTATTATATATATATATATATATATTAGTTCAATAGTGTTAAAATAACCAACTTAATTTTTTTTTATGAGAACAGAAATTTTCAATTTATATTATAAATATTAGTATAGCATTGCAAAAGGATACCAGAATGGTGATCATAGCTTAAGACAAGAATAAAACATGTTGCTAAAATTTAAAAATGGTGATTAAAGATAAATTTGTATAAAAACATTTATTAAAAAAATTAGGTCACCAATCACACATTACACAGAAATATAATTTATGGTTGAATATCCCATAATAAAATAAATAAATTGCAACACAACTATAATTTCATTGAATTATATTTGGTTTAAAAATACATGTAAATAAAATTTTCTCCACAAATCACTTAAATGTACATGTATGTAGTTACAATATAAAAATATTTTTTAGAAATTAGGAACAAATTTAATATAAACCCATAGGCATATCAAATAAGCACATAGAATCTGAAAACCCTCAATTTAGACATTTTAATCTTATTGATTTTAATACAATCTGATAGTAAGCAAGAATTTGGTATAAAAATGAACATAAATAATTGTACATTGATCTTGATAATAATTGCATTTGAAATAATTTTTCTATATAAGTTGCATAATAAATATGGCTGATTTTACTGTGCAGAAAACAACCTGGAGAATATCATGAGTAAGGAACCTGTTGCCAGATCTACTTAGTGAAAATTTTGCATACAAAGTGCAATTGAGTAAAAAAGCTCATACTTGCATCACTTTTCCATCATGTGCTTTACACTATATAAACAAATGTTGATGAAATATGGTGTTCTTTTCTTCTGTTCTTTCGCTTGAAAGGCTCTTCTTAAACCTTATCATTTTAATTATTAAATTTGTTATTATGCAACTGGAAACCACAATGGCTGGCTTGAAAAGAAATCATCAGATGTTTGCCTTCCAGGGCAGGTACTAGCCTTTTGATCATCATCATCAGAATGATTTACCAATAAAAACATAATTAATTATTTAATAGTTGGAGTTGATAAAATTCAATTTTTTTTATCTGGGAATTATTTATATTTATAGCAGAAGATTTCACTCTTTTAAAACTACAGAATAATTAATCTATTATAATTAATGAACCAGACTTTAGTATGTTTGTCAATTTTATGTAAATTGTTAATTAAATTTCACCTTGAAATTTTTGATGTAATTTATGAAAGAAACTGAAATTGTTGGAATATTAAAATGATGCAATGTTCCTTGCTTCTTTAATTCAAATCAGAAGAAAATGTAGGAATCCTAACTTAATTACCTTTTTAATGGATTATTTTTAAAGAATTTGTGGTAAACAACATTATCACTTGCAAAAAACATTGTATCATGGATGGATGTGACTAATGATATTTTTTTATTTCACCTGTAAAATGAAATCATTAGAAATGGATAACAAAGAATTCCTCATTTACTATTATGCAAAGTTTTAAAGTTAATAAATAAGGATTAAGTTTACTTGAAGGAATCTTATTAACCAGAAACCTATTGGAAGGAATAAAATGTGCATATCAATTTGGATAAAATTATTAACAAACTTTCGTACATAATGACAATTATACATATTTTTCTTTTATATAATAAATTTAATTGTAAGCATTAAGACTAATCATCATTCTTGTTAACAATAAGCAGATCAGGTAATACATTTTTCTTTTATTTGAATGTATTGTATAAAGATAGGTTGTTCCTTTATTATTATATTTGTTAAATAATAATATTTTTAAATTATTCTATTGGATTAGAGATTTTCTTGTTTTATACACTTCATATTTTATTGCCATATGTCCCATGGTATCACAGTGTGAACATGTTTCTATTTATATAGTTGAAATGTAATTATTATTATTATTATTATTATTATTATTATTATTATTATTATTATTATTATTATTATTATTATTATTATTATTATTATTATTATTATTATTATTATTATTATTATTATTATTATTATTATTATTATTATTATTATTATTATTATTATTATTATTATTATTATTATTATTATTATTATTATTATTATTACGTTTCAATAAAGGCTTTATTGATCTCAATGGTTTACATAAGTTTACATCTAGAAAATTTGAAATTTAACATACAATGAATATTAGAGTAAACACATATAAATGAATTTAGTGTTTACACTTTGTGGTTAGTGGACTATAACAATATAAAAAATAAAAAAGCAAAAATAATCAGAGTTCTAAAGTTTGAGGAACTTATTTAGTTTTGTCCGCATGTCACTTTGAATGTTAGTTGTATGATAGTTTTTTTTGCAGAATTCACAGCATTGATGGTTGTTTTAACAATGACCATGTTGCTGCATATAAGTGGGGGTTGGTTATTATTTTATCTCTATTTCGAATGTGTAGCAGTTTGTTGCTAAATGTAGCTGGGTGTCATCTGGTGTTATTTCCAATTAAGAAAGTACATCGGGTGCACCAGTATGCATATAGAACAAATGTGGCTGCCCTAATGCTAGGTATTGATCTTTCCTGAAAAGCAGCTATTATGTGATTAATGATTGTACCCGGTTTTCTGTAGGTGTTACACATCATCTATCGTGTTTGGTTAAGTGCTACACATTGATAAATAAAGTGGTCCAGTGTCTCTTCTGCTTGATGGCAGAGTCCACAGAAGGGGTCAATAGATCTATACATTCTTTTATGATAAAGAAAGTGGGTTGTTGGCAAGGCAATGAGATTGATTTTCATGATAAAATCAAAGTATTTGGACTCTAGAGCCCCTTTTTTATATTCCTTGAGTAGTCTCTTGTTGTTAATTCCTAGCATAGGTTGTATAACATTAGTATCTGCTTCTCTGTTTATTAAACCATAAATATCCCAGTATGAATACTTATGCAAATACTGTTCTGGAATCTTGTCTGTGGTTTTGCATTGGTATATAATGTTGGTAAAAAAGGAACCTTTTGGAGGTGGTTTATCAATTAATCCTTTGATAAACGTGTTTTGGAAGATTGCTTAATTAGTAATAGCCATGCAATAAAACGTGTTGTTTTATTTTATTAATAGCCATTGCCGTGTTTTTAATGATAATCTTTTATTTCGCATACATTTTATTTATTTACAAATCGCACATATATACGCACATATATTTTTAATACAATTTACTATTTAGTTTTAACATTATTTTTTCTTTAATTAAACTTGAATGAAAAGAGATTTGTATGTTTTAACTTTTTAAATTATATTTTTACGAATACTAATAAAAACTCTATACTTCCTTTTATAAACTTTAGTTTAATTTCTCTAATGAAACACCCCTCTCTTCCTTCTGATTAATTAATTGTAGCTTTTTTATTTCAAAACTAACGCTAGAAAACTATTTGATTCTTATCCTTTTCTAAAACAAACTGCAATAAACTCTTCAATGTTTAATTTTATGTTTTTCTTTTATGAACGATTATTTTAATAATATAATTTTAGATAAAATTATATGTGCCTATATCAATATAGGTACAATATATATATATATATATATATATATATATATATATATATATAAGTTTGTTTCATTAAATTCAGTATAGATGGTATTTAGACTGCAACACAAAAGCAATATTACTATTAATGGGATAAGCTATATCTAAAGTAGACAGACTGTTTTTAGAGATGACATTATCTCATATTGTAGGCTTATTCTCATTCCTAAATGACTTAGCTTGAATATCTTGCCATATCTATTGCAATGTCTAAAATTTCATTGAGAAATAAAATAACATTGCCTGAAACATTTAAAGTATAGGAGTTGCAAGTCTATAATATTAACAGTATTTGACATAGAATTCATAAAATATGATGAGGATATACTATAGATAATGATCCTACTTTATTATAATGGCATTTTACAATAGTTTATGAAAATTTGAAATTGTATATTTGAAGAAAGTTTTTTGTAAAACTTCTGACAATTGTGTGGAGCATTTATGATGCAGATAGGTACAGCTGGATTTGCATCTTTTGAAACACATTTTTAATTTCAGATGCTTAATGGTATTTTTTGTCTTTTCCACTATTGTTTAGTGTAGTATACTAACTCTATAAAATGTAATTGGGTATTTAAATGCTTTAATGTTGGAGTAATTCATCTAAATTGTCAGATAAAGAAGAGAATGGTAGTATTGGTGATTATCAGAAAGATCATAATTTTCAATAACACTACTGACTGATGTGGTGGGTAGAGTGTTTGCAAATGTTTTTCACCATGAATCATTTAGTTTATCAAAAGAAGTGGATTTAAGTTTGTTGACTTTATTATTAATTCTGATGGAACTAAATTCTGTAAATTTTGTATTTATTTTTTGCATTATTGACAAGACTTTTGTTGATATAATCATATATAAGATAGCATTATTATTGAGATATGATAAAGACATATTTTAATAGAATATTTTGTGTACTAAAAAAATGTTGTTGGACATGCATCTTTTCCATTTTCTGGGTTCCATTTTTCTGAATTTATTCCATTAGTTCATCCCATTTATCATTTTTTGATGGTTACTTCAATCATGAATATTTGTGTGGAGTCTATAACAATGTTAGTTTTACTATTGGAGTCATTTTTCTTTTAGAAACTTTTGCTTTCACTAATATTACGTTTTTCTGAGCTTAAGATTTTGAAATGTTTGCATGATAAGATTTTTAGTTGCTTACTGGATTTCTCATTTACATTTTTTGATCCATCTAAGATTATGCTGGAAATCTGAGATCGTGCTGGAAGGCTTTTATATTTAACTTTACAAATTTTCCTTGATACTAAAGTATTTATAGCAATAATAAATGCTATTAATTCTCATTTAGTATATAAGATTTAAACTACAAAGATTCAAAAATAAGCATTTATATCAACTGTCAAATTATGTTTATTACATTAGAAGTCATATTCGCATCTTGTTCAATTATTCGCTTTGAATGTAGCTTTATGTGTTGCACAGACTTAAAGAAGAAAAAAGAGAAAAGACTAGATGTGAAAAAAAAAAACAATTAAATGAATAAAAATTATTTATTAAAATAATAAATAGAAAAAAAATAAAATTTAATTTAAAATTGACATAGCATATATAAAATAGTTGGGTGTTAAAAATAATCTCCATATTGCAATTACTTAATAACTTTGAATGCTTTAATTGCAGCACTAAAACTGTATTTGCGTAAAATTTAATGATAAAAGGGATTTATGCTCAAACAATTGCAACACCTCCTACTCATGTTGATAACTTCTATACACTATAATTGTCTTTTAATATGTCCAGTGAATCAACTCTTACCTGAATTGGACTATTCTTGGAAAATTCAATTAGTGACCAATATTAGACAGGAGCATGTATTCATATAAACTGATTATGTGAAAAACAATGTTCTGTTACTTTATAAGAAAAATCTCCCAAATTTCATTACATATTTGAACCCTAGGTCATAGACAGGGCCGCTATCCACTAGTAAATAAATTTTATCAATTGAAAATTTTATGCAGTAAGAATTAATTTTGTTTATTTAAAAAAAATCTGTAAATTGATAATACAAAGAAAGAGATCCTATTTCTTTATTTTAGTTTTCTATTTTCTTAGCTTGTTAGTACCATCGTATATAATTATAACTAAGAAAATTGATTCAAATAAAGTATTTTATATAAGGCAAGATAATGTCACACAGCAAACATTTAAGTAATCTACTATTATTTTCAATTATTGTGAATCCATATAAAATTTTATTTATAAGGAATCTAATTTTCTTATTTTATAAATTAATTATTATTACAGATGACTTCTTTGGAAAACAAAAAAGTTATTTATTATTATTATTTTAACATTTCCAAGCTTTCTGAAAAATTCTCATATTTTGTTCCAGTGGTGTGCAAACTATTTATTTTCACTTCCGATCCCTCCCCTCCCAATTTGTGTAAAATTTTGTCATAATCTATGGATAGACAGCACATGTTTTTTAATTATCAAGATAGTTGACATGAAATTCTTTGCAGCACTTGCACTTATGCTTCTGTCTTGTTAGAGGTCTGAATAAACATAATTTTATGAAATTATTTATGCATGTGGATATAAAAATTTTTTTTTAATAGAAAAGACTTTTAAAAAATTTTAATCATACAAATTTAATATGAGATATGCACTTATATAGAGTTTATGCTTTCTTCTATGATCAGATCTGTGTTTAAAATCACAAGCCATATGACATCCTCTAAATGTAATTGTGATCAATATTTTGTTTTAATGGCAATTAATTTTGAAAAGTCGATTTCACATAAGTAGGTTGATGAAACTTGAAACAAAATATTGGTTGCATTTCTCTCTTCAAATTAGCATATTTGTTTCCAATCAATAACCCAAACCTATTAGATGTTGATCCATAATTCTCATTTGTATTGTCATTGCTTTCATTTTTTGGATGTTGGATATCAATTTTTAGACATTCATCCATTGTAAAGATATTAAAAGTAAAAAAATTATAAATAATAAAAAAGGATTTTTTTGCATAGAATTCTCAACAAAATACCAGTTGAGGATAGTTGATTTTCAAAAAAATTAAAGATGAAAAAATAATACAAAAATGCATGCAAAATATTTTAGGAAAAAAAAATCAATTTACCTTCATTAACATTTTAATACCTACATTAATTTTTTAATAAATTGTTCACTATTGTCTCTGAACATGCTATTGAACTGTCCAATATTTAAAAAATATGTTATGTATATGACTGATAATAAATTTAATTAGAAATGATAAAAGCAGTATGTAAACAGAATGCACTTGAATGAATCTAAAAATCAGCAAAATGAACTATTGAGGCATAGATGTTTATCTGTGATAGGTTAAAAGTACATTGAAGTAAATTGGAGGAACAAACTTCCCAGTTCTCACAGTGCAACATTTCCAAATGTATTTTTTAAAAACCTTCACCTCAGTACAGGACACCAAATATGCATTTGTCAACTGTTTCTGTTGGGATGTGTCAGATTCTTTCTTTGCATCTTGAAACTCCTCCCTTATCACATTTTCACAACCTAATCACTATATCTGTTTGTGTGTCAGTTGCCAGAATATAGGTATTAGATACTAATCCAATTGTTTTCGTACAAAAATATAATTCTATTTTTAGAAATGAATATAAATTTGATATGATAATGTCATTTCACTATTTTACTTATATATTTTTATTGTCAAATAAATTTCTTTGAATTTTATAATCCTGATAAATTTTCTCCTAACTCCTGAGAAGTCAAAACTCATGGTTTGTGCATCACCGTTTTGTTCAATGCAATGTTATTATATTCATAAAGTTAATAGTGTCAATGAGTTAAATAATATTAGATATCTTTTAAAAAGATTGGAATTTTTTTTTTTTAAAATTATTTTGGGTGATTAAAATGCATAATTAATAGACATTAACTTTTTTAACAAGTTAATTAATATTTATTATAATTGTACTGTTATATAATATAACAACAAAAGACTTAGAAAAAAGACCACTTGTGAGATAAATAGATGAAATAATGAAGGTGCTGGGGAGATATAGAGAAAAGAGACTACAGATTGAGAAACTGGATTGAATTTGAAGAGACGTTCATCCTACAGTGGATCAACGATAGTTAAAAATGATGATGAAATAAATGTTCAACAAATATCCATTGGTTTAATAGCAGAGTGAGCAATGATGAATAATTATCTCAGCACATTTGTGTTTACTATTATATTCTTAAGAAATATATGCATAATTTGTTTTTATCATTTGGTAGTAAATATTTGACCAAATATTAACAAAAAGTTTTAGAGTTGGACATTGTTTTAAAGCTCCAATTCACAGCCATAACTATGTGAGAATCACTAATATATTTCTAGTATAGAAAAAAGTTTGATATTAAACTATCACAACCTACTTCGTTTATATATCAGTTTTTTATTAACAATATTGTCAACGCTTTATCAAAATGAGAACAAGTTTTAAAACGTATATAATATTCCTGCTTAACAACCTCAATCAATTTTGCTATTTTAATTACATCCTATTTGTCAAATAAAAATCAATATTCTTTATTGTTAGAAACATAAATTGTTTTTATTTCGATGTTTTTAATTTATTGATGGATAAAAAAGTGAAAATAAAATTAATATCATGATGAAAAAATATATATATATGCGTGTTTTTTTTCCATTGAAACTATCTATGAAGTAATAGAGAAAAAAAGATTAAATATCCATAAACAATTAAAAAAAACAGCAACTGCATATTACCATTATATAAAATGTTTACTTTCCTCCATTTTATTTCATGATATAGTTATCTTAGAGAATAGATTGTAAACACAATTAACAATCCTCGAAACGAAAACACAATCATCAAAACAAAAGTGTTGAGTTTAATTAATCAGGGTTATCGTAAATAGCGTCCCACTATTACAATTATCTGTTTGTAAATAACCTATATTATGTGAACAAGTTTAAATATTTTGTCAAGCATTGGTGATCGAGAGGTCAGCGACAGCTGCTTTACAAGCAATTGTCCCGGGTTAGCGGGTTCGCTTCCCGGCTGATGCTATGACACATGAGAAAAGTTTAAATATTTTAGTAATGAACAAGTAATTAATTACATGACAAAGTATTCAAAAAGAAAATGCATGGAAAGAAATAAAGTTCTAGTCAATTATTATTATTTTTTTTACTAATAAAAACTTTTAGAAATGATTTAAACATAAAAAGCTAAGAAACACTCATACAAAAATGGTAAAGTATTTAAAACCAATATATATATATAAAATGGTTTATCTCATTACTTAAGTACGTTAATAGTAAATAACTAATAGAAAATGGGGAGCTAACACAAAACATTATTAATACGTATTCCATTATATTAATTTGTACATTGTAATTAACTGCGTATTATAATATGTCCAACTTGTTTTCCGCACTACTACATAGCTAAATATTATCTTTCAAATATCCAATGTTACTTATATTAGTGTATGTTTACTGTATTTGTTCTAACTTTAATCTTATAAATATATTCAAGTCATTTACATATCTATGATCTTTCAATCAATATCGATGAAGTGATAATTTTGTTTAAGTTTAAATTAAAAACTATCACTGCTTACTGATCAATATTTAAGCCTATCGTCATAATTTAAATCATTATTATTCACTGGAAGTTTCTCTTCAAGTTTCTCTAATCCATAGCCTTTCTTTTCTGTTACACACCAGCAAACTTTTTTATTTTAATCACTTACCTCTCATATGATCTCTTTCTAGGTCTTTTACAATATCTTGGGATTCAGTTTAAGATTTCAAGTCTGCTTCAATTATCATCTCTTTTAGAAATGTGTCTATTCCAGTTTCATTTTAATCTTTAAGTTTAAATTTCAATGGTGTGAGTGACATCTGTTTTTTCCCCCTACACATATGTTTTGTTTTCAATCACTTTTTTTACTCTTAACATATACTTCTCAATACATCATTGATTAGTAGTCTGAAATCTTTTGCATTGTTCTTCTATTAAATATTCAAGTCTTGGATACATAAATAAGAATTTGTAAAACACATATATTAAAAACCTTACTTTTCAAATACATTGACATAATTCGTTTTACTAATAAATTATTTCTACCAAAAGCATTTCATCCAAGTTTAGTTCTATTATTAATTTAATTTCATATATTGTTTCCATTTATGTTAATAATCTACCAAGTTATTTATAAAAATATTAATTTCTTCTATTTCATGATTATGAATATTTATTTTTTTCTGAAAAAATCTATCCAGGATAACTTTAGTATTAATATGTATTTTTAGTCTACTTATTTTTATCTGATAACTCTCAAAACATCGGCCAGGAAGCGAACCCGTGACAACCGCTTGCAAGCAACTGCTTGCTTGCAAGATGATATTTTCTAAAGTTCTAAGCATTATTTGCAAAAGTGTAGATGACTTAAATGATCTCCATTTACTTTCATCTACTTAGCTTTCTATTTAAATATACAAAATATTTCTTGCAAAACTGCTGTTAAAAGTTTTGGGGATATGGAATCATCTTGTTATATATCTTTCTCATTGTTAATTTTCTTAAGGTGATTGGTAATATAATTAATGTAATATTCCTGAGTATAACAACATCGTGGGGCTATATTTTAATGATCCCAGTACTTTAATGACTGAAGAAATGCTTATAGAGTTAAAGTAAATAATTCATTGTTTCCAACCTTAGTGCAATTGTTTAATCTACATTCCTTTTCAATTCATTCTAAAACTACTATTTGTGAATAAAATTCCATAAATGGTTAGTTAAAAAAGAATAACGTTATGAATGCCTTGTAGAATTACTTTTAAGCTTTTCATTTAATGCCTTATGTAATTACTTTTAAGCTTTTCATTTAATGATATTGAAAAAAGAAAAAAAAAAGAGTTCTTCAGATAATGGTAAAACGTTTTCAAGTCAGAATTGTTGATGCTTTAATATTGTTTTGTTATTTATAAATATTCACGATACATTAAGAAAAAATATTTATGAAATTTTAAAGAAAGATTAATGAATGAAAACTATATTCAAACCGGTTTAAATGATATTATTTTTTTATGCATAGAAGAATGGTAGGAAAATAATATTGGAACTGGAATTCTTTGGTGTATAAACTGAATCATATTCTACGATAATAAAGTACTTAAAATTATTCCCAGATAAGCTATCTAGAAATAAATAAAGATAATTCCTTTTGTATATGAGAAATTATAACATAAAATTGAAAAGAAAGTATTATAGTCTTTGAAGCAAAAAATACTCAAGAAAGAAAATTCCTGGAGAAGATTCCACTGACTTATTATTTTACTTATTGATTTATTTATTTTTCTTATTAATAAAATTCTTCATTTACAAATTTATTAATTATTATTTTATACATTCATTAATAATACTGGAATAAAAATATTTTGCTATTTCTTGAAAAACACACAATTGCATCCGGCTCATATACAACACTTGATAATAAAATAAATCAATAAACACTACATATACTATACAGCCTATAGAAGAACCCCCCCCCCCCATAGATATGAGAACATGCTCTCATATATGTTATGACTGGAGTATATGTTAGCCAAATAAATAAATATTTATGTAAAGTATGAGTTCTAGCTAAATAATGCATAGTCTCATATTATTTTATTCCTATTACTTTACTGCTCTACTGCTATAAATAAAGTTACCATTACATATAATAGTGCACATGGTGATATCGAACATTGTTTTGCTGTTAGTGAATGATGATGCCTGTGCATGGATAACACTGACAATGTGGCATAGAACATTTTGTTTTACTATTAGTGAATGATGGTGTCTATAAATAAAATTAGCATCAACAATGCTGAAACTCTGACTATTTTAACTGAAAAAAGAATAACAGAAGGGAATTGCTAAAGAGTTAGAGGAGACTAGTGTTGACAAGGTTAAGTATGAAATCACTGGATACTAGAGAAGGACAACCATTGGAGACTGAGATGGTAATAGAAGAGGAGAGCTTGGATGTGAAAAGCTTGAGGAGCAAATGTCAGCAGCAACTGTACTCAAATTAGAAATGTTTCCAGCAGTAATGAATCAAATAAAAGAAAAAATAATCAAAAAAAGATTGATAGATGAGATAAACAAATGAGCAAACAAATTAAAGAAGAAAATGATGAAATACAAGAACAATAAATAATAAAATGCACAGAAATCAAGAAGGAATGAAGGAATCTTATATTCAAAGCAAAGAAGAAATGAAATAAAAATTACTAGGAATAGAAAACAGTATAATTATTTCTGAAATAAGAGACAATGAATGTGTCCAAAAAAAGTTGGAATTCTTAGAGAAATTGTTATCTATAGGTATCCAAAATATAGTCCACAAAGCCATTAGAATCTACCAAGATATTGTTCAAGAAACCATATTAAACCTGAGAAAAAGATTAAAAAGTCTGGAGATGAAAGGTAAAGAAAAAGGATACTTTCAAATGATGATTTTTCATTTAAAGATATGGTTGTCACATTAAATGGCATCAAAGCAGATTCTAATAGACTGAAAGAGACTTTCAGTAATACAAATAATAAAATCAAAGCAACACTTTTGACAAAAGGGTTCAAGAAAAACAAAATAATGCAAGAACCAGGTGAAAATATGAAAATATCAACCAATTTTTGAAAATTAAAAATATTTAGAGATGATGCAGAAGAGATGCTAACTGAGCATCTAGAATCCACTAATTAAAAAAGAACAAGTAGCAGTTACATATAACAATCTAAATGGAAAGGCTAAGGAATGGTGGAATTTGCTAATAAACAAACTAACAACTTATCCAAAACACAAGAAACAAATTTTAAGCAACTTCTTGTCAGAAGAAAGATAGGGATCTATAAAATGCCAGATCATGCAAGAGAAGTTTTAGATCAAAGGGTATGAAATCTATACACAATTCTTTAGAAGACATGTCAACAGATTATGAACATTAACTGCATGTGGAATACTGAAAGTAAAGTAATTAATATAATAAGGCATAATTTATCTTCCATGATTGAGAAAATGGTTATTTATACTGACAGAAAGACTATTGAAGAGGTGGCAGATTTATTGAATCCTGTAGATTTGAGTTACCACAACCATAATGAAAAAAGTAAATTTCCTATGGTAGCACAGCCACCATTTAAGAAAATTGATACATCCATTGGTAGCATGAAAATTGATTATAATCCAATATACCAACCTTATAGAAGTCAACAGAGAAACAAAAAAATTATGAAACAAATAGAAGAACTGAATGAGACCACCCTCAAGAAGTCAATTAGAGGCACACATAAAAGTTCCTAAGAAGCAATGATTATCTTTATCTCATGTTCAAGGTGCAAGTAAGACACCTACCAAAAAGAGAAAACAGAAAGAGGCAGCCCAGACAAAAATGAGAGAGAATTTCATGTTAGCCAAAAGCAACTAATGATTCAATATAAGAAAAAAATCTGAAGTGAAATACAAGAGATTACCAATCCCATCCACACTTAGAGCTTATTTTGGAAGATGTAAAAGCTGATATTACAGAAAAATCAAGAATGGATTCTCCCGGATGATTCAAACTTTATTCAAGAATTAATGATTTTGAAGAAAAAAATAAAATGTTTTTTTAAAATAATGGAATATCTCTTATTTTAAAAATTATAAACAAGAGTGTAAAAAAATATATTTCATAATAAATTATTACTAAATGATATTGTGATTGAAGAAGAGAAATGGAATGTTTCACAGCCCCATTTTCTCTTCTTGGAGAGAGGGGATATGTAGCAATTATATTGGTCATGCCAACATTACATTGTTGTATTTTCAAAAATATAATGTGAGATATTCATTTATTTAATTTTTCCTTTCATAAAAAATAAAATACATTAAATTTATTGTGGGAATGATCCCAAAAGATTTATAAATTACTGAAAAAATATTGCAACAAAAGATTTTTTTTCAGTCACTTCCCCACTTTTCTTTGAAGTAGAAAAAGAAAAGCAAAAAAAAAAAATGAATTAGCTGTTAAATAATTTTTTATACATAAGAAGTGAAAATTATTGTTTTTCATTAATCACTTAAAGTGATAAGATTCATTGTATTACGGTTTATATTGTATTACAGTTTATATGGAAAATGAAGTTCTGAGCTAAATAATTCATTGTTTCCAACCCTAGTGAAATTGTTTAATCTACAATCTTTTTCAAATCATTCGAAAACTACTATTAGTGAATGGAACTACATAAATAGATAATTAAAGAAGAATAAGATTATGAATGCATTATATAATTACTTTTAAGCTTTTCATTTAATAATATTAAAAAAAGAGGGGAAATTGAAGAGAAGTTTTCCACATAGTGATAAGACGTTTTAAAGTCAGAGTTATATTGTTTTATTATTTATAGATATTCACAATAAATTAAGAAAGAATGTTTATGAATTTTTAAAGAAAGATTAAAGATGAAAACTATTTTCAAATTTGTTTAAAATGACATTATTTTCTTATGCATAGAAGAATGACAGAAATATAATATTGGAACTAGAATTCTTTGGTATATAAACTGAATCATATTCTACAATAATAAAGTATTTAAAACTATTTCCAGAAAAGCTATGTACAAATAAATAAAAATAATTCATTTGTAGATGAAAAATTACATAGAGACTAAACTCTCCATACAGTAACACCACTTAATGCAAACCAGAATAATTAATGGATTCAAGAAGGTTTGTGTATAAAATCCCCATCTAGTACCTACTTATTTAATATTCCCAGACTAGTTTCTAGCTTGTGGCTTTCATCAGCACTGCACCTATATCTTAGGATCCTAAAATCTAGGTACAGTGCTCTCAGATCCAAGGCTCATCACTGATGAAAGCCATAAGCTAGAAACTAGTCTGAGGATATTGGATGAGTAGGCACTAGATAGAGATTTTATGCACAAACCTTCTTGCTCTATTGATTACTCTGGCATGCACTGAGTGGTGCTACTGTATAAAGAGTATAGTATCTGTGTGAACAGCTTGTGTAAGCATAAAGAATGATGATAATGTGATGTTTGTATGAAAAACTATAACATGACATTGAAAAGTAAGCAGTCCAACTTTTATTACAGTCATTGAAGTGAAACGTACTCAAGAAAGAAAATTTCTGGAGAAAATTCTAATGTCTTAATTAATAAGTAAAATAATGATTTATTATTTTATTTTTTCTCATTAATAAAATTATTTTATCATTTACAAATTTATTAATTATTATTATTATTATTATTATTATTATTATTATTATTATTATTATTATTATTATTATTATTATTATTATTATCATCATCATTATAATAATAATAATAATAATAATAATAATAATAATAATAATAATAATAATAATAATATATAAATATTTTATTTCTTGAAAAAAACACAAATTGCTAGTTTATACATAACACTTGCTAATAAAATAAAGCAATAAATACTACACACATGATCTATGGAATAACCTTCCCCCCATAGTTCTGAGAACATGCTGTCCTATGTGTTAAAACTTGAGTGTATGGTAGCTAAGTAAAGGAATATTTATGGAAAGTATGAGTTTTAGCTAAATAATTCTTAGCCCCATATTATTTGATTTCTATTATTTTACTGTTCTGCCACTACAAAAAAAACTCCATTACATTATAAATAGTTAGATAGATAAATAAAAATACATGAAAGTAGCCAATACTTAAATCAATAACAATCAATAATCTCAATTTGCTGTTCTTTTAATAATAAAAGTGGGCACCCATCTTTATCCATGCTCCAATATGTTTATAGAGACACTTGACTAAAGGCAGCAAGGTTATTAATTACATAAAATTAAACAAACCTTATTAAACAGACAAATATAATCTGTTCTAAAACCAGACTTACAAATATTTAATTATAACTTTCAATTCCACTGAAACTATGTATTACATAGGTAGTAAAACTAATAATGTTCAAGTATAGATAGGTTTACAAATGTAAATACATAAAACAGGCATCACTTAAACAATACCAATATCACATCAAAATCTTTAATATACTTTATCTCTGAAAATGTAATTCAAAAAATAAATATGAACAAAAATATTCAGAGAAGGTCAATCCATATGTGAGGTGTCATACACCCTGAATCTTTTACACCAATGTCCCATAAATTAGACAGTCTTAAGGCATTTTTGTATAAAAATCATACTATATGTAAATGTGAAGCAGATAAAAATTATTGAAAAATATATCACAAATTTGTGTAATACAGGATTCAAAAACTCAGCTCTCATCTAGACTGTCCAAAACTTTTCCTACTCAAGTCAATGACAAATCCTGGACATCATTTCTATATATACCCAGGGCTACACATAGGATAAATAAATTCTGTGCTGGTACACATCAAATTGGCCTTCACTATCTACCCTTGCAATGAATCAGATGATTAACAATGCCAAAGCTAAACTACTTGCTGAAATAAAAACCCAAAATTGTATATAAGATTAGATGCTACAATGTAAACTGCTATGTAGCTTATTATGGGGAATTGTGTGCCAATTTATCCACCCAAATTGCACAACAGAACTTATATAATCATATCTAAGAACACACTAAAACCAAATCCATTTTCTTCAAGCATGATTCCAAACTTGGTCATAGCTTTGAACCTACATCTGCCAGCATTGTTGGTTTCAAACATAATGATGCCAAATGTAAAGTGAAAAAAGCCTGGCATATTGAAATGGCTTATGTAACTGTACTTAATTACAATTCAAATTTTATATAAATTCTCTGCCTTGTTTATTCTTTAGTAGGTATCACAAGTCCCTCATATAATCTGTGCTCTGAGGATTATTATCAAGTAGTCAAAGACATGCTAGGCTTATCATGCAAATTGAAGGTTAAATTAAAGCTCTTCTCTAAATACTTTTGTACATATTAATTTTTAAATATCAATATCAATAACAATCTCAATCTGTTATCAAAGCAAGCCCTTTTATAATAAAGATGGATGGATGGATATATATATATATATATATATATATGTGTGTGTCTGTCATATTTTGATATTAGAATAATCATCATCAGATGATTATTGTCTATTAACATCCAATGGTGATTTTTCTAATATGAAAATATAACAAATATATCCACATACTAAAATAGTCTAATAATAACATCTGAATTAAAAATCATTAATTTATAACATCTAACTGATCAGTGAAACAGTCTCTTGTTAATAAGGAATATGTGAAAGGTTCAACATTTACATCTTTAGAGAATCACAAAAAATACCATAATTAAATAACTTTAATCTTCACATTTACACATATGTCCCTATATTAAAAAATCTTTCCAAGATTTTCTTTACAATGATTTCTGACTCCATCATGCTCATTGGCAATAAAATCTTTTTCTCACAACCCAATTTTATTACCGAGTATAATATTCCATAACATCCAAGTGCACTACTTCCAGTTCTAAAACCATTTCAATAATGAAAGCCATTAGCTAAAAACTAGTGTGGAATATTAGATAGAACAGTACAGAATAGAAATTTATTAAGCATTACTATTTGGCATCTATTGATTAATAAAGCTTACAGTCACAAAAATATGGTGAGAAAAAAATAATTTGCTGATTTTTTTTTTAGTACTAGTTTGCAAAAACTTTTTTCAACTACTATATTTTTTAAGTATTAAAGAAGCAAAATTGTTAATCATTTCTATGCCTTCTTTATATTTTTTTCTTCATATTTAGTCATAATTTAATATTTTTATTCTATTTTTTAACTTTCTCAATGAGATTTTTGAAATATGAAGTCATCAGAATATAAAAGGTTTGTTGTTGTTTTCCACTAATCTTTCAATATTATGCCTTTATGTATTCCATATACAAGTCACACAGAGTGACAGTATACACAACCCTAGTTAACTTTTTCCCAAAGTGTAATTGATATATTTTATCACAGCATTATTTATTCATATCTTATAGTCTTATATAGATATTTTTTTTATAAAACAAAATATTCTCCTATATCCATTTTCTTTAAGAAAATTTCATAATTTAACATAATTACCTGAACTAAAAATATTATTGAAATAAAAAATCCATATAAATTTCTTTTTATATTCTATTATCTAAACATATCTGCACTGACCCTTATTATTTCTCATTATTTTCTGAAACTAGTTTATATATCTGGAAGTTTTATATACATATATAGAGAGAGTAACAGTCAAACATGTATAATTTATTAACAAGACTGAGAGACTAAGCAGACACTCTCATCCAGCATGCATAATGACATCACTACCTTATAATCCTAGTTTAAACTCTGTCTAGGCTTCCTAGTCTCTACTGCATAATTAACACCCTTGATGTTAACACAGTTTTCCATTTTATATATCCCTATGTAGTTCAGTGATATATATATATATAGTACCAAAGTACATTGTTATTGAATTGTAGTGTTATTTAAAAGTAATAATATCTTGTAAATTTCGTCTTTTAAAAAAATAAAGTGGGAATAAAAGTTAAAAGTTGAAAGAAAAAAATTAAAAAACTAAGGGTTTTTTGTTAAAGAAAATAAATAATAAACGCTTTTAAAGAGGGTAAGATTTTTTTTTTTAAGAAGAAAAAAAAAATTGATCTTATAAAATAAAATGATTTAATATTATTTTGATTAGTTTGTAATAAAAAAAAATAATAAAGAGAATTTCATTTTGTTTTATAATAAAACAATTAAATGTGTGTGTGTGTGTAAAAGTTTTGAAGAAAAAAATAGAAGCCCAATCAGAGTGAAGTAAAGGACAGTAATTTCATGAGACAATAGATGCTGGAGATAACAAAAATTTTCCATTGTTAAGACATTTTAAAGACTCAACATTCCATTTATTTCTGATATCTTAAAAACATTAAAAATATTTCTTGAAGTTACAGATATAACAATTACATAAATTGTTATGTCTACCAGAATGATGCAGTGTTAAATTTATCGTATTGTACAATCAGCTGGAGCCTCACTATGAATAATATCAGCAGATAGTTTGGAGGGTAAATCATGGTTGAGTAAAGCAATAAAGTGCCGGAGTGTCGATGCTGAAAAATCCACAAAAGTTGTATAATATCACAGAGTCGAGGAAGGTTTGCTTGAAGTTAGTGCTAACTGGTCATAAATAACTTTTAGAGAAACTACATTGTGCTGTGTATGTCATTTCGAATTTCCAAATCCTAGGTAATTTTTGTATTTTCTCATTCTTGATTTTCTTTTAAAATAATAAAAAATAAACTTTGATAAATAAAACTTTAAACTTTACAAAATAATATTTAGGAAATATAAACAATATTGGCTTCTATATTTAATTATATTAAAGACATTGTGTGTACGTATGTGTGTATTTTAATCTAATATGTCATGTTTATTTAATATAATGTCTTAAAATATTTATTTAAAATGAAAAGAGTAATATAATGTATTAAAATATTTATTTAAAATGAAAAGAGTATATATGTTTAACTTATAAAGCAAAACGATTGTTTTTTTTTTAAGAAAAGGAAATACTTAAACTGCCGTTTATTTATGTTTATATTTTGAATACCCACATTTATGATGAACAATATTTTAATAAGATGAGAATGGGGAGATTTAGTTATTAATAAGAAATTTTTAAATTAAAATTAAAAGAATAGGGAAACTATATTTTTTAAAAATAAGGATTTGTTGTTTAAAGACGTTAATGTTTTCTTGTTCAGTAAGTTATCATTATTATTGAGATAGGATTATTAGAGAGGATGGAGTTTTGTTTTTCTTAAAAGGTAGTTACAATCCAATGAGCTAGTTGGAGGCTCGGGTACTGGATTTAGTGCTGATTATATAAACATATTGATTACAAATGTAATTAACTGGCACCTAAAGGGTTTACCTTAAAAATAAATAAAGTGTTTATTTGGTTGGTATTTGTCCAGTAGCTGAGTGTTTATGTTATTGGTAGTTTGCTGCCAATGATATTTGCACTCTACCTGAGTACCAAGTACCTTTAAAGATTGGATAGTAAGGGAGGTAGGGTATTTAAATTTACTATTCATCATGATAGTTTGATGTAAAGAAGGTGGGCAGTTCAATATGTATACATATTAAAACAAAGAGTCTTTATTCAATGCTAAATTTTACAGTGAAATAACATAATGATTGAGATACAATCTATACACCTGGGTTTCATTTTATGTGGATTATTTTTATGCAATTTTGAAGTTATGTGATTCATGTTTCTTCTTAATATCTTTCGTATTTCACTATATTTATTAGATATCAAGAAATTTAAATTATTAATAACTTATTTTGACTTGAAATATGTTTTTTTTTTTCAAAAATATAACATTATATTAGCAGTTAACATGAATATGGCCTGAAGCTGTATTTAGAAACTTATCTTCTATATAAATAACCTACTTATACTACTGAGTAAATAATAATAATGGATTTATACTTATGTATAAAAATATCACAATAAATATTCAAAAATTTTAAACTTCTAAAATGTATTTTGTTAGATATAACAGAAATAAAAAAATTTTTAGATTGTTAAAATAAATAACAATGATTTTATTGATTTTTTTAAACTGAAAATAATCTTTCTAATGATAATGTATAATTTTTTTGTTTGATTGCGATCTCATTTTTTTAATATAAAAAAAGAAAACCATTAACATAGCATAATTGCTGAGAGATTCTTGACTTCATTTAAGGAGAAGCTATAGTAGATCACATCACATCTGATTCACAAATGAATGCATAATCTCAAATAGTGGTAATGATTAAAATATGTATGAAAAAATGTAAAATTAAATACTGTAGTTAATAAAAAAAGTAAAAAGTTTGTCTTGTATTAATTTTTTTCAAATATTTGAAATTTTTCATTAGTCATACTTTACTTTCTTATTTTTTTAATGTGAATTTTAAAATAATTTTTTCTTGTTGCTTTGCTTTTATGCAATTTCTGAAAATTACTGGAACATATCCCCCATTTTTCAAGGTAAGTTAAGTCTATTTTTGTGTGATTTCTTTTGTGTGTGTTTTCTGAGGAACCTATCTACTGCAAAAAAATGGGACCCAGGTGTATTTACAATCTTAAACCCAAAAAAAAATCAGCCTTGACAGCCAATATGCATTGTCTGGTGCCTTATATTGAACAAGCATGTTCTCAAGAAAAAAAACAGATTAAACCCAGTCCAATAGGAAAGGCAATTAAGCTCCATGTTGCCGCATGAATATCCAGTGATGCCAGTGTTCTCATTCTAAGCTTACACCTTTTTTGAGCCTATTGTGGAATAAGTTCACAGTGTTATTTGTCATTGGGTTAAACATGATCTTATATCTAATAGACCATAAAACATACAACAGAAATATCAACATCCTGATAGAAGGAAAATATCCACTTTTAATACAATCCAATGAGAGAAGAGAAGGTTTTGATTGTTTTGTATTGGATAGTGCTTCAGCTCAGTGATATGCATAGACTCTAACTTAATTACTACTTCAATTTAATTATAAGATTCCAATGAGTAATGATGATGGCAATAGATAATTTATATGAAATAGCATTTATTAATAACAAATAATACAAATTAACATGGTGGCTTTAAGATGTGCATAATGGGATCAGGAACAGTTTACTGGAGCTTACACAAAGATAATCAAGATCAATAGTGAAAAGCATAAGTAACAAAATAGTGTGTCTTATTAGTTTATCCACAGGATAATGAAAATAATATTTATCAATCAGATTATATGTTATCATTAATTACAATTTCTTTTTTCTAGAGACCTTACTATAGATAAGTTAAATAATGTGACATAGGGTTATGGCTATATGCACTAGTATCAACATAAAGATAAATAAATGAATCATGGGACTGTATCTGCTATGTGTGGCTCACTGGATATCATAAGAAAGTTGGATTGACTTCATGATCTGGAGATGGATATCCCAGATGCAGGGGTGCTCTTGCTTCTAACTGTGGGCTCACCCTAAGAGAAAGATATATGTGTGATATACACTACAATTTGGGGGCTGGAATCTTCTGTCATACAGTTCTACCCAATCCAGTGATAATATTTATATATATTATAATGATCCAAACGAAGTGGGAGATCGCATCGCACCGCACCGCACTACCAAAGGGCGCCATCTAGGCATTTGAGCCTAGAAAAATTTATAAAGTAGGCAGATACGCACTGTTAGGATTCCACTTTATTTACATATTTAGATCGTTAGCCCATTGTCACTAGCTCAGCAGAGACGCCGAGATAAAAATCTATAAATTTTATATCTTAAATATAAAAGAATAAAATAATAAAAGCCACTGCCAGAAATTAACACAGAAAAATATTTATTTACGCACATATAAAATCATTCTAAATTCGAGGAATAAGTTTAACATTTAGATTTTTATCTTAATTTTTAATTTTACATTTAAAATAGCTTGCTATAATGTTTAATATTTTATTTAGAGGGTCGAGTATGAATGGACTACATAGGTCTGCATTTGAAAGGAAAATATTCTTCCCTGATTTAACCTTAGGCAACAAATTTCGCAATCAACTGGTGCCAATCCATCTGATACATTCATGTATTCAATGTAGCATGATACGACAACACAAAATACTATATTGTCAGGAATGTACATCTGAACAATAAGTAGAAATAGAGAAGACATTGACTCTCCACCAACAGGAATGTGACATCTGTGGGCAAGTAGATCAATAAACTAAAAACTCCATAGGAATGGACTGCGGTCTTCTGCCGACTTACAAACCCATCCATAGGCAAACAGAGGGTGTGTGGCATATATCTATAATCTTGCCCGTAGCGGATCTCATACTACATCTACTAATTACACAAATATATCCAATCCATTGAACCAATTCAACTACGAAATGAATAACCTAAGATTACCCTCCCTTAATACAACTTTACAAAACTATATAGCCATTCGCGCCCGACTTAATTTTAACATTTATATACGTTCGCACAGATTTATTTAAAAATGTTGGGTATAGATCGATTACACAGATTCCACGGTCAAAAACATTTCAAAATAAACATAAACGATCAAAATACAAAATTATTGATACCGACAATCGCAGAGGAAACTTATAAGTAACCCAATAGTATTCACCATAAGATACTTGCGTTGTCACCAATAACTTAAAAGACATCCGAATAAATACATTTTAGATACTCACCGTAAGGTATCATTATTTATCGAATGTCTATATATTTTGATCAAATATGAAAACCAAAATCTAATTAACCGCAAACGAATCCATGCAAGCATCTATAGACAACTTAAATGTAATGCATTTAATAATTTCTACAATAAAATATTACTACACATAAAAATATTAAAAGGAAATGATTCTTTTAACATGGGAAAGATATAAAATTAACCATTATTAATTTGATTTAAAACTTACAAAAGTCAGATAAGAGTCCATTTTAAATAAGTCGGCTTGTTTATTAATTTGTTCAACTTGACGAAAGTTCTTGATTGATTTTAAGAATTGTTCATTTCCTATAGCTTACGGTAGCAGAACTCCGGTTCCTGGTGTCAATGTCCACGGAGTCTTTAATTGAAAGATCGATCTAATGTTCAGGAGGTGGCATTTGCTGGTTCATGGTATCAGTCATTCCATTTCAGAGATAAGTGAGAGAGAACGATAAAGCGCGTCTTTATCGCTCGTCTCACCCAACCAAGTTGAAAAAAAAAAGCTTCCTGAACTCAATATTTTTTTCTTTTTATATCATCCACAAGGATTCACTGAACAAAACATCACTGCTCTGTTTTTTCGCCATGGTCCGAGCCAAGGCTTAGTGCTTCCATTGGTCAAGCTAAAATCTCTTTCTTCTCTTATCTAACTTTCCATCTGACTTTTTAATTAAACAGCTTTTAGATAATTAATAAACAATCATTTCCTTTTATAGATTACAGGAATTAATTAATACCTGTTTTTATTTTAACTTACGTTATTTTTTTATTAAAATATTTTTATATTTCAATCTTGTATTTTTTTATTTAAAAAAAATACATTCAAATACTTTTTTTTTTTTTTGTTTATGAAAAAAAAATATTTTTAAAGTTTAACATCTGTGCGAATGTATACATGTTTAACAATGTTTTAATTTTAGCGTTTAGTTTTTTACTTTTATTTGCGAACTTTTAAGTTTTTATTTTAAATTAATGTAACAACATATTTATATATTGTTACAATATATATATATATTAAATTATCTGATGAAAGATCACCAGGCCCATATATAGCAGGCACTGGATGCTCTACATAAATAACTAGTGAATTGTACTATAAGGTAATGGAAATATTTAAGATGCACATCTCTTATGTAGTAACACAATAACGGATCATGCATATAATAAAAATATAATATTAAACTAAGTTACATCTATGCTAACATTAAACAATGAAATATTTATATAATAAGATTCCTCACATTCCTAAGTAATGAAATATATTTATAAGAATTCTAGCTCATCTACAATTTACTTATACTTTATTAATTTAGCTAAATATATTTTAATAATGTGGAGATTACTAATGCATAATAATTGATACCCAATCCATTCTCCATCATATTGACTTAATAAAAATATGAAATTTATGGTTCACTATAAGTTTTACAGAGGGAGAATGACAGTACATACATATATATTTGAGAACACAGATTTATATTCATCAAATAATTTAAATGATAAAAAATATTTACCTGTGGAGAAACATATGTTAAAGAAGAAATGAATTTACTTATTTATTATAATTTTAATAGGAGACAAACTTAAGTAAATATATTTGTATAAACTAAAATATCACTCATCAACCTTCACTAGTTTCTCCTTGCAATTGTAAAAACAAAACAAAACATTATTTAAGATGATGGAGGGGAGAAAAACTAAAAAAAAATTAATGTATTATAAAACTTTGAACTTTTATTTGAATAATTTCCATTCTTGGCTTATATTTACTCCCTGATGTCCCTTGAGATGCCATGAAGAGAAATGCAAGATGGTATTTACATTTTATTAAACTAATCCCTCCAGCGTCTAATTCTTACAAATAAAAATAAGATTAGATAAAAGTAGAATTTAGATATTTCGCCTGTAAACTTTACATTCTTAATAAAAATGAAATCTTTAAAATGTGAAAATTAAAGGCTAGTGCATATACATATTTAGAATACTAATAATTTATAAGATTTTACTGGCAGGTTCATGAAGTTGATCAAGCTCTTAAGTTAAGAAAGTCTGTTTATGATGGATGCTATGTAGTGATGGTCTTATGAGGCATTTCTTCCATCATGGCAATGAGTTATTGGTATGACAGGTAACTAAGTTCTGATGTATCAGCATATGGAGAACAGGAACATTTCTATATCATTCCGGAGCTCATCTCAGGATGACATTCTTTCTTTATGAGAAGAAGTCAATGTTGAACTACTCACCCATTCCTTATGTAACTTTTATACACACTTCTGTTAATAAAATCTTTAAAATAAAAGATATTGAAAACTGACCAACAAACAGTTCTTTAACAATACATTTTAAGAGTTTATAAATTCTTTTAAAATGCCTTGGGGACCTTTTAACTATCATAATATGATTTAATGGATTTTCATATTTTCCATTCAACTAATTGATCTTCCATTAATTTTTTCTTGTTTTTGACTTCTGATTCTTTCCTGTGTTTGTTTCCTGTCACCTTTATTTTCACGTTTAACACCTTTTAAATAAATAAAGACTTCTTTTGATATGAAGAGAAGGTGGAGTTTGAAATGAATTATGGCAAAGGTTTGTTTGTTCGTGTATATATATATATATTGTACCCTTTTGTTTAGGTCTTCATAAATTGTTCTATCAATTTCATTAAAAAAATTTAAACTTAAGATGCATTGCAGTGGTGTGATGTTGATGTTTTGTTAACAATTTTTAAAAGTATAATTAAAGTGAAATAAGAATATTTGATGTGTGAAATTATGCTAATATTTGAGAAAAACGGTTAAATAAGGATGAATGGTAATATTATATGGTTGGGAAAACTGGCCATGATAAATACTGCATTAATAAGTTTTGTAAATAAATGTTTAAAACCAAAGTTTAAAAGTAACAACTTAAAGTTAAATAAATAGTTTATTTATTAATAATAAAAATTAATATGTAGTAATAGAATGTAATATATTTATTTATTAATAGTATATGGTAGAAGATGAATATTTGATTTTATAATATCGAATTATTATTTTAAAAGTTGTTATATTATTTTATTTAAAAAATATTTTGTTTTAAAAAAAAATTGAATTGTTAGGTTATTTTCAGCTAATTATAAGTGTTTCTATCTGTGTTGTAAGTCATGTGACAGATAGACATCTGTACACATATGCTTGTGAGTTTTTTTAGTAAAGTTGCAAAACTGTTTTAAAAATTCTATTATAAAATGTAAAATATTATATTGGACTATCACGAGATAAAAATAAAATTAATTAGTATAAAATATTAAATCCTGTTGTTTTTTTTTTTAAAAAAATGAATATAATGAATAAAAGTAGATTTTTTAGTTTATTTGGAAAATAGATCTATTAAAAATTAAAAGTGAGATAAAGTAAAAGAAATATTTTTTTAAAAAATGTTTAATGGATTTAAATAAAGGATAAAAATTAATTTGGGAATTAAATAATGTAATAAATAATAAATATTAGATGAGTCATTATTTATTTTTAGTTTTGATTTTGTATTGTTGGCTAGATATGTAGATAGGCTAGCAAGGTGATTGTTTAGTTTACCAATCATGTGGGTAATTTATTCCGGTATAAAAAGACGAGGTTCAATTGTTTGGTGTGCTTTGCTAAAAAAAAATTCTATTTCTTCCATATCAATTATAATTCCATCATTACCTGGAACCCTCCCTTTCTTCATAAATTTAATAGCATGTCTCACTTCCTTATTCAAAATTTCTGGGCAATTCGGAAGATATAATAGGTATAAAAGGCACTTGTTCTTTATTACTATATAATTCTTGATAGAAGTCTTCTACACATTTCATGATGTCATTTCTCTTTTTAGTAATAATGCCATATTTTTTTCTTATTGCAGATATAAATCTCCTACCAACACCAAAATGTTGTTTTACACTCTTTAGACTTTTATTCTCTTCTACAGCTTTCCTTGCTAGTTCACAATTATACTTTTTTATATCAATTTCAACTCTTTTCCACACCATTTTACAAAATTCGAGATATTCAATCTTTTTCAATGCATAATTGTTGTATATCCTCATATTCCTTTTTTTTTTCATAAATTCTCTAGTCTCAGTAGAAATTTTATTGGTCAATTGCTGCTTTTTTCTACCAGCTATCTTTGTTGCAGTTTTTAAACATGTATCACTTATTTTCCTATTGTCATTCAAATCTGAATCATGTTCAAAATCTACTAATACTTGAAACCAATTTGTAAGTTCTAATTTAAATTCATTAGAATGTTTCTGAAAATTAGGAATATCAATTGTAAATATTGTTTTTTTTAATAATTTTTGTCTCTCTAGTTTTGCATTAACATGTATCTTACATCTTACTAATCAATGATCACTTAATGTGTTAAATTTATTAAGAACATTACAATCTTGAAATATGTATTTTCTATTAATCAAAATATAATCCAATTCTGCTGTACCTTCATTTGGATGCTTCCATGTTTATTTCCTTTTAATATTTTTCTCAAAAAAAAAAAATTATAATATAAAGTTTTTCTTTTTCTGCAAACTTCACAAGTCTATGTCCTCTCTCATTTCTATTACCATAACCAAAATTACCTACAGCATTTTCATCTTTCATTTGATTAACAATTTTAGCATTAAAGACTCCCATAACAATCTTAAAATGTTGTTTACTCTGATCAAAAGCCTTTTGTGCATCCATGTAAAAATCTTTTATAACTTCATCACTATGAGAACTTGTTGGGGCATAAACATGAATCATCTGTATTTGGTATCTGCTATTAAGTTGTAAAACTAATCTTGCCACTCTGTCTGATACACCATCAATCTCCACAATGTTATTCTTTCCATTTTTTATTTATAATAAATCTTACTCCACTTGTATTTCCAATATTTGTGCCTTTATAGTAGAGTATATGTCCACTTTTTAAATCAATTGTTTCTTCACCTTTTCTTCTAATTTCACAAAGTCCAATAATGTCCCATTTAATATAAGACAGTTCTTCTTCTAACTCCTGTAATCTTCATTCACTTGAAAGTGATCTGCAGTTGTAAGTACCTAAATAAAAAGTTGTCATCAAATAGTAGCCTGAGTCCACAATCAGGGAATTCTTAGCACCCTCTGCCTTCGGCACCAACCACTGCCTTGGTTGGTGACATTACAGCCTCCTGGGAATAAGGACCATGATTTATTTTTGTCTTTCATGATTATATATATTGAAAAAATATTCTTAAACTTGGAGATAAAAAGCCAATAAACTCACCATGTTGGCTAATGTGTGTTGGTGAGCAGTCCATCCATGTTCATATACTATATGAATAATCACATAGTAATAACAGCTGCAATGACAAGAATGTATGGAGTGGACATTAGGAATTTGTCCTGCTTGATTCCTTTAAGGCCTCCAAGAGGAATCAAAGGGTCTCCTTTCAGTTAATAGCAAACTCCTTTCTGCAGCCATAGATTTTGTAAGTTACAGTTAATAAAGACTAAATATATTTTATATTTAGAATACTAATAATTTATAAGATTTTACTGGCAGCTTCATGAAGTCAATCAAGCATTTGAGTTGAGAAAGTTTATTTATTATGGATGCTATATACTTATGGTCTTGTAAAACATTTCTTCCATCATGGCAATGAGTTATTGATACAGTAGATAACCATGTTTTGATGTATCAGCATTTGGAGAACTGGAACATGGGACATTTCCATATCATTCTAGAGCTCATCTCGGAATGACACTCTTCTCCTATGAGGAGAAGTCAATGTTGAACTACTCACCTATTCTGGTATGTAACTTTTATAAACACTTCTGTTAATAAAATCTTTAAAATAAAAGATATTAAAAGCCTACCAACAGACGGTTCTTTAACAATACATTTTAAGAGTTTACATATTCTTTTAAAATGCATAGGGAAATTCTTAATTATCATGAGATAATTTAATGCATTTTCGAATTTTCCTTTTAGCTAATCGATTTTCCATTAATTTTTTCTTATTTGTTTTGACTTCTGATTCTTTCCTGAGTTTGTTTCTTGCCTTTTTTGTCTTCATTATTACATTTAGCACCTTTTAGACACATTCTCACCATAAAGGTGTTGGCATAGCTATTTTTGCTGATTTTTACAACTGATTTTGAATAAGACATCAATTTTTACTTACTTAATGGATTTTCATTACCCATCTTTTTTCTATTGTTTTCTTGCATTAACTTTAAATGATTATTTATTTAACTTGGTTTTATTTTCCCTTTTCTTAGGTTTTCTTTGAGTCATTTCTACTTTAATACATTATACAATTGCAAACACACATGCATATACTGATTATTTATGTTTGTGAGTCCTAGGAAAAGTTAGAATTTAAGAAAAAGATAGCAGAAATTAAAGTAAATGAAGCAAGCATATATGCACTGCTTCAATATTGAAGCTATAATATCCACTGTATTTTGTTCTACACCCCCTCCACATAATAAATCACATATAATAACACATTTTGTAGATAAGCTTTGATTATAATACATATTATTTATAACTATAAGTATAACCACACAAACATATACACATATAACACAAACTTTTTATATGTATAGAATGCATATATATATATATATATATATATATATTAAAATTATAACATATTCATTCAAAAAATAAAAATAAAAAAGATACTTGCAAGTAAACCAAGATGGCATCCCATATTTTTTATAAATGTACAGTTTCAAGAGACTATAATTTACCAAAGATGTGTTAGTTGTTAAATTAAAACAAAATTAATAAATCAATTGTTAAATTTAAAAAAATAAATAAATTCTGATAAATTTCATTGAGAATCTTTATTTCAAATTTTTACTTACATTATAATGTGGGAATTAACACAATGTTTTTAACATTGTTGTACTTTGATTCAATTCACATTTTGGTAAATTGTCATCATGATAAAAATTTGGACCTTCTTTGTCACGGAACATGATGCAGTGAACTGTTTCCAAAAGTATGAGTTTCTGCTCTCCCGAAAAGTGTGTTAATAGTCATGATATGATTGCATGCCACCAACATGAATAAAGTGTAAATATTATATTCAAATATATTTTTTATTTTTCTGTTAATAAGTTAATTTAAAAAAAAAAAAATGTAAATATTATAATTAATTTTCCACAATAATTTTTTTTTAAAATAACAGTAATAAAAAATAAAATGTAATGATTAAATATGATGTCTTCTAGCAGGAATTTTTTTGTAAACAATTTTCAGGAATCCCTGAAACTGTAGATTTATCAAAAATATGGGCTGCCATCGTGGTTGATTTGAAAACTCACAAGTACCAAAAAAACTTACTGTACCATTTACTTTCTTTAAATAAAGTAAATAGTAAAATTTCAATTTTTATTTTTAAAACAATTTTATTGTTACTAAAATACATGATTTAGCTATGCAAGACTAACACTTGAAATATGATGACTCAATTATGACTAAGTCTCTTGTGTTCTTTTCATCAGGGATAGAGGCAGTGACGATATCCCAAATTTCCAAGAACCGGTTCTCTAAAAGTAGGTTGTATTTAAGAACCTATTCTGTTTATTTTTCTTTATTCTAAGCATGGAAGCAAATCATTTCTTGGTTTCATACCTAAAAATTTTTGGTGACTTCTCAGAAATTTTGCATGCCCCCCCCCCTATACACAAAAAAGTACTGCCTTGCACATGCGCACTATGATATACTTTGTAATCTCATTTATGGAATTGAAAAAGAATTAACACTTTTTATAATTGGAAAAAAAACTTATTTATTTGGCAAGATATTTCCATAGTGACATTCTAGTCACATCATATGTCTCTTCAGGTTGATGATGCTTTTTGACTATAGCATCATCAGCTGTATTGTGATTTCTTGGCCAAACTTGAACTGAGTCACTGCAATCCCAGTGATCTAATGGAAGACCTATCCAATTTATTACTAGAAGAATTTGCCACATTTTTCACTTCAAGGTGATTTCTTTTATCTGAATAAATTGTGTTCACCACAGAAAACCTTCATTCAGCCTTGGTTTTAATTATATTTTTAGCTCTTTGGATAGTTTCATGTACAACATGTTTCTGGTGATTTCTCAAAACATTTTCAACATAATCACGGAAATCATTAACTGAAATCTCATGGTGAAATGCTTTGTAAAAATCTGATAATTTCTCTTCAAATTCTTTCCAGAGAACTACAGCTCTTCCAGATTCCAAGCATCTCGGTTCACAATTTTAACTAATTGATGGATTTTATGCTTTCTATCTTGAATATTATTACTTATGCTATTATAATCCATTAATCTTAATTCCATATTTGTTATCATTACATTCAGTAATTTTTGATGGGGAGGACTCACTCATTTGTTGTCTTCAACAAAATTAATATGCAAGAATTCCTTAGAAGAGATAGTTTCATTTATTATTTTGTCATAACTACCACTCTTCTCTCTGAGATATTCAAATGCTTTAATTGTTTTCTTAATCAATTGTTCAGCATTCAATATATTTACACTCCTTCCTTGAATAGCATCCGCCAACAAAGCAATTTCTTCTAGAATATCAATTCTTAAAGCTAGATCTCATAAAATATTTGTTGGCAAGATGTTTAGCTATTCCAGAAAATTTTTTATTAGTAGAAAAAAAATCATATAGTGCTGGATATGCTCACCATGTTGCAACTGCTGTTCTATGACGGCATGCTTCCCATCTTGGGTTAAAAACTCTACAATTTTTAGAATTTCCAATTCCCAAATTGGTTGAAATTTTATTCAATGTCATTTGGTTTTTATTAGACTGATGGAAGATTTTACATATTTCATTAGTAAATGCTGTAAAGTGATTCATTTGCTTTATGTCTTTGATAAAATCCTCCAGCATAAGCTGAAGGTGATGACTCAAACAATACCAAATAATAATCTCAGGATAGTGGTTTTTTATTTTAACATTCACTTCTGACCACCTTTCCAGGATCACAATTACTCCATCTGAACAAAATCCAATCAAATTATTCTTCAAATATGGATTATCAATTCCTACTGATTGCAGACTTTGTAATAGAGCAGTGTAAATGTTTTCAGCATGCATCTTTGTTTTGTAATTCCACTAAATCTACAAAAATTGTTGGTGAGAAATCTGCATCTTTAACCTTAATAAAAATGATAAGAATTGGTTTGCATGATATTGTTGATGCCTCATTAATTATAAACAGGTCTTTAAATTCTGATCTATTATTTTTCTAAACACTTTCTTTTTAATGTATTTTTCAATGTGCTCGACAATTTTGACAGCCAGGAATTGAGAATGAAGTCCCACTCCCTTATCTAATCCACTCTTTTTTAATAATTCTATCAAATGGTCAATATCAAAAAACGGTCAGTTTCGTTTTGTTAAAATGCAAACCGTACTGAAAATTTTACAGATGGAGCTCATAAACTTTTCATGAACTTTGTCTATGAATTTGAAAATTGCATTTTTTGCACTTTCTTTCAATTGCATCACACATATCTGGTATGCTTTTGATGAAAAGTGTTCCTTTATTTTTTTTTTTTGAAGAGAGGCTTGTTGAACCATTTTATTTGTTCCACTTGGAACAATATTACTTCTCCATTCTTTTGACACATGAGCTGCCTTCACTTTTATTGACTCGATTTTGATATAGTTATCACACTCAAGTTTTTTTCCAATAAGTAAACCACAATATTTTTCTTTGAATTCATTGGCTTATTTCATATTCCAGTAGCCAGGAAAGTCACTATCTACATTTATTTTATATGCATCTTTTGTACTTTTGGAACTGGATAGCTTATTTGTGTTGTCAACATTATTTTCTGTTGCATCTGAAGAAACAGAAAACAAAACTTGATTCAAAATATCATCCTTTACTATCATTTTCGATTCTGTATCAGTTTTTGGATCTTTTATGAAGGAATCTGATATTGTTTGGCATTTTTGTTTCATTTCTTGATTTGAAATCGAGTCATAACACTTGATGAGCCAAAGATATTGTTATATTTATCATCTTGACAAGTTATTCTAGAAAAAATATGTTGAACGTATTGTTTAAAAAAAGATGCACTGTTATATCAGATATAGCAAACTAAATGAAAATAATGTACTATAAACTTACTACAGCTGATCATCCATTAAATTTACTAATCAAATAAAAACAAATCTTGCATGATAAATATGTAAGTGAAGAAATAAAGTATTTAAATAAAAAATAAAAGTTAAACAAATATTTAAAACAACGTCGGCATAACAAAATCATTTGAACAATGGTTTTATATTATTGTTTGTTTTCGCAATGATAGGTCCTTTTGAATGAAGTTATTTTATCTTTAAAGTAAAATAATTTCAGCAAGAGTAAATTTCATTAAAAAACACTTTTTATTTGTATACTTTTAAAGAAACTAATTTGAAATGCGATAAATAATGGATTTAATTACTTAAAACAAAACTGTTGCGAATTATTTCTTGCAGAATAATTCTTAATCATTCAAATTTCATCTCGCGCATATCATACGTTCCAAGTGCAATATCGTATAGTCGAATTATTCTGGAGAAAGCATTTTGAACCCAATCTGTTTTAAAAGAATCATTGTTACATTTGATATAACAACAACAACAAACAAAAAAAAACACAAATACAAATAATGTTCTAGATTATTGTTGGAAATAATTAAGTAATTTGTTAATTCAACTCTTTTTTAGGATAATAATAAAATTTATTTTCGGATACTTTAACTACCGGTTCGCTAATTTTTTTTTAATTTTAAGAACCGGTTCGCACGAATCAGTGTGAACCGGTTGGATATCATCACTGGATAGAGGCCTAAACTGGTAGTGATCTCATTGTCCTAGGGTGAGCCCTCTATAAAGGCTCCATGTGCTGCAGAAAAGGAATTTGGTTGACAGAAGCAAGTCATTTGCTTGCAGGGCCCTCAACTGGGAGTCAAAGATTACTGATGGTTTAGGTCTCGGAAGCATAAATATAATTATGCACCTGGCCATCCATATAGCATAAGAAATAAAGATGGCAATTTTTATCATAATTAAATACATTCTGGGCAACATCTATGTTCTTCAATAATTTTTTTTAATGAAAATCTAATAACAGGCTCCTTATCAAAGACTATACCTTCTCTAGATACTTTGATGTTTGAAGTCCATATCAATGTTATAAAATTATATAAAAATTTTAGCATTACATTTAGAAAATATTTTATTATTTGGAATATTGTACATTAAATTCAGAAAGAATAAAGCAAGAATAAAATGTGCATACCTTCAATATAAGATGACAGATCATAATTAATAAATATGATTGCATATGGTGCTCTAAGATGGAAAAACTGCCATGTTATAAAATGTATTAAATTTATAAATTTTGATGTTTGTTTTTTTTTAAACACAATTGTGTAAGACACTGAGATTAAAAAATGGTTCCTACCCTATTGTAAAATTTATTAAATTTATAACTTTTAAAGTTTCTTTTTTTTTTATTTGTTTATTTGCATTCTTTTTGTTTGTTTATTTATAATTTTTTTGGATACCTTATAATTTAAATAGTTGATATTGATAAAGCATAATTTGTAGTTTCACTGTATATATATAATCCAGTCTGGATATGATTTTAAAACTAATATTACTTGAACATATGAAATATGATACAATATTTTTTACATTTTATCAAGAGTACTTTACTTGTTTAGATTATGAAATTAATTTATTCCCCTCTGAAAGAAATTGAAGTTTTTCAAATTAACTAGAACAATTTACAAAATTTCTAATGGAAGGTTATTAACTAAATTAACTGGATGATTTTTTTTGGTAATGATTTTAAAGTTAATTTACCATCATCTTCCATTATTAAAGATTTATTTATGTAAATCTAAAAAAAATAAGCATTTTTAAAAAAAATAAAAATAAAACAACTAATACTATGGTGATCTCAATAGTTGTTGCCAATATAAATACATTTTCTGGCAAATAATGAACATAAAAGTGAAACTTTAGATATTAAATAAATAAAACACTTAAATATCTCACTGCAGGGCAAAGCCTCATCATCATCCATTTATAGATGATAAGTGAAAAGATGCTGAAATAATCTTGTGCTGAACAATACAATTTACGGCTGCTTTAGCATTGCAAAATAAA
Organism: Epiperipatus broadwayi; assembly: GCA_028023455.1. Taxonomy (NCBI): domain Eukaryota; kingdom Metazoa; phylum Onychophora; class Udeonychophora; order Euonychophora; family Peripatidae; genus Epiperipatus; species Epiperipatus broadwayi. Next base: position 1,893,235 of record JAQFVV010000211.1, read on the forward strand.
AATTGCTATGGTGAATCTAAAGACTAATATTTTTTTATTATTTCCATTCTTATTATATAATATAGAAGTATATCCACAGGTATAGAGTTCAAATTATTACAATCTGTTAACAGATTTATTTATTTTATTTTTAGAAATACAATATTGTTTTTTGATACTTGTGAGTCTTCCAATAAACCAACATGGCAGTCTATATTTTTAATAAATCGAGTTTTGGGGGCTTCCCCAAAATGTTTACAAAAAAAATGCCTGCCAGAAAACATCATATCTAATATATTTTATTTTTTATTGCTGTTATTTTAAAAAAAGAAATCATTGTGAAAAATTAACCATTAATGCACACTTTTCAGGAAGGCAGGATCCCATATATTTGGGAATAGTCCACTGCATCATGTTCTGTGACAGGAAAGTTACAAATTTTTATCATTATTATAATTTATAAAAAAAACTGCAGGCAAAAAAAAACCATACTGAATTGAATCAAAGTAAAGAGTTAAGAGTGTCTAATCACTTTCCTCATTATAAGTAAAAAAGAAAAATTTAAAATAAAGCTTCTTAAGGAAATTTATCAGAGTTTATTCTTTATCTTAAATTTAACAACTGATTTATTAATTTTAAGTTAACAACTAACATATCTTTAATAGATTGTAGGCCATTGACATTGTATATTTATCAAAAATATAGGCTGCAATGTTAGTTTACTAGAAAACACACAAGTACTTTTTTTTTATATATTTATTGGCTATATAATAGTATCTAAAATTTTAAAAATTCTATTTTTCAATAGAAAAACTATTCATTTACCATTTAAAAATTTGGTGCAATATATATTATAACCAATTAAGAATGAAGAACTTGCAGGCAAACATCAATATTAAGGAATAATTAATACATCAATCAATTAATTGCCCCAAATGTTGGAAGCCATTTCTAACCAAAAGAAAAAAAAACAACCCACTAATACTATAAACTAACTCTTGGGAAAAGTAATAAAGTTATTAATGTACTTTTCTTATAGTACAATAAAATTGATTTGGTAATGTCACACAGATATGATTCATGTAATGGTAAAATCATTGTAATAATAATAAAATTGATCTCAGGATTCTTAATAAACAAAGTGAATGTGTTTTGTCTTCACATATTGTTGTATAACTGAATGACATCCTAGTAGACTATAGGAGACATACTTTTCCCTTATAAGTTAATGCATCCTAACGTGTAATAATAACAATAGTCATAATAATTAAATACATATTAAATTTAAATAATATAAGCATGAAACAATAAAATTGAAAAGAACAGAATCTTCACCTAGGATGACTTTCAAATACCAAGAATGGATAGGAAACCTTTTTGTGCCAGTCTGATACTCATCAAGAAATGCAACTTTGAAAAACATCTTCAAAATAAAGTATAATTACCATGGATGTAATAATTTAAACAATGCGCAGTCTTAAATAAATTTATATTTTTATAATAAATCAAAGAAATAATTTTAATTTGAGTTCAATTCCAAGCTTTGGAACAGCCATTCTAATGCATCTTTGCATTTTTAAGTTTGCATCTGTATTTGTAAAATGATATTGTTTATCTGATTGGAATAAAGAATTCATAATATAACTAACAAATAATGAACCAAGGAAAACCAAATTGAGACAGAGACTAAACATTTAATAATAATAAAACAAGTTTATTAACAAGTAGCATAAGCTTTATTTTACATATACTTAATATAACAATATTTACATGAAGGTTTTTTTTTACAACATAGGCACTGTTATACATGATACTTTATGCAAAATACAGTATTTGTTTATTCCCTTGCAAATCAAATCTATTATTTACAAAATTTAGATGCTAATGTCAACTATAACTTGTTAAATTTTTACTTAACATATACTTTAGCTAAATGTTATTTTATTCTATTATCATTTTTTTTGAAATAATAACAATTTACTATTATACTTGCTTACTTCTGAACATAACAGTAATGATAATACATTGTTGTAGAATAATCACTTTCTAAGAAACTATAAAGTTGACCTTTAATTAATACACGACTAAATATTTTAACAGATTATCATGATAATACCAAATATTATCTAAGGCATAAATAAGAAACATCCTATCTGGCATTGTTAATTAAACAAAATTAAATGGTAAAACTTTCAGAAGTCACATACACAGCATACTTTAATTTTGCTTATATTCACATAATAAATTATTAAAGAAACATGTAATGACTTTGGCATATTACTTCTGCATGGTGATGACAAAAAACATATATGTGCACATCTTATTATGCTATTATAAAATATTAAACTTTAAATTTTAAGAAAAATATACTTGTTGATTTTATTGTAACTGCTGGCGAGGCATAACAGCACAGTGCATATACTAATACCATTCATATACATTATAAATGGAACAGTGCCCTTGAAGCAACTAGATACTTCAAATACAAAATTATCAATTCCCACAACTATTATAAAGCATACATTAACTTCACCTATACAGTGGAATAAAATTAAGATATCCTCATGAGGGAAAGGCTTCTCAGAGCCACAACTATTATATCAAAAGAACAATGGCATATTCCAAAAACACACCTTCTCTAAGAATAAAAATATGTGTGGACATAGTCTTAGCACATGAAAGTGACATATAAACCATAGGAAAACATCTCTCAGGACCCTGCTATATTAACAAAGCATAAACAACAATAATAAAATATTGGAACAATAACCTTTTATAAAAGAAATATCTATCAATGGGGAGAACAAAACCTCCATCCTCCAATGTACAATAATTAGTATACAATAATACTAAACTAAATGCCTCCCATGTTGATAAAATGGGAAATAACATTAATTCTAAGCACAATCATGGCAAGATAAAATAAATATCACTTAAATTAAAAACTAATCTGTCTCTATTGTAACAGTAGCTGGATTCAAACCCTGTTACAAGAAAGTTAAATAACGTGAACATATTGCCTTTAATACATATACTCATTTAAGCTGTCATTAAGAGATTAAAAATGTGTAAGGAATTAGACATATATATGTGCATGAATCAATTTGGAATCTTTTTTTTTAAAAGAAAACAAATGGGGAAGGGATTAATTAGGCGTAATCATTTATTTTAGAATATTTTATTTTTAAAATATTATAAATTTGAAAAATACAGTTGTGCGCAAATATTTTTATATATATTGTTTAGGATTGTTTCAAATATAGATTTTAGTTTCAATCATATCTCAAATTAATGAGGGTAGTGAAAAGAAATATTGTATATGCCTCCAAGCAATTCTGGGTTGTATAGCAATCATTAATTACTTTAAAAAAGAAAATTCCAAGAAAGCCAAGGAATGTATTGTGAATTAAAAAGACTAGGAATCATGGCACCAAAAGACAATGGAAATGTTAAAGAAAGAAAAAAGAAATATTTTTAAAAAGAAACTGTATTAAAAAAAAAAGGAAATAGATTGGAGATCCAATAACAAAAAAATTCTTGGCTTGGAAAGTGAAAAAAGCAGTTAAAGACAGTTAGTTTGAAACAGCTGAGAAGGAGAGAACTGTAGATATATTAATGCAAATGTTTAGAATGATGGGGTAAGTGCCATTACGTGAAGAGCTTCACCATCCGCCACTGATATGAAGCTGACTCTCCACCACCTGCCCACAGAAGAACCTGGGAACCTTGTCAATAATCTGTACTGTCTAACATAGGACAAAATAGGAGAGAATCATGTATCAAAAGTATGAATAAATTCTTTTTGAAAATTACATCATCGAGAACTTCAATCGCATCTTATCCATAATCTACGTACACCATAATGCCAGACTTTACAAAAAAGAAACAATATTATGCTCTCATAAAGCAAACTTTGAATACTTCAGGATCATGGAATTCAACCAGTTACACTATGTGATTGACAATATTCTAATCCCAAACCCCGGGGTTCATCAGGTAACATGAACTTTGTATTTTTTTATATATAACTTGGAATTGCTTCTAGCTATTCCTCGTAATGATTCTATTTGATTAGTTCATAGTATGAAACTATTGTGTATAACTGTATATTAATTTTTTTTATAAATTAATATTTATTTGTTCTATATTAAATTTTTTTATTATTTCATTTATGGTTCAGGGTTTATTATATATTTTAGCTGGGAATGATATGATTTGATTTTATAAATATTATGTTAAAATATCAATAATAAAATTTTATATATATTTACCTTGGTGTTGAAGTTACCTATTATTTATCGTTTATATTCTCCTATCACTTTACCTGCCAAATAAAGTGCAAATTATTCAAATATGTCCGATGTGAATAGACACATTTATGAGTTTATTATATGTTACATTCAAATCCATATTTTTTTAAATCTGCATTCATCTGATAGATTTTTCTCCCAACCCTGAGAATGAGCTAGCTTGGGTCAGGCACCTCATGAGACAGGAAAAGTAGGGAAAATATAATTCTCACCATAATAGTGAGTCTGGCACTTGAGGTCAATTATCAACTGATGCTCATAAATATATTTTTCCCATATATTTTTTTGATAGATCTTACTCAAGAGACCATGGCCTCTGGAAAACTTTCAATTCATTTTTTTTCGAAAATCATATTCATGCAATATTCAAAAATTGTGTCTATGAAATAATACTTATATAATTAATTCGTATTCGAATTCTTCTTCTGTAGATAGTATTTAAATATTATCTGCAGGTGTTATGGTGACTAGACAGCCATAATAATTCCATATAATCTACGGTATGGTCCACATGCTTATTTTTGAGGATCTATTTTATTCAATTCTTGTTGACAAGCATTGGGTAGGACTGAAGAAAGGGGTTGTCGGTTAAACTATAAACTTCAAACATGAAATAATGCACTGAAGTTAACAAATAAATACAAGCCAAAGTGATTTTTTAAAAAAATACCTGAAATAGCATAATAAACTTTGCAAATAATAAGAAATACATATAAAAGAAATAGTATCAGGATAATTTTAAAAATAAAATGGATATCAATGGCAAAAATGGAAAAACAATACTAAATGTAATGGATATAAAATATGATACCATGCTAGTATTAGACTGAAATTACTATGTTATATTAGCTAAAACTTTTGTGAGCTTCTGTTAAATATCAAGTACTTATCTATTTATCTTGATATATAACATGTATATTGATAAAATAGTATTAGCAAATGTAAAGCAATACAAATTCACTTTGATTAGACAAGTATATCAACGTAATTCACCTCCTGTCAAATAATTAAATAAAAAATAAATTATATATTTTTTATCTTCAACAATATAAGAATGAATGTATAAAATTTAATCTGACAGTTGGTAGTACCTTTACATAATAAAATAAATATTTTTTTTTAAAAATGCACTATTGTCCTATAGCTGACATCTGCCATGGTTAATTGTTAGTTCTTTGGTCAGTGAATCATGTTAATATAATGCATTCCTTATGTTATAAACTCAAAACACACATGTCAATAAACTTCATGAACAAACATCATGCACATTTTAAACAATTAAAATTATTATAGCATGTTCATTTTAAACATCCATGAATATTTTTCATAAATAACTTTCTTTTGAAAAGAGCATTTCACATTACTATTTAAAGTGTCATTTTAAATAAATGAAGATAAAATCAATAATAGTAATTAAAAATTGTTTTTTTCCTGAAAAGGGATAGCTTGAATCACTTTTACATTATGTAGCATTTTTTAAATAAGTTTTTTTTTTCCTCCTATATTCTCATTCTTCATTTTAAATAATACTTTTAAAAATATTTAAATATGATGCATATATTCTTTCAGCATTAGAAATAATTTTCTTTAAAATTATTATATAAAATGTCTTAAGAACTCGCAATGAATAAGTTCTTTTCTACATTGAAAAAACATTTAAGTCAAACACAAAAATTAATATTTGTAAGATAATAATTACAATTATTTTTCTTGTTGTCATTGTCAAAGGTTAATTCTTTTAAAGTCTAATAAATTAACTTCTGTTGAAGCATTCTTTATTTTATCAATAATTTTTAATAGCTATCAATGGTGGAATAAAATATAATTCACTTAAAATTGCATATATAAAACATAAATGCCGATTAAAGTCTTTCTTTCTTTTAAAGGTTACACTATATTTGATTAATTCCTTAATAAAGAATGAAGTGAGTTCAATAGAGGTAGAGAATATTAATGATAAATTAGTATGGTACATAATCTGTATACACACTTGAAAATACAAAATTATACTACCTTTATACTGAAGTTGTCCTCCTTTGGATTTATAGCTTAATGCAGAACAGTAGTTTCTAGTGAAAATCTTTGCTAACTTTCTTGGATTTCCTGGTTAGACTAGGTGTGAATGGCTCAACACCTTTTAAATTCAGCAATGTATATTTTTTTAAGGCAAAAAAAAATTATAAAAAAAATTATTAAATTAAAATTATTGCTTTTGGCTGAGGCTTTTCAAGAGCAATAGAAAGAGACCAGCCAGCAGATTAGACCAGATGCTCCTCACACATGTTACCTCTTTTATAATCATGCTTACTTTAATAGATAGCCAATAAGTTACCTAGTTTTTTTTAAAATATTTATTTGTGCCTCTGGTAACAAATATTCTAACTAGAACAAGAAAATAAAAATTGAATTACGTAACAGTAATTAATTAACATTTGAGTTTCTTGTACACTTTATCGACTTTAATTGATCTTCTATAATTTTATTAACAAAATGAATTAAATAACTGATAAAGTAAAACATTTTATATTATCTTTTTAAATTACTCTTAACAATTTTTATTTACAAGAAGCTCAAAATTATTTTTAATCCAAATTGATATTTTTTAACAAGTGAATTATAACTTTTTTTATTTAAATAAATATCTTAAATTAATGTGCATGCACACACATTCACTCTGACACACAGACAGAAAATAACTGCAATTAACTTATTATCTTGAATTTAATGTTAAATATTAACCCTCATAAATATTGTATACTTTTAAACATTTTATTTAATAATTATAACTTGATTTTTATAACATTTAATTAACACAGATAATTAATAAATAATCTAACTATTTTAGCTATTTTTAATAACAATGTTTAGAGCTAATAAACTTATTAATTAGTCTTATAGTTTTTTTTAAACATATTAAAATTAATTTTAATAAACCTCCTATTATATTTCAACTTTATAATATAACTTATGAAATTAAGTCTAACTGTTTTAATTCAACTAGCTTTACTTACAGATTGAATAAGGATTGATTTTTTTAATCCCTACTATATTTTATTCTGGTTTGAATATACACATATAATTAAATATTGCAGTTATCAGTTTATAATAAATTTATGTTATTGAAACTGTATAATAATTACTTCTAATTACTGACATAGTATGCATAAACTATTTATACAACAGAACTTATGTAATCAGTTTTATGGTTTTCCCTAACATTATATAAAATATTAACTTATTATTATTTTTTAAATTTTAGCAAAAATTTTAAATAAACAATTCAAACATAACCTTCGCCAAATCACAAGGTTACAATATATATATAGAACGTGTGAGTACATCACATTAGAAAAAGTAAATTTTAATTTAAAATAAGACAAATGTCAAATAAAAAGTATAAAGAATAGAAATAAAAAATGGCTATGTATTCAAAGTTTTAAATATTTGTAAATCTAATGGATTTTTTTTTTTATTTTGTAACAGCTCCGGGCGGCGCGCGAACCCCCCCCCTCCTGAAAACTACTTCTTTCTTTGGCGGCGCCCCCCCCCCCCCGCCCACAAACCAAGAAAAAATCTAATGGATTTTGTTTGTTATAGTCTATTAAAAGGTTATTTCGATAAATTTGTAAACAAATCATAAATAGAAAGAGAAATCTATTGCTTTATTCATTCCTATTATTTTATCTGCCTCAAAATTCAGCAAGTTTGTTTTCCAGATTTTATTTCTGATATAAATAACAAAGTAAGAATTTAAAATTTAGTTGAACTAAAATAGACAATGCATGGCTAGAAATAACACATAGATTCCTTTATTTAACTAATATTGGTGTCTAATAAGTTTACCATGAATCTCCATACTTTGAATTTACCAGAAAATCTACTAGAAATTTGAAATGTCCCAAAATCTAAGATTACAAACTGTCAAATACCGATCTTAGAAATTATAAGGTTATTTTTAACAGCTAAAAGTTTTAAGCAATTAAATTATGTTCATATTTTCAAAAGAATTGCTGATATAACAGACTTTTCTTAAAGATAAAATGGTTTATTCTTTCATTATTTATTTGATTTTTTTTTTCGATGTTGTTGTTAATTATTATTTTCTATATAAAAATAGCATATGATACATCTTGTCAAAAGTATTAAACCATATTGGTAATAGTTATATTCTCTTATATTTTACATATAAAGAATACAACAAAATCATTTAAATACACCTTTATCTGGATGTAAAGTCATGTGATTCCCTAGATACTACACAAACCAAAATCTCACATAAAGAATAAGCAATTATAATAAATTCCTATGGGGGGGGGGAATAATTCATTATCTTAAATTTTAAATATATAAAAAAATCAATTTTAAAAATAAAGGCTTAAATTGAAAAAGTGTTAGTAAATAAATATTGTAAAGCACATTATTATTTGCAAAAAGATATTAACCTGCTGAGTAAAAATACTATATAAAAACATTTCAATAGTATTCATTTAAATATATATATATAATTTTTTCATTAAAAGTCCACCATTTTCTTTTTTTACAAAGGCAGATAATATTTCCTGAATCATAATTCATTAAGTTAAAATAAAGAATGTTGAAAAAAAAAAAACCCTTAGTTTTATGTATATTTAAAATTGTTAAAAAAATTAACACAACATAAAATTTATTTTTTGGGCACTTTTTAATTTATTGTCAAGTTTTTTATTTTTGTAATATCTAACTAATAAAACTTTGAACTTTCTTTTTTTGCAGTAGTGTTAATTTTTTTTTTTTTTTTTAGAAGCAGTATTTCGGGATTTTATTTTCTAATATAAATGCGGTCAAATTAAATAAAAATGTCTTGCATTGGTGGTCAAGAGGTCAGCGCGACTGCCTTGCACTTGCAGGCAGTTGCCCGGGTTGTGGGTTTGCGTCCCGGCCGATGCTATGACACTTTAAAAAAAAAAAAAAAATTTAATAAACTATAATTGATTGCTACAGTTTTAATAATCTAAATGATTACGTTTTTTTTTCATAACAATATTATATTTTTTAATGTTTGTAATAAAAGTACTATTATTATCTTGAATACATTACACACAAATTACGAGATTATTGATTTTAAATTGAGCAAATAAATGATATTTTAACCATTTAATATTAGGTAAACTTGATTGCCAGCTGGCTAATGCTCAAATTTTTTTTTTTTTTCAAAATAACTTTACAATTAAAATGACAGTATTTTACATTGACGGTGATTATATTTTTGCCAAAGGCAAAATAATATCTGTAAAAATTCTAAATCATAGTACTATATTTTAGTTCACATAACCTATTAAAATTAAAATACCACACTTTGTGGTTGTATATGATCAAAATATATTTTGATTACTTACTGTTCTGGATACTTATGTAAGTCGGTGGCACTAACACATGTCTGAATAAGGCAGGATTAAGCACATTCACAATGTTGTAAAAAAGAAAATAATTTTTTACATGAATATTAGGTAATGTTCTATTCAGAAGAAAGTTGTTACTCAAAATGTTGGTTTCATTGCTAATTTTACAATTTAAAGTATCTTGTGATGTCTTGAAAGAATGCTGGGATAACTATTCAATCTTCAGGTGAAAGTAACATGTTCATGTGATTTATTGCCCAGCTCTAATTCCTGCTGGGTGAATTTTTTTGAATGATTTTTTATCCAATGAAATGATTAAAATTTGGGAACTGCCTGTTACCAAGATGGGACAATGCAATCCACAACTTTCAAAAGATGATCATAGACTGGAATAACTACCTGCAAGAAGTTTGTGGGTGTGTAGCATGTTATACTCAGAAAAAACACAAATTTCTACAAAAGTGATGACTTGCAAGCTGCCAAAATATGATATTTTTATGTAAATCATAACTACACTTAAGCTTGTATTTTGCAGGACATAAACAACTTCAGTCCACCTCAGTGATTTTGTAAGAAGCAATCTTTTGCTTTTCATATTTATTGAAATAAATGTATATTTCTAAAAGTTTAGTTGTTGTAACATCATTTCTCAAAAAAACTTATTTACATGTTTATTTATTCCCAGTAAATAATGTTGCCATTTTGCACAAAATAAGGTTATTTTTCATCATTTTTACAAATAACTTGATTCATTTCAAAATGTAAATATATGTTTGTTTATTTCCTCTAAATAAAGTTTATGGATCACCATTTTGTACTAAATAAAGTTATCAAAATTGTTGGATTAAGTTTGTCAGAAGATCCTTGCATATGTTATTTTATAAGATCACAAGATAAGACAGTTATTGTCCAACTAATATGTATGTGACATTTCACAGCAGGTCTAATCCATAAGTACCTTGAACTGAATGAAAATGGCATGTTTTTACTGTAGTAATCATTAATGATAGAAATTTTCTTTACTTTGGATATACCATAGATGAAAGCATGATTATCTTACAAGAATACTGGATGAAAATTAGATAAACTACATCAATTGGATTTTAATTTTATAATCAAAAAATAATATTGTATAATAAATAAACACTGTAATATACATTATTAGATAAATGTTGCCATTTTATTTTCAGATAATATAGCTTTAATAAAATCACTATCCAATGACTATCAATGTTATAAAATGGCCACCATTTTGAAAAAATAAGTTATTTTTTTAAAAAAAGTTTTAATGCATTTTTTTAAGGTTTTTTTTTTTTTTTAAAGGTTTTTTTTTTTTTTTTAGAAAATGTGTGCTGCTGCTGCTTTTAAAAGTTATAATATAGAATATTTCATCACAAAAAAACCTGCAACTAAATATGTTGTATATAAAGATGTTATTTTATCTAATTTACTATATTGAAGTGAAACTTGGATACTTGTCAGTGTAATATAAAGATATTAGAAAAGATTCATTTAAGGATGCTCAGTAAAATTTAATAATATAATGGTAAGATCATAAAATCAATCAAGATATTCCTTAACTTTCTGGATGTGACGCTATTGAGTTCACTATCACTTCATTGGATTAGACATGGAAAATAAATGAATAATGAAATACTTTACAAAAAGATGTCTGATGGAAAACTTGTAAGAGAAGTAGATTCCATCTACATTGTAAGGATTATCTCAAAGACATTTTAAAAAAGTGCAACACCAATTATTTTCATTGGGAAAATATAGCAGAAAATAGAATACATTGGAGAGCCCCAATTAGAAATGGTATTAAAATATTTCAGAAAGAAAAGCTTTATGCTAAGAAATTAAAAGAAAATATTGTAAAATATCAATTAAACAAAAAATGTGGAGCAGCATGTTACTATATGTGGACATATTTGTGGTTCACAGATTGATTTGAATAGACTAGAGTAGATTTTTTTTTCTCTTTTCTTTCTTTGCTGTTTGAATTGGAACAGCCATTCTTATTTATGAGTGACTTTATTATTGTTGTTGTTGTTGTTATTTTTATTATTAGTAGTAGTAGTAGTACAATCGATTTAAATCAAAATACTGGGTACAAATTGATGATGATCATTTTGGAGAATCTTCATATAAAGATCTATTGCCCAAGCAAGGTAAAGATGTTACCATTTTAGAGAAAAGCATTTAAATATATAGCTTATATAATAAGAATGCTAGATTTGAAATTTACAAACTAAAATAAAAAAATATATTTTCCTTTAAAAGTAATATTAACTTTTTAACATAACTCTGAAAAAAAATAATTCAAAAATTAATATAGTATGAATCAGAAAATATATTTAATGAATTCCTTTCTAATGCAAATCTACACTATTATTTGTTCTCCAGATAGTGGAATGTGATTAAATGATAAAATATTTTATTTATCTTTTTCACATATGAATATGATTATTAATAAAATATTGCACTCTTTCATATTTCATATATATATTTTAAACATTAAATAAATTTATTAATCATTTAAGATTTTATTGAATACAATGATAAATTTAGATATTTTTATATAACATGTTTGAGAAGGTATGTGTGCACATGGGGTATACATGTAAGCAGATCTCTAGGGTCCTCATTAGTAATGTGGAGTCGTTAAACATTCATACATTTATTGGTGTATGAATTAAATAACTTGTTTCAAATTTTAATCTCAACAAGATCACTCCGAAGTTAACATTCCAAGAGTATTCAATATTGATATTTTAATATAAGATGAACACTCAAACATTTATATGATATTATACACACATTGTATTAAATTTATCTACTGTGATAGTTATTGTGAAAGAAAAACAAAATCTTTAGTTTATTAAATTATGAATTGTTTTCAGTTAGTTTTTGTATTAGATTATTAATATTTTTACCTGTTCACATTAAAAAAATCATGTCAGTTGTCACATGATCTAATTTAATAAGCTTGTATTTACAAATGTTATATATAGAGCTTATTTTGCGAGCTCTATATATAAAAATATGTATATGCATACATATGTTTAGGGATCATGCATGGTTTAGAAGTATCAGTAAGGCAACAAGTAGATATTTTATTTTAGTATGAATATTGCTTTATGCAATGATCAAATAGAAATATGAGGCTTTTACTTTAAAGAAGTCTTAAAGTGCAAGAAGAGAATTATAGCATGACTGTATGCAAAATTTACATGTATGCACTCTAAGTTTTATTTCATATCAGTAGCTAACAAAGCACTGCATATGAAATAAATTTTATAGTATGCTAGAGAGCATTGTTATATCTTAAAGTGGGTTACAAAAACTGTTCACGAGCTACAATTTCTGTATTCAAATTCATATTTTAGTAAAAATATATACCAGATAGTATCAGACAGCACACATGCCCATTTGAATAATCCATGTACATTATAATTATTCCCATGGAACTCTCTAGGTGATAGAATATAATCCAAATGATTTTGAATTATTTGATCATCATTTATGCATGCATACTGAAGCATGTTATAGTTAAAAGCTATTTTGATCAGCATCATAATTCTCTGTGAAAATTCTTTTTCTTAAGTTAAAAGACATATCAAAATACATTTCCCCATAAAATTATTATATAAAAAAACTTATTTATGATAAACATTAAAAATATTTAGTATTTGTCTGAAAGCTTTTATGATATTTTAATTTGCTGGACTATTTCTAATATCTAACATTAATTATTAACTATTTTTAGAAAAATTCAAACTTTATTTAAAATTCTCACATACATTCATCTAGTATATAATACATTTTGAGCAATATTATTCTCCTCTTCTCTGACACTAGATAAAATAAAATACTACTTCAAATGTAGTGTTCTATAGTAAACTGTATGTTTTATTAATAGCTGAGAAGTTTAAATAAAGTTTGAATTTTTCTAAAAACATTTAATAAATAGCATTAGATAATGGAAATAATAAATAATCATTTTTCTATACCACTATAATTAAGAGATAATCATGCAGAATAAGTGACACCTCAAATTAATGTGTTCATGGATGTTTATGCAACAGAAAATCTGTAATTGTAACTATATTGAAGAGTATTTATCAATATTTAAATTCTGCTTTTAAGAAATATTATTTAAACTATATGATACAAACATATCGTCAGAAGCAGTATAAATTTTCTTCATACAGAATATAATGTGATTAATAAACCGATAATTAGATAATTGCATTATTAGTTTGTAGTAAAATCAATATAATATTGTAATATAAAATAATATGATACAGATTATATGAAAATAATTATTATTACTACATGAATACTAATTAGGAAAGCAGCAATTTATATCTTTATATTAATTATATTTTATTTTTATTATTATTGAAACTCTATTTAATCTTTAATTGTTTTAATAATCTTAGAAATAAATGTATTTTAATCATATTTGTGTGTATGAGAACTCATTTATATTGACTTTAAAGGCATCTTATTTAGAAATCACTATAGCTTATAGAACACAATTAGTTTTATTTAGATAATAATGTCATTCATAAACCTCAGACCAATATGAATTCATGTCAATCATGACCTAGAGGAAATATAAAATGAAAGTTGATGGTCATTCAACATAAAGATTTTTAGAAGATAATATTTTAAATTATTATTTAATAAAATATCTCCGTAATGCAATCACGAAGGGTGGTGGACAGTAAGATACCTATATAAATTCTTGCAATTTCAGAAGAATGATGATAATCAGGTCACTTGATATCATGTTCCAGCAAATTATTTCAAAAATCCAATAAATCAAGACAGGGAGAAAACTTCCCATGTCCAATTTAGATGTCTATATTGCTTTTTTTTTTTTAATTTTACAATTGATTGATTTTTACAATATATATATATATATATATGAAGTGAGGTATCAGATACGAAATTTAATAATCACTTCACTCAGTTATTTTTTTAAATTTCTGCATTGTTTCTCTGAAAAATATAAATCACGCTTTTACAAATTTTGTCTTGCATTGGTGGTCGAGAGGTCAGCGCAACCGCCTTGCACTTGCAGGCAGTTACCCAGGTTGCGGGTTCGCGTCCCGGCCAATGCTATGACACTTAAAAAAAAAAAAAAAATCATTTCATATATATAGTCAGTTATGCAGGAAGTCGAGTGACGTTCAAGCATTAAAAGTGTTCTCCGCTACATTTAACAAAAAAAAAAAAATAGAAATGCTTTTTTCATATATATAAAAAATGTAACAAAATTAAGTAATATGTTGCTGCTGTTATTTAATATCCAGAGATTAAATCAATATTCAATTGAGTGTGAATAAAGATAAAAGCCGTCATTTTCTAATGCGACGTTATCTGCTATCTGATAAATTATTGAAAAGGAAGCGCATAATGTGTATATAAGAATTAGAAAATGTGTGTTTATATATATGTACACTAACGCAAACGCTTCTATTACTTAAATACTTTTATATGTATGTTTATTATTTATACAACGTATACTTAAGCCCCATTAAACCTTTATAAATAAGTATTTTCTTTATCAGTTAAACCTATTTACTGTATTTGAATTTTCAATTTTTTTTTTTTTAAGGACTAGATAGATAGTCGAATCGGTTGATTTTCGAAATGAACACTACTCAGTGTGTTGAATGGGTTAATTCAACTAGTTTTAGTTTGAAAGAAATGACTTTTTCTCTTTTCTTTAGAGAATACAAACAATATTAAGCTTTTGTGAACTATCTATATAATTTTACTTAAATAGAATATAAGGCAATTTTCGATTTTAAAATGAAGTGCTCCTTGGGGAAACGGTAAAATTTGAAAACCTTCCTTCTTCTTCCTGTCTTTGTACTTTTTAATGATCTATAAAATAATACAAGAAGGATTAAGAATCAACTTAAAATAATTAAGAATAAATATTTTATGAATAAAAATTTGAAAATAAAATTGCGACGGCGTTTATTTCATATATTGATAAAGAAAAGCTTTATTTTCCATGGGAGAGGGGGGGATGAAGAATAATCCTCATAAGGTTTGTTGCGCTTTTAAGATCGCTTTTGAGAAAAGTTTATAACGCTGACAACGGAATGACTAAATAAGCTTTTAATAATAAAATATAGACCATTTAGCGATTATTAAGATGGATTGATATAAATGCTTAGTTGAAATATAACTTTGTGAAAGACAGAAAAACTTAGACAATAGCAAAGAGAATGGAAATTTGAAAAAAAAGCGCACCCCCCCCCCCCAAAGAAAACCACTTAAGCTGGATAGATAATGATGTTCTCTGTCCGGACGACAAGTTGGCAACAGAATTCAGTGATAAGGAAGAAGCAAAAGAAAGTCTTAAATATTTAACTTGGTACTAAGAATTCACAGTTCTCAAGTTATTTATTAAAAAGTGTCTATGATGACGGCATTTTGTCTTTAGATCTATGTTGGACTATTTCTATTATCTAGTTCAGGGGTGGCAAATAGCGGCTTGCGATTCAAATATGATTCTGTGATCTCAATCGCATGGCTCCTTTTTATCATGATAAACATAAACACAGTTTTATTTCCTCCTATAATTTGTAAATAAATATTTTGATGATTGTAGAAGAGGAAAAATGCGCATCACAACGTTGTTTCTTGAATTCAGCCTTATTATATTAGAAATTTTGAATAAATCAACCTGTCAAAGTAATTTTTTTGTTTTTATTTATTTATTTTTAAATGAATTTTTATTTTCCTTAGGATGTACACAGATTCTATTACTAAAATAAATGTTCAAATATATCCACAGCCATTCAGAAATGCATCTTTTTCATGAACACATTTTTCACTTTTTTCGTTGCTGCTCTGTAATAATAGGAGGGGAATTCTTTAATGGGAAGGGAAAGGAGATTAAAACTAAATGGTTCTTTAAGTTAGAAAGCTTGCTGATCCTTGATTTAATTCATACAAATTTATCATCAAACTTTCTTTTTAAAAAATAAAAATGTAGAAAGAATAGGGGGAAAAAAACTGTGATCAAACAATTTTGACAGATTGTTTTTAGAATAAAGAATATTTTAAAATAATGAAGGTCTAACATTGGCCATAATTAGCATAGAATTAGAACTGGATGAAGAATCATTTTAATATGAATTTTTTTTTAAGAATATAGGATGCTTAATTGAAAAATTTAATTAATTTTACTGATGATATTAAAGACAATTTTTGTTTTTTTAAATTAATTTTCTTAACTATCTCTTTCTTTAACATTTTCATTTGTGATTGTAAACAAGTTTATTTCAGATCATTATAAAGTCAGATCCCTATGGCTTGGATTCAAAACTTTAGGGCGTAAGCCATTAGTTTATAATAGCAAACTTGAATAATGATTGATTATCTGATGGTAATGTATTTAAATCCCCATGTACAAACTTTATTCTAGTTTCTATCAAAGAGACTTGAAATTGGAGTTATACATTTAACCACTTCCATTAACTCCATTTTATCATTCAAGTTGTTCATCATTTTATTACATATTGTTGTAAGCTAAGAAATTAAGTGATTTTTTGATGTTAATTTGAATCAAATAGTAGAAAGTGGCCATTGAGTGTATATGTGTTATCCATTTCTTCTCAGTGATGAAGGTCAATAATTAAAAACTAATCCAAGGTTGAATTAGCATAATATATTATTTAATTCTTTACATTCACATATATAGCTCTATTATAAAATAACAAAACAGTTCTCATTAAAGTATTCAGTACTAAAACCCAAACCTACAGGATTCCAAATATAATAAAAAAGATTAAATGTTAATTATTTTCTTATATACATCATCATGCAAAGTTAGTTACTAATATTACACATAAAGTTTGAGCATTAGAAAAGACAGAGTTGAGTCACAATCCATGGATTCAATAAGTTCTAGAGTCTGTCATCTATCACTGTAATATATTCTATAGGAATTAAAGCACACATCAAATGAGTTCTTCATTTTATACATATAAATAAGTTGGTCTAAACTGAATGCATAAGGAGGGAGTTTAGGAGTGGACATCCATGTTAATTAGAAGTTAAGATTCATATTTATTTTAAGGTTTAGTTAACACTGATGTTCTGGAATATAACAACTTGATGCTGGCTGATGTGAGTAATGTATTCCAGTTTGGGCATTGACCATTTATTTAGAAAATTCATATAAACATAGGAATCTTGATCTTCTAACTTTAATTTGTCATTAGATAGCTTAACTATTCTTTGTTATTAAATGGGGATTCAGTCCATTGAATTCATTTTGAGAATGTTATATTAATGATTCTTTAAATCTTGTTTCTAGGGAACAAGTCCATTAATTGGCAAGTGTTATACATATGGATATTGATATTGTTAGATAAGTAGTCCATTAGACAAAATAACATTAAGTATCTTTCCATAACAAAAATAGAAATCATTTTCAAAGTATTAATTCACATTTAATTATCACTAGATTTTTATAAAAAATAAAATTAATAATTTTGATTTGAATATTTTTAAATAAGCACTATTCTATAATATTCTAAGATTAATTTCTACATTCCAAATTAAATTACTAAAGATTTCATTGTCAATGTTTTTAGGAATTTTGTTTATTAGCAAACAAAAAGTCTAAAGCATTTAGTATGATTTTATCCGTATTTAAGATGTGAAATGTGTAAGGATATTAAAAGCATTTGAATTATGTTAATAAATGAAGATGCATAGTTTGAGAAATGCTAAGAAAATAAAGGGGATATTTTAAAAATTAAAAAAAAAAAACACACAAAAGAAAAAAAATATAAGTATTCTAATATGAGAATTATTATTTATCAAACTTCAAACAAAAAAATTTGTTTAAGAAATATGGTTGATTCAACCACCACAATAAAGAATTTATCATTTACAAATCTGATAGTATTAAAAAGAAAATAAATTAATACCAAAAAATAATGCTATGTTTATTATTTGATATATAAAAACCAAATATATGTAACTATAAATTTTTTAAAATTGTTCTCTGCAAGATAAAGGTCACCACTATAATGCTTCCTAAAAATAGGCATTACTAACTAAACTTGTCAATTGATGGTGAATGACAAATTGAGTACTTTTTTATTTTGGCTTTACCTCTACCTAAGATTAACTAGATATATATTGCAGACTAATATTTGATTGTTATCTACATTGTCTATGAACAGACTAGTTAAAAAAAAGTTTAATCTTGATTAGAATCTGAAAAAAAATAATTAATTAGATTATTATGAAATAAATTCATTTAGTAACAAAGTTGGTATATAAAGTTATACATATATAATTAGCTTATGAAAATGAATTTCAGTTTTAAAAAAGGTATTATTTGTTAACTATATTTGTGCAATAGTTGACAAAAAAAATTACACACATAATAGCTAAAAGCAGACTTCTGTAAGAGATTATCACATACAAAGATTACAACATATTGTAATGGGATGGAGTAGTAGAAAAAAGGATGAACATGGGGTGATGGAATCATCATCACACACAAGTAAACCAAATTTAAAATTTTCAAAAAGTATAATATTTAAGTAAGCTATATTTAAGAGAATCATAAAATCATGAGATCTCAGAGATCATTGAGAGATCAGCAGAGCAACTATAAATCCACCAGCACTACAATTTAAAAAATAAGTACAAGTAAATATTCGAGAGAAATAACCATCCATCATCATCACTGATGGGAATAAACAAATCAGTACAATATATCAACAGTCCACCTTGTGGCTGGATTTGAACAATAAAAAATATAAATCAACAATCAACCTTGTGACTGGATCAGAAATGGGTCTTCTGTGGACCAGGCTAACTATTGAGCCTTTGCCAGCTTGGGCAATTAATTAAACATAACTTGGATGCACCAGCTTAGTGCCCATCTATTAGAATACACAATAATCAGAAATCAAAACAATAATGCTGGGAGATAAAAACATGCTGATCACCATCAATGCCCAGGCCATTTGTAGTGGCCAACTATAAACTTAAATTTTTGATAAGACTAAAGTAAAATAAAAGATAATAGTGCATGGGCTTTAAATTATTCTTTTTTGTGCCAACCAGGATGATGATTGATCATCTCTGGATGCCCCAAAGCGCTAAATACACGCCTCCATTTATATATTCATCCCATGCATGAATCTAGCTCAGAGAACATACGCTCTATTACTGTATGTGACCAAGAGATGATGGAAACAATTTTTAACAATTAAATACAAGTTTATTAATAACAAAAAAATAAATGATACTTAAGATCTGATTTTGAACAATATACAATATAAAAAGATTATCACATTAGTGATGTACATAATTACTATTCAAAATGTTACATGGATTTACATATATGTGTGCACAGATGCGTGATTTCTATTACACAATTAATCTATTTCAATTGATATTCAATAACAACGAAAAATAATTAAAATTTACATGTGTTATAATTGATAATATATGCACATATACATGTGTGTGTGTGTGTAAAATAATTATCAAAATCTTAAACCATAAAACTCAATAATGATTAAAGTTTCAGTTAAATGATATACATTTTACATAGTAGGTTTACTGAAACGCATATATATATATATAATTTGCACAAATGGGCAATATATTAATTTATCCACAGATCAGTATTTATCACAATAAAATTATTACAGATTATTCTTGCAATTTAATTCTCTTTGCTGAATTGTCTTTTTCCCTTAAAGTAGTACTATCAACTTTTTAACAGATGATTGTTGTTTGATTTAAAATGTCTTTCTCTTTTTTTTTTCAATAAATGAAAGATACAATTGTTTTATAGAATTAAGAAAATATAAATTTCAAAATGTCTTTCTGCTTGATTAGTTAATGCTGATGAAGTAGGCAAGGTGAGAGAGGAAAAGTGAATATGTGAACTGCGGTTCTTCATGCTATGATAAGTAGATAGCCAAGCATGGACTAAGCACACAATGCCCCATGATGTCGCAAAAAATATCTAATTTTAAACACTGCCCCTTCTAAGTACCTAGATATACCATCCACAAAGAATAGTATCCAGGAAAAAATATTAGGCACTGAGCCAGACCTGCTCATCTCTTGTGAGTCTTAAGGGCTTTAGATGAGGTCTATCCATGAGACCAAGGCCTATTCATAAGGCCTACATATATACCACTGGACTATCCTGAGAGCTCAACATCTAGATCTAGACAGTGCTGAGCCTATACTTTGGAGCACCACAAACACACTGCATCCAGGCAGCCCTACTCAACTATACACCCATGATAAACATGAAAACTACAAATTCACACATCACTTTTAAAATGTCGTTTTACTAAAAAAAATATTTAAAATGTTATTATATATAACTCTACTCATCACAGCTGTATATATGTTTATCTGGGCTTCTCTGCCTTTAGATAGTCAGCATTAATATAATTATTCACTTAGTGAGCTGGTTCTTTTGATCCATTAGAAAAATATAATCCATGTTTGTTGTCATCATCAGGTAAAAGTATGCAATTTATGTAAAATCTTGATCTGTAGTTGGTCTTTTCTTATCTAGGATTGTTCCAGGCAAGCAGAAGTCTTGGTTAGATAGATTTTAGGCCAGCAACTGTCCTCTCTCCATTTAAGGCTATGAATTTCAGCATTAAAAAGTGGATCATTTTCTCCATGTGAATTCAAACTCCTCCTGCTAAGAAAAGCAGTGTACTATCTTGCCTTCAGCTACATCAGTTTATGGTAACTATTGTGCAAATTCTGTGATCAAATAAAACCAACTGCTGCACTTTATCAAGTTGCAACAAAATATTGTAACCAACTTTTCAGCTGACTGTTCTTACAAAAATTATTATCCAGACTGGAGCAAATTTTGTTATCACCCCTTTTATAGAATCATCTAAGGTGATAACAACATCTTGATTGAAAACATACATGTTTTAACTAATTAAAAAAATTTCAAAAACAAGTATTGTGTTTTTACACTTCGCAATCAGAATAATAATACAATATATATATATTTATTCAGACCTTTTAAAAGTTTAATTTATAAAACAATATTTTAAATCAGAGTTATTATTTTTATTTTTTTTATTTCAATGAATGTAGAAAATATCTACTATAATTTTTGTCTGTGTTTATTTCTAGTTTTCCTTTCAACTTTATATATATATATATATGTAATGGAACGTATAAATATAAATAAATATCGACTTATCGATATTTACAATATATATATATATATATATATGCACACACATTATATTAGTGTATGCTATGTAATCCAACTGGTTACAATATATTTGAGCTTTGTCCACATATATATATTTTTGTCATTAACATTAATATTATAATGAAATTTTGGCTCAATCTTACCAGTTCTCATTTACGTAATAAAGGGCAATAAAGATAGGTCCATGAAATTGCTAATATTAATAATAACTAAGTTTAAACATGCATAAATCCAAAATATATATTCACACAAATATTTGTTAATAATTATATTCACATTTTATAAACATTTTTATCCATTACTTTAAAGATATATTTATCCATATTCTATTATTACTCTCCAGTAGTCATATACACTGCAATTATCATCCATTCCAGATTTTCTGATAAATGTCTGCCTATATATGTAATTACATTTAACACAAAAAGTTTCTTGAAATTCATCTTAGTCATCTATCTTATTTTCAATCTACCTTTTTATTCATTTATAACTTTTTCAAAAAAAAAACAAAAAAAACATTTCACCATCTCTTAAATGTGTCTAAATTATAGTTATGAATGTTTAGCCTTATATTATAGCCTTTTATTTTTGTTAATTCACATCATTTTTATGATTTTCTATGTCCTGCATATATCAATTTTAATAATTTCTTATTTCATCATTATTTTTTATAGTTTCTTTTAACTTTTAATTTCCCAGCATATCAATATTTGGTTGTTACAACTTCATCATCACAATTTTCTTCTTTATTTTATTTTCTTGTATTTCTTCTAAAACTTTTCATAAAAATATTTTTCTCTATAATGGAGTCATCAATAAATAAATAAAATATTTTTTGCCTGTCTTTTATACAAAATCATTGATACTCTTTCTAAAATTGTTAGCTTTTAGCATCTCATCCTTTGGTTTTTTTTCATACAATTTACTATTCTAAGATTAATAGATCAAGCTCTATTTAAATAAATTATATCTGTCAGTGAAATTAAATTATTAATTCTACTTGATCCTATAAATTATTCATATCCATACTAAATATAACAAATGCAAAGATTTATTATTATCTTAATCTTAATACAATGAATTCTTGCTTTATGCAAACATGTTGCATGCACATTAATTTATTATTCATTTTTTCCAGCACTCTTAATTACATTTCTCACTTAATCTTTTTGCAAGTTAATGCAAATTTCATCTTCACTTTGCTTTATTTTCTTAGCTTGATTGTAATTTGCATCTAAATTTCAATTTCATTTTAATTTCTATTGTAGCCTTCTCTAATTTATTTATTATATATATATGACTCAGCCATACTATTTTTCTTCTACATTATCTTTAATTATATCTAACATAATCCCATCTTCTATATCTATCAATATTTTTATCAACTTTTAGTTAATTTTTATTTGTTATGTAAGTCATTTTTAAATCTCCCTCCTTATATCAATACTCACTTCTTGCATTTCCAAAAACTTTTAACATTATTCTTAGTCAAATTTATACATTTTAAGTGTTAACCTTTTTTACTCGCATTGCAAATCATTGATGATCTCTTAATTTCATTTTGTCTTATATAGATGCAAGTTTTTAAATATAAAAAAATTATTTGTAAAACAGATCAAATTTTATTAAAGATTTTTTTTTTTATTAAAACAATTGCTGCATTAAAAAATTATTTACTTCAAATACTGTTTTTAAACATGATTAATCGTAATTAATATTGTGTGTAAAAAATAAAAAGCACTAATAACTTTTCCAATATAATAATAGCAAACTCTTCATATAGTAGTGCCATCAAGTGCAAGCTCCAGTAATCAATGATTCTTGCAATTGGTAACACTACTCTATGGAGATTAACAATCTGTATAAGCATATGAAATGACAATCACAATATTTTAATGGGTTTTTTTTCAATATACTGTAAAGGTATACATATGCCATTACATTATTTTAAAATTAAAATAAAGGGGAAAATAAATCTTAAATAAAATTGATTTATTAAAAACTAAAAGAAATTTAAAAGAGTTATGTTTAACATATATGTATTACACAGATGGAAAACTTTTTTTTAAAAAAAGTATTTAAAAGTAAGAAATATATAAAAAAAGTAAAGATCTAAAGATTAGTACTTTTAGTAAAAAGTTATATCAAAGAAAATAAAAATAAATGTTAATTAATTTCTATCTTAAGAATCATGTTTAATGTTAGTAAATGGAAATGATTGTTTTATTAATTAAATGTAAAACAAACTAGCCCTTGGGGCACTTAAATAATTGAAAAGTCAAATGAGAGATAAAAAAATTAAAGATTGTGAAGCAGAATGACCAATGCAAGCACCAAACCATGCATGGGCCAGAAAGGAAAACATCCGGATCTTACGTTGAATTTGTGATAAGGGATGCCAGAAATTATAAAAGAGAAAATTATTGAATTCATTAGTTGTTGTTTTAATCTGACTATTGATCTTTTATGAACTGTAGCTGTATTGTAGACTCCATGATGTAGGAGTCTTGCAATAGATTTAATTTCCTGACACCAGCCGAGGTGGGCCTCCCCGACCATAGTTTTAGCAAGAATGCCATGTAGCAGTTGTGTCCAAATAAAATTATAAGCAAATAATAAAACAAACTAGGAATTTCATAAATTGGATGAAATCTGGAGGAATCATCTCAAATGGGAAGTATGAACTTTTATCAATTGAACTTTTTTTTAAAAAAAAAATCTCTTTAATAATTATTTAATCCATAAGAAAATATAACTTAAGTGAACTCTTATCTGACCAAGAATAGGACTCTAGATCAGTTAATCATTTTCTTTTTTATATTTTATGTATAATGTTTGCTAATCATTTTCATTTTTCTTTTATTTAATTTATCTGTTAACTAAATTATTAAATTTAAAGTTGGGTGTAGATGGCTGCATAGATTTGTTAATGTTTATGTAAGGGGTGAATTTCAGTCTATTTGTTTCATAGTTGTTGATGCTGGTAGGGGGATATATGGGTGTTTATATCAATGTAATGTGAAGTGTTCTAGCATACAGGGCACCATTCTCAAATGAATGCATGGCTCAGAGGTGTAGCCATATCATTACAATGGATGCAGATGTATTTCCTGTGACACTGATCCCCTTTCACTCTATGGATAGAAACTATAAAATGGCAAGGACTGCTCTCCCTCCATATGAAGCATCTTGTTTTAATGTTTTATATATGATTCCTTTGCCAGACAGATACACATTCCTGTACTGGATGAGGAGCATTTCTTTTAAATAATATTCATGCTACAGATGCACATTCCTGCCAGCATGGTTTTATGCTAACATCTTCATATTGCATTGGTTGCATCTGTATATCAGGAAACAAGCATTGGTTTGGCTACAAACTTTTAGCCTGAAGTTAAATGTTTTGA
The DNA here is from genome assembly GCA_028023455.1 of Epiperipatus broadwayi. Classification (NCBI taxonomy): domain Eukaryota; kingdom Metazoa; phylum Onychophora; class Udeonychophora; order Euonychophora; family Peripatidae; genus Epiperipatus; species Epiperipatus broadwayi. Next base: position 1,918,580 of record JAQFVV010000211.1, read on the forward strand.
AAAGTTTTTAATTGTGTAGTCTATGTAGCCAATCTTCACTCAACATTCTAAAATAAAATATAAACTGTCCATCTGTGTGGATTTACTAAAATAACAATTTAAAATTAATAATAAAATCTAAAGCAATATTAATTTATTCCTCAAAGTTATATGTGTGTAAATAAATGTTTTGTGATTATTACTGGAAGTGGCTTATTTTATCTTTTTTTTAATATTAAAAATGTTTTAAAAATTTAGATTATAAATCTCAGCTACTCCTTGAGCTTAGTGCTAGGGCATAATGGTCAATAAAATTAAAAGTAGAATCTTAACAAGGTGTATCTGCGTACATAATAAATATTCTAGGTTCAAATAACCTAGTGGCACCCTGTACAGCAGATAGGGTAGTGTCCAATATTTCCCTGACCATTATAATACTATTTATTATACATAAAATCCCATTGTTTAAAACTTCTCAAAATGATAAATATTCATTTAAGTTATTAAATATTTCTTTAAATGCTATTCCTTAAATTCATAATTTCACTATATCATTTCAGAAAACTTTCTTATCTATTCTTATTATGTAATATCTTTCTATATATTTTAGTTTCTTGTTTTTCATTTTAAATTTGTAACTGTCTATATGTTGCTTTCTTTTCTCAAAACATATTAAACCAGTTACACTTCAATAATAAATAATATTTCTATAGTGTACTACAGAAATATTATTCATTATTGAATAATCTCTAGTCTAATAAATGACTAATAGAAATTATTAACTACATTTCAGTCTCTTAATTTTTTCAAAGATATTAATATTTTATAGATATACTTAATAACTTCAACTCTACCACATATTCTTGAATCTTATGTCTAAAGATATATATAAAAAGACAACTGATCTCACATTTATCCATTATTGATCCACTAAGAGATAAAAATATTTCCAAATTTAATTGCTTTTCCAATCTAGATCTTCTCAGCATCACTCTAATTAACTTTATTATATCATTTATCCATATCATTTATTTTATTTTCCTAGATCATTTACAATTGTTTTGATATTCAGTTTAAGATTTTAACTGCCTTTTTTTTACCTTCAATTCTAGCAATACATTAATCCAGTTCCATTTCAATCTCTATTCTTTCAATAATATTCATTCATTTTCTTATTTACACATTATATTTTCAATGCCTCTTTGCTACTCCTAACATATATCCATATACATCATTGTACTTTACTGTGTTTTGTACATTTTGCATTGCTTTTTTCTTAACTATCTAAGGGCCAAACCTATGTCTAAATACTGGTTAAATAAATTTATTATAAATGTTTCTTTACAAAAATGTAGGCATGATTTCTTTTAATATTAAGTTATTTCTACTAAAAGCATTTTCCTAAATTTATTTCCAAGTTTCTATTATTATGTTTCCATATGCATCAATAATATAAATAAGATATTTATAGTTGTTAACCTTTCCTAATTTATTATTATCAATTTTCATTTTCTCTCATGTGAAAAGATCCATTGTATATTATTTTTATCTTTTTAATCTTTACCTTCTATGTTTTTTGCTCTCATCTGATAATTCTTGTATCATACTATGAATGTCTAAAGTTTTACTTATAAAAACAACCATGATATCTGCAAAATCTATATAATTTAAATAAGATCAATTCATTTTATTTTTGTTTTAATCCAGTTATTTCAATTTCACTCTGAAGTTTTTTTCCTATTTATAATAGAGTGCTTGGGAGCTATCCTAATATTTGTGCTGGAAGCCAGCAACTAAGCAAGATTATCATCATTATCACTGTTATTACCATCCAAGTTTTCATTATCAATAGCATTATTAATGTCATTATTTCTACATCACTTTTAGAATCATTGTTTGCAACTTTGATGGTAGGCTTATTTGAGTTTTGTCCCACACCCAAAACTTGCCCATCAAAAAAATTGCTAGTTATAGGACAGAGTTTTCCAGCAGCTTCATCTCAAGGCTAATCAGCTCAGGTTTGACATCAGAAATCTTTTCAATTTCATTTTCTTGTGTACTGGGTTGAACCGCTGAAACCACATACTTATACATATATATATAAGTTTTGGCTGGTTTCAAACTCCTTCATAATACATTTATAATCTTATAAATGTTACATGAATGAACCGGCACGTTCGAGCAAAATGGGAGATCTTATTGATAGACTAACTATCAACAATGGCCCATCTTGGCTGCTAGATTCAAACCCCTACTATCCAAACACTTTATTTGTTTCAGAGTAAACTCCAGGCACCAGCTATCTATTCAGAAGAATAAACAATGTATATGGTCAGTAGGCTCATAATCCAGCGCTCGAAACCATCCCATAAACTAGCCCAGTCTAATTTTAATCAGTAATAAAATATAGAAAAAGAATTGATAAAAAGAATTGACCGACAAATAAAGTTTAATTTTAAAGACAATTTATTAACTCACATTTACTAATGATAAACATTTTTATAAATCTATAAATAACACACACATTTTAAGTTAACATACTATGATATATTTTATGAAAGAGCAAAAATAATCTTTGACATTTAAATTATTTAACATTCACAAACACGCACATCAATAGTTCATTTTATGCATACTTATAGAGTTTATATAATTTGAATCTTGAATTTTTACGAATTACAGCGGTGGCTACGATGTATAAATGATAATAAATAAATGTTTACCTAGGATTTTTGGAGCGTAGATATTGCTTGTTGTTGGCTGCTTCTGATGGAGTACATCTAACCGGTTAGATTTGGATGTTTATGGAAGAGATTTTATGCGAATCCATTGGTTTTATTCTTGAAGACAGTTGAACATTTGATGGAGAATTTCTGAGTTGTTATGCAGACATTATTTCACAGGCATGTTTTGATGATCTTGTTGGACTAAAAGGCTGAAGCATGAGCGTATATTTCCAAAAGCTGCTCAACAATGCATTTTTGTTTCTGTATACATAATATAAATTGCACTGTTGTCTGAACTGGAACAAGACTGTCACTGCAAACTAGACTGAAAAAACTCTCTCAATTAATTTCCGATAATAAAAAAAAAGTCTATTTATACCTGTGACATGTTGTCCGTGTAATATCCTCCGGCAAATATCTGTAGTCGAATTCCATTGGTAATTAATCCTATGACAATGTGTTTTTGATTGATTGTTTAATTAGTAGTAGCTTTCATAAACATATTGTTTTTTATCTTTAGTAGCCCACCGCTGTGTTTTTAAATATATTTCATTTCAATATTTATTTTCATGTGTTTTTCAATACAATTTTAACACACATTTATTATATCTCTTTTTAACAGCTTACATTTATTTACATTTGCACGCACATATATATTTTACTATTCTAAACTCAAAAATAGTTTTAAGATTATTTTTCTTCTTTAATTTAAATGAAGAGATTTATATATTTTCTTTAAACCTTTTAAATTGTATTTCAACTAATAATAATAAACTCTTTACTTCCTTTTTATAAAACCTTTAGTTTAACTTTAATAAAAACTCCTTCCCACTTTTAATCAATTATTTTTCAACTTTTATTTCAACTCTTTTACTGAAGATTTTTTTATTTTAATAATTTTTTTAGACAAAATTATTTTATATACATGTGCCAATTTGGCCTTGGCACATTACACCCCCTTCCGTTTTAGAGTAAAATGCATCATTTTTGACCATTTTATCTCTTGCAATTTTAATTCTTGACTCTAAAGATTTATTAATTTATTATTTTTCTAAGTTAGCTTTTTAATATCTTTTACTTAACATACGAAGGGCAATCTGTTTTGACTATCCTTTCCTTCTATCTATGCCAAATACATTGCTCACAATGATCTAAATCATGGATAACAACCACCGGGACAAACCAATTTTGAGGCACAGGGATCTTTTGGGAAATGATGTGGAAGCAGATTCGCTAACTTACACTGACTTACACATGTATAAAATTGAAACTTTATTTGCCGATTCTCTTGATCGGACTTGAAAAAAGAAAGGGTCGCTGCGAAATGGCAGGAATTCTCAACTGTCTATTTTCAACTTACGCTTTGGAAAGAGGAATGATCCCTGACAAGTCTGTTACGGGTACTAAAATTTATCCAGTTGGCAGTTTTAAACTTATCCTTAACTAAATTTATTTGCTATAGATAACTTCCTACACATGTGTATATGTGCAGCATAATTCTACACCTACTAATATTCTAGATATCAAGTTATTACTGGACTTACTTACAGGGAATCTATAATAAATAAATCCCTATTTGCATGCATCATGAGGTGCAGCAATGCCAAGAACATAACCTAAAAGGATATCTGGATAAATACATTTAAGATACGCATCATGAGGTATCGTATTTACTGAATATTACCAGTGTATGTGCGCAGATATACACATGTATACTTATACACTCTTAATACACCTTAGATTGACTTTTATTTTTTTATTATTAATCTTACAATCTTATTTTTAAATTCACATGAACAATATCTTACACTATTTGTTTATATTACAATATTATTTATAACCCTTAAGAAACATTATTTAAAATATTTATTTACACTAATCTTATAATATTATTTTTAAATCATTACAAACATCTTTATTTAACATGCGTGTATTCAAAAAAAAAAAATCAATTAGTTTATTACGGGTCATTCTTCATTATTATTTACTATAGATTTATTTACGCTTATTTATTTAACTTGATTTTATCGATTTTATTTTAACTATTTGACCTACTTATTTATTTACGAACATTTTTCTTGATTAATATGTGCGTTGATCACTTTTCCTAAGTATTGACCACTTCAAATTCTTATTTTTCTAGAGTGCATTTTTAGTTTTTATTTTCATCATTAGGTAATAAATGTCATATTAAGAGAAGCAGGCAGCAAAGTATAAGACAATACAAACACACAGATAGATTTTGTGCTGATTTAAACCAACTTTTAATTTCTTTGCCCAAATACTCGCACACACCTCAATCCTAATTTAATACACTTTTTTTTTAAATTTTATTTGATAATGTTTTATTTTCATTAATACTTTCATTATACACTTATTTATTTCATTTTTATTTTTAAAGCGTTATTTTTACTCTCCCTTTTTTTTTTTTTAAAAAAAAAACATTTTCGTTTTGCTTGTCTATTTTGATTTTACACATTTAGTTTGTTTGTGTCACGCTCCGCTATGTTCTAGACTTATGAGCTGGGATATCAATATAATCGATGACATAATCGAGGGTTTTTGACATAATCATTTTGCTTGTCTAATTTGATTTTACACATTTATTTTGTTAGCGTCACACTCCGCTATGTTCTAGACTTATGAGCTGGGATATCAATATAATCGATAAGACATAATCGAGGGTTTTTTGACATAAATTGTTTTATCGTTGCTTTGACATTTTAAAAACCTCTAAGATTGTTATTTTATTTTACTAAGACTAACTTTAATCATTTTTAATTATTCAAACTAACTTGATACTCATTTTTACATTTATTTCATTAAACTTTGTTAAACATTTTCCATTATTCCGAGTCCATGGTCGTTATATACTAGGTCAAGCCGGCGAATCCGTCAGATTACATATTTTTAATTTTTGTCTGGCAGTTCTTTATTATATATTTTTTCTGCATATAGCCACTCATGCTGGGGGATTGAGAATCACCCCTGGGCTTTTCCTTAAATCTAGTACGAGAGATGTCAGGATCGCTGTCGGTTCTTCGAAAGATTTTTGTTCTCTCAGGACTATTAGAATAATGTCTCCTCTGGGGACTCCCTGAATTCGACCTATGTCTATATCTTATGGTGTTTACAGCTGGCTCTCTAAGTTGGGGTTTGAATCCCCTATCTCTCCTATCAAAAGTTGGTCTAGCTCTGTCGAAAGCGCTCAACAATTCCGCCATTTGTTCCACTGTTTTCCTTTCAGCTCCTATGAGCATTTGCACAACATTATGAGGAAAACTATGGCGGACTATCCTGACAATTTGTTGTTCAGATAGCGGGTCTGCTGCTAAAGAGCATAATTTTGCCACTTGCCTTCTAAAAAAAGAAACGAACGGTTCACCAGGTCACCATTTATCTTGCAAGATCTGGTGATGAAGATTTTCCTGATAATCTTCATTCCAATAACTAGATAATACAGCAATTTTATATTTGGCAAAAGTGACGGGTTTTTTATATAAAGAGTCCCACCAAGATTGAGACCCCCCTTGTAAATGGCTACACACTATTGCGATCATAGCCTCCTCACTTAATTGATTCAGAGTGAAATAGTGCTCCAAAATATTTAAATGCTCCATAGGAGCTTCACCTTGATGGCCAGAAAATATCTGTATTTTCAAAAACTGGTTCATGATTGCCGGATTGTTTATAATGTGCGTGTTTGCACTCAAGTGGTCACACTGTTTTATTTCCATTTGCGAACTATTTTTACTATTCTTTTGATTTACTTTCCAAGCTAAATCCATCATTCCGACTTTTATCTCTTCAATTACTTTTCTATCTTCTATCTTATTTTTTTCAATTACTTGGTAAGCGGTCTCTATTTGATTTTCTACTTGTGTTTTAATCTCTTCTATTTCTTCCCTAATTTCTTCTTTTATTTTATTCTAGCCCATTTCGATCTGGTCCTTTAACTTTTCAAGCATTTCAGCTTGCCCTTCCAATTTACTCTTCATTTCATTAGTTTGATTTTTAAGCTCTTCAGCTATTTTTTTATATTCTTCGGCTGTTTCTTTTTGTTTTTCAAACATGCAAGTTAATAAAGCTATGATTTCCCTATTCTCTTCTTTTTGCTCAACCTCTTTTTTGTTTTTATCTTTTTGTTCCTCACTAGAAGCATTCTCTACTTTTTTCACTTGAGTTTCTATTTTTTCTTCACTGGGGACCTTTTCTATTTCACTAGTTTCGGTTTTATTTTGTTCCTCGCTGGGAACATTGTCTGTTTTTTTACCTTGAGTCTCCATTTTAGGTTTATTTCTTGTCATATTTATAATTTTAAACTTTACTTTTTTATATTATTTTTCTTTAATATTATATTTTATTCACGCTCATAAGTTTAGTAATTTCTATTTTATTTATTTCTTTCTAAACTGGAAATACACGCTGACTCCACCCCTCCTTTGTCCATTTTTCTCTACCCGATCTTAATGCTTTAACTCCGCCCAAACACCCAACTGTCTCTGATTTAACATAATGATTTATTTCAACCAATGTAAATAGCATAAATCTCTCTTCATTTAAAGGGGGAAAAAAAGGTTTCGGTCAATTCTTTTTTTTTATTTTTAAATTAATACCACTTTACGTACGTAATTTCGCTTTTCTATAAAAAATTTGTCAAACAAGAAACACAGTATTTGATTACTATTGTTCCTTAGGTCCAGCCCCAAATGTTGGGAAAGCCATTTATGTACCGGGTCGAACCGCTGAAACCACATACTTATACATATATATAAGTTTTGGCCGATTTCAAACTCCTTCATAATACATTTATAATCTTATAAATGTTATGTGAATGAACCGGCACATTCGAGGAAAATGGGAGATCTTATTGATAGACTAACTATCAACAATGGCCCACCTTGGCTGCTACATTCAAACCCCTACCATCCAAACACTTTATTTGTTTCAGAGTAAACTCCAGGCACCAGCTATCTATTCAGAAGAATAAACAATGTATTTGGTCAGTAGGCTCATTATCCAACGCTTGAAACCATCCCATAAACTAGCCCAGTCTAATTTTAATCAGTAATAAAATATAGAAAAAGAATTGATAAAAAGAATTGACCGACAAATAAAGTTTAATTTTAAAGACAATTTATTAACTCACATTTACTAATGATAAACATTTTTATAAATCTATAAATAACACACACATTTTAAGTTAACATACTATGATATATTTTATGAAAGAACAAAAATAATATTTGACATTTAAATTATCTAACTTTCACAAACACGCACATCAATAGTTCATTTTATGCATGCTTGTAGAGTTTATATAATTTGAATCTTGAATTTTTGCGAATTACAGTGGTGGCTACTACATATAAATGATAATAAATAAATGTTTACCTAGGATTTTTGGAGCGTGGCTATTGCTTGTTGTTGGCTGCTTCTGATGGAGTATGTCTAACCAGTTAGATTTGGACGTTTATGGAAGAGATTTTATGCGAATCCATTGGTTTTATTCTTGAAGACAGTTGAATGTTTGACGGAGGATTTCTCAGTTGTTATGCAGACATTATTTCACAGGCAGGTTTTGATGATCTTGTTGGACTAAAAGGCTGAAGCCTCAGCGTATATTTCCAAAAGCTGCTCAACAATGCATTTTTGTTTCTGTATACATAATAGAAATTGCACTGTTGTCTGAACTGGAACAAGACTGTCACTGCAAACTAGACTGAAAAAACTCTCTCAATTAATTTCCGATAATAAAAAAAAAGTCTATTTATACCTGCGACATGTTGTCCGTGTAATATCCTCTGGAAAATATCTGTTGTCGAATTCCATTGGTAATTAATCCTATGACAACGTGTTTTTGATTGATTGTTTAATTAGTAGTAGCTTTCATAAATGTATTGTTTTTTTTATCTTTAGTAGCCCACCGCTGTTTTTAAATATATTTCATTTCAATATTTATTTTCGTGTGTTTTTCAATACGATTTTAACATGCATTTATTATATCTCTTTTTAACAGCTTACATTTATTTACATTCGCACGCACATATATATTTTACTATTCTAAAATCAAAAATAGTTTTAAGATTATTTTTCTTCTTTAATTTAAATGAAGAGATTTATATATTTTCTTTAAAACTTTTAAATTGTATTTCAACTAATAATAATAAACTCTTTACTTCCTTTTTATAAAACCTTTAGTTTAACTTTAATAAAACACCCTTCCCACTTTTATTTTTCAACTTTTATTTCAACTCTATTACAGAAGATTTTTTTTATTTTAATAATTTTTTTAGACAAAATTATTTTATATACATGTGCCAATTTGGCCTTGGCACACTTGATTCAGAATTTTTACAATATTGATTTGAATCAAGATCATTTTAGGTAGTAAATGGTGGCATACTGTTGTTGTTTTAAAGTATTAAGTATTTCTGCTACTTTTTACTCATGAAACATATATGAAATTGATGAAATCTTCTTTGAAAGTTGTGGGGGTCATCATACTGCTTGAAAAGAAGTTTTGCATAGAATTATAAATGTGACAATTCTATGTGACAAAAAAATATGTTAATTCAGCTTTTTCAAAGTCCTAACAGTAGCAGCTTTAAAATTAGTACAGTATCAAAAGCTGATGTTTTTAATAGCTGGGAGTTTACTTGTATTTAACATTGCTAATTAGATATTATTGTATGACACATATGTGAATGTTTAATTACTGTCTCCTTAGAAACATATTTCCCATAAATCTTGTTTAAAAACATTTTTAAAGCACCCTTACCAATGTTATTCTTTTAGGTGTTACCAAGTAATATAACTACTGATGAAGCATTTTGATAAACATTTTTCAGAATTTGACAATATTTTGTATCTATATTTATAAAGTCAAATGCTTTTTCATAATTTGCAAATACATACTGTCAACTCACACTCACAGTCTGAATGTGGTCTAGTGCACTATCATTACTTTTAAATCCAGTTGGGGGGTTTTTGTACAGACTTGATAAAAGCCTGAAATGTTTGTAAATTTTAAAATTTGTTCAATCTTTTTTAAGTAGCACTATTCTGCACTATTTTAATCATCAAATAAATTTTTATCATTTAAATATTTACTATATGATTAGCCAACAATTTGTTTATTTTTCACATTCTCTTTTACAAAAATACCTATATTAATTTTATCATTGTATACACTTTTCCATTTTGCTGGATTTAATTTAATGTATTCATTTAAACTATTTAATATAGCAAACTTATTATAGTTGCAGGAACTACTTTATTTTCTTCTTTATTATATAGATAATTCTTAATAGAATACTTCCATTTATTTTATGCCATTTCCCTCTTTTTAATAATAATATACTCATTTATTCTTATTATAATTTTGAGTCTTTCATTCTATTCTATAGTTTTCTTTGTCAGTTGAAACTTATATTCTCTTTTATTATTATTGAGCTCCTCCTTATCTATTGTTTTAAAATACTTTGAATAAAAATTATAGTCGATGACACTAAAATATAGATACATTATTGTTTCAATTAAAATATTGGATAAGTAGTGTTTGACCACTTCTTATTTGTTGTAAAATACTGTGAGCAAAAAAAAATCCCTACAAATGATGCTTATTACAAAAATGACCTCTGGGGGTAGAATGAAATATCTATCATAATCAAGCTATCCATAATTAGATATGATAATGAAAAGGTTGGGGAATGCTGTTTTAGTTGATGAGGTAAAAGAATTCTTTGCATCTGCTTTCAAAAGAAAAGTAATGGAATATATGTAACCATGTTAATTAAGATCATATTACTTCACCCACCTATACTTTATCTTAGTTCCTCTTATCAAATAATCTAATTACAGTTTTGACTTCTATAATAAAGAAGTAACTGATTTTTAACAATATTAAATTGTATTAGCATAAAACCATGTTCCAATTAATTATTTAACCATGCCTGATAACAAAACATCATCATCAAAAGGAGCCCAGATCAAAAACCCATGATTTCTAAAATCATAAAAAAATAAATAGTGGTGGCATTTGTAAAGGGCAGATATCTATTTTAAAACTCTTTCAAGAATTCAAAATTTATTACAGAATTCAAAATTCCTCTAGTTGTATTTATAAAATTGGATCATGTATAAATAATTCCTCTAAAAATAAGTTTTTTTCTCCTGATAATATGAATAAAAAACAATTAAAATTATCTTTTTTTTTCAATAATGGAAACGTTAATATTAAAATGCTTTTGTTCATTATTAGCATTGAAAACAACTCTCTACATTATTAGATGTCTTTAATTGTATTTTTGCTTATTTTATATATTTTTCTCAGATCATAATTTAAATAAAGGAACTTTCTATTCTACCACTTGGTTAATGAAAAAAATCCATATTATCTTTATACACATACTATGGATTTATGATTAAGATCTGAATAAAACTTTCATTCTGTTCAATCTTAGATTACATTAATGCATTTGCTTCTAGGCTATGTGTTAAAGCAGATAAGTTTATTTTAATATATATGCTAATATATAATATAAAAAATGTGATGGAAGAGATTTGTTTCCACTTTTATAAATAGTAATACATACTCTTACTTCATATTATTTTACATAAAAATGTCATTATACAGTCTTTCAGAATATAATTAGGTCATCTGGAGAGCTTTTCAGTTTAACTATTCTAAGACAAAATTAAAACCTGCTATTCTTATGGAATGCATACATCACAAAGTTAGCAGGCCTCACATTCTTTTTGGTAACCAAGCTGACACATAATTTGGGATGACAGGAGACTTCCATTAAACTAAATTGATGAATGTGAACCCTTCCATTTTCTGAAATTTTTTAGGGCAGCAACATGACATCTCAAAGATATGTGCAAAGATTATAACTTCATACACTAATAATAAAATTGAGTAAATCTTAATTCTATATAAATGCGTATAATATACAATATATTGATTCTCAACTATATATAACATATAAAAAGAGAAACCTTTTCATTAATTTAAAGAATGAAGCAGAAAAAACAGAGGCAGCTTCTAATGTCAGATTGCTATTACTTTAGCTGAGAGTAAAAAAGTTAAAATCACATTATCTGTAGTACATTTTTATAAAAAAAGTTAAAGTAATTCTTAAGTGTGAAATTCCCAACTATCTTTATTTAGTCTAAAAGCTAAAACTTTCTGATTCTACACTAAAAGTTTAGCTTCAATAATAAATTAAAAAGAATATACTAGAAGCTTTTAATGTCAAATCACTATTATTTTAGGTAAGTTAAAAAAATCCCACGTTGTCAGAGTTTAACGCCTATAATATATTTTTCTTAAAAAATAAAACTAATCTTTAAGTTGAATAAAATTTCAAACTGTTTATGCCTTAATATATAAAAGCAAAAAAAAAATATGCAATTTTACACTAAAGGTTTATTTTTAATAACAAATAAAACAAAATATAGCCACAACTTTTAATGTCAGATAGTTATTATTTTAGCGGAGATTAAAAACGGAAAACAATATAGTCAGTATTTAATATTTACACTGCATTTTTACAAAGAAGTTAAATTAATCTTAAACTGCGTGAAATTCCAATAGCCAATAGTCATCTAAAACCAAAAAAGTTGCAATCTATGCTGACAATCTACGGTCAACAACAAATAAAACTGATATATTATGTTAGTAGTTTCTAATGTTAGACTGTTACTTTATTACATCAGCCAAGATTTAAAAAAATACATGATTAGAATTTAATATTCATTACATATTTTTATAAAAGAGTTAACCTAATTTTTAAGTTACATGAAATTTCTAACTGCTTTCATAGTAATATATACAAATCAATTATATATATATGTATTATATTTCTATATTAAAAAATAATTTTCAAAAAGAAAAATGATAAAATATGACTACCGTTTTAATGTCTATACAATGTTATATTAATCATTTGCTGTAATATAATATAGTTTCATTTTTTTTATTTATAAATATCTGTTAGCTATATGAATATGTTTTTATTTACAATTCTATGTAAAAAAATAAAATATTTGGGATTTTACACTAAAAGAATCTCGACTTCAGGATGGCCTTTGAACATTCCATCAACAGATTTTCAATTGGATGGACGGTTGAAAAGTTGGAGTGTGGAGTAGATTAAAACCTGTCCATTAAGGTATGAAGATTCGCTATCTTAATATATATCTGAGCACTTGTAGCATATGTGTGTAGAGATGATAATCTGAATTTAACTGATGATTGCTGGTTTAACATGGAATACGTATATTGGTGATTATCTTTTCAACATATATGTGTCCGAGTGTATTAGTATTATGAGATAGAATGAAGAGTGTTGGGTCATGTAAAAGTCTGTACTTATATATCCTATATACTAAAAGTTCAACTAAAAAAATATGCAAACATTTTTGAATTTATGCAAAGTTGCATTATATTAATTTGATATAAAAATATGTTATTGGAATACACTGTAGTTCATCTCCACAAAAGTTTTAAAAGTCACATTAGTTTATTTATTATTGATTCATAGATGCATATAAACTATAAATCCAAAAAGTTCACCCAACATTTATTTTCAAAAAATCAATAAAAAAAAAAGTGCACACCTTTACATTAGACATTTGTGATAAAACTTTGACTTTTACTTAATTTTTTTTAAAACAATATAAATATTTACTAATAAATTAAGCAAATTTTTAAGCATTTCATTTTTTTTATAGATACTTCTATAATATATAAAAACGACAAAAGTTTTATTGCAGTACGTTATTCAAATTTCTGATAACCAAATAAATATAAGCAATCAATTTAAATTAATTTCTGTTACTGTTATTAAATTAATTTTTTAAAGAATTTTTGCTAATAAGTTACATTTAAGTTCTGCTAATACCTTATGCTTAATTGTAATACACTTTTCATTTTGCCAATATAATAACAGGGTTATATTTAAATTGTTACACATTGATTTACAAGTTGAAAATTATTCTACCCACAATTTTGATACTGATCCGCTCTAAGTAAATATATTAATGACTATTATTAATTATTGTTAAATTAAAGATTATTTCTAGTCCAAATCTCAATTAAAGATTAATATATCTGCTGTTCATATGAAATAATTTTATTTCCTTTCTCATTTTTTATGTGTAATATCATTTACAAATGTACTTAAAATCTCCACTACATTACACATTCTTGAAACTTATGAATAAAGACATCTTAAAAGATGAATAATCACCAGATGCATTTTATGTTGAATCCACACTCATCATTTGGCCCAGATTACAACCCCTATATATATATTGATTTACAAATGTCAAATTTACTTCATCTACAACTTTGACATGATCAATTCTAGATAAATACATTAATGATTATCACTAATCATTTATTAAATTAAAGATTATCCCTAGCTCAGATTTTATACTTAAAAAATATAATAACAATTAATATATATTTTTAAAAAATTAAACACATACACATGCAAATGGAATAATCCAACTTTATTCCTCTTTTTCCATATGCAAGTTTATAGATGTACTTAATAACCTTCTCTCCATCACACATTTCTAAAGCATATGAATTTAAAAAAAGAGAGAACCGAAGTTGAATTGTTCCATATGTGTTTATGTTTAATCAAAAAATAGATATATTAATCTTTAACTGAAATTTAAAGTTAATATCTAAGCTAGATATAATCTCTTGTTTAATAAATGATTTGTGATAATTATTAATATATCTTACAAAAAAAATGAATCTTGTCAAAGCTGTGGATGGAATATTTGACCCTTGTTAATCAATACATAACAATTTGCTATTAATAAATACTGAACAAGTGATATATATATATATATATATATATATATATATATATATATATATATATATATATCATATATATATATATATATATATATATATATGAAAGATTGTGACCTGGTTCAACTGACAAGTGCTGGTTCAGCACAAAATGCAGCTTGGAGCTAATTTGTCTTTTAAGATGTCTTTATTTATGTTTCAAAAATATATGATCCAATGGAGATTATTAAACACATTTATAAAAGATGTTACACATGGAAAAGAAGAAATGAAATTATGAGTGTTTAATTAAAAAAAAAACAACAACAACAGATGCATTAATCTTTAATTGAGGTTTAAAGTTCATATATAGGCTAGGGATAATCTCTAGTTTAATAAATGATTAGTGATAATCATTAATGCATTTATCTAAACATGGCAAAGTTGTGGGTGGACTAAATTTGATAATTTATCATTGATAAATACTGATTATATGATATAATGATCTGGGCCAATGGATGAGTACTGATTCAGTATGCAGTGTATTGTAGAAGTCATTTGTCTTTTAAGATATCTTTATTTTTTTTAAGAATGTGTGATAAAAAGAAAGATAATTAAGTATATTTCTAAAATATATTGCACAAGGAAAAAGAGAAATAGAGTTGAAGTACTTTATATATGTATATGCTTAATTAAAAACATGTATATTAATCTTTAACTAAGGTTGCTAGAGATAATCTCTAGTTCAATAAATGATTAGCCATAATCATTAATTATCTAGGAAATTGGAATAAAGTTTATTGTTGATAAATACTAAATATATATTAAAAATAAATGTGAAAGATTCTAACTGGACATCTTGTAAATCATTTGTCTTTTAAGATGTCTTTATCCATATATTTCAAAAATGTGGGGTGTAGTGAAGGTTATTATAACTTTGTGTATTTTCAAAAAATTTCCAAATCCAAAATCAAATTTGAACTCAGGGTTTTGAAATAATGGTAACTACCTTGTTTATTTGCCTTTTTTTAATTATAAAAAAATCTTCATTAGCACAAAGAATTACTTCTAAGGATGTCTTACTAGCTCTTTACATATAAAAAATAAATTAAATAGTCAGAATATCAGCAATCATAATAGTTTTCTCAAACTTCCAATTTATTCAATTCTTTAAAATGCATCTTAGTTTATCACTTGGTTAAATATTATAAGTTTGTTTATTCAAGCATGTTAATATATTATAATCATTAAAACCAATTGCATTCACTATTAATAAAAAAAAATAAACTGAGACCCAAACAATCCATAATTTTAGATAATATGCCACGATATTTGCAATAGTCTTTCTTGTCATCATCTTTATTGAAAAACCAAGTTCTTATATTTGCATTTTGTATGCTGTGTTGCCATTTTGAAAACAGTTTTAATATAAATCAGAATAGCCTAAATCGAGGTTGACCAACATTTCTTCATATGTTAGCTTTTTAAAAATTTTGACTGACTCTCTTGGAATTTTTAACTACCAATCATAATAAAGATATGTTTTACACAGCGCACACCTATCTCAAGAAACAAGTGTTCATCTAAGTGAAAAACGATTTAGTTTCAATTTAATAATAAAAGAAATGTAGTAATATACAACAAAAATAAAATATAATCTAAAAAATAGCAATTTTAATGTAAAATATAAATTAACAATAAAATTTATTCTTAATGATATAAGCGATTCTGATGAGATGTAGTAATATTTGTTATATTTAATTCAAAATTAATATAATTTATAAATTATCTTGATTGACTGTGTAAGTCATGCATAATTAGTATATTCTAGCAAACAGATTTCTTTCAATTTGCTAACATAAAAAAAAACTATATTTCATATATATATATACTTTTAATCACATTTAAATAAAAAAATAATTATGTAACTAAATATTAAATATATCTAATAACATGTCCTTTGATCTCCAATCAACTTCTTGAAACCCTTTGACAAACATTTGAATTTTAGATATTCTTTCTAAATTTTCATTAGTTTTCAGAGAACCTACATCAACCCCCTTGGAAAATTCTGATCTAAATGTCATTGTAATACAGATAGACTTTATAGATGCTTTCATTATGTAAATCATCATCAAATATCAATAAATTTCCTAAAGATTTTATATGTGCAAGTACTACAATTACTTATTTTAAAATAACTTCATAAGATTGTTTCTAGATCTTTTCATTACTAAAGACTTTTCTTCTTTATTTGAATTTTTTAAAATGTGCATTAATTCACTGTGTCAAAAGATTTCTAGTCACCAAGTTCAGTGTATCTATATAAGTTTTTGACAAAGTGATTTGTAGATTACTTATTTTGATAATGGCCAGATTATAAGAGCAATAAATAATGTTATATTAATTGAATTTTTTATTTCTAATCACTGCTTTTTTCATGAGTTTTTCCCCTAGTTAAATGCTATGTTATTGTTTTCATCTAAGACAAGAACAATAGAATTTTAAATGAATCTGTTCCACAATATTAAAATATAATCCTATCCAGAAAATAAAAATATCAAAATAATAACTTTATTCTTGTGGTGATGAAGACATTTTAGGTATAAATATATGCAATGTTTCATAATCATCACAGATATTGTTAAAATGTAAAGCATTAAAGATACTTATAAAATCAATAGTGGATCATTTTTAAAAATATGCCACAATCCCCAATTTAGCAATAATTTACCTTATGTTAGAAATACCAAGCTTCTTAAATTGCAAAAGACTATTTTTCAGAAAAAAATAGTTTATTGCTAAAATGATTAAATTTATTCTTTCTCAGCAATGCTTTTTACAATAGATTTCACAGATATTCATTTGATAAGTATTTCACCATTTTCTTTGCAATTTGGCCCATTAATTTTTATACATTAAAAAAAATATATGTTAAACACTCTTTTTTTTTTTTTTTCAAATCTTGTTTTTATTTTTTATTTTATGGACCTTTTTTTATTTTCATTTTCCTCCAAAGTTTCAGCTATATTATATAAATTTTAAATATAAAAATGAGAAAAGCAATTTTGAATAAAAAATGTTTAAGAATCTGGTGTAAATTATACAAGAGTAATTATAATTCAATATAAACATATATTAGGAAAAGCTTGTTTAATACTTTAAAATAAAAATGTTTGATATAGTATACTGAGCATGTTTTTGACGAACTTTAGTAGTTAGTTGAAAGCATTGTTTAGCAATACTATATTGAACATTTTATTTTAAAGTATCAACCATGCTTTTCTTATTATATGTATTGTATGTATTATTTATATTGAACTACATTTTTTTTGAAAAAGTTTAAAGCTATTGAAATTAAATATATATTTTATAAGAATAATTCTTGGTAATATGGTCTAAACATTGGAGAAAAACTGAAATAAAAATTGCTTCTGAAAATAAAAAACCAAGATTTGAAAAAAAAATGTGGATCTTTTTAAATATAAACACTCGATCATATGTGTAAACTTTAATAATGTTAGAACAGATTTCATTTGTCTCAAAAGCAATTCATTCATGTTATTTATTCAAGCTTATATATATATATATATATATATTGTACCGAGATATATATATATATATATATATATATATATATATATATATATATATATTAGAAAGTTTTGATTGATTAATGAGAAAACACATTTCTATTGTTGAATTGGATTGTTCTTATAAATTCTATAAATGCAACTTACCATTATTAAACTACACTCATCAACAAAATATACAGCCTCAGAGGCTTTTGCCACCAGCAGTTATTATGAGATTTTGCAAGATATAAATTTTACATCTTAAGATAAGAGAATAAAATAATAATTGATTGTGTCAATGTAAACTATCAATAATCTGTTATGAAAGAAAAATAAATAAGGACAAATTATTTCAAAATTAGTTAAGGAGGAACAACTTGTAAAAATCTCATATTTATACTTACAACATGGTTACATTTTTTTAGACAATAGCTTAGTTCTTTCACTAATGTTTTAAGAGAATAGCAGAATCATCTTCCTATTCAAATATATAATTGACAATGTTAGATACTGCAGAAAATCAGAACTGATCACAATTCAATTAGATATTTCCTCTGCATTTGATTTGATCTTCATACCTATATTATTACAATTCCTTTAACAATACACCTTTATATTCCTCTATTATCTGCTACTCTACTCAATTTTCTGCTAAAACATTAAATCTGCAACACTCTAAATGAAAAAATATATTTTGATTTTAATGTAAATTGAACACAATTTATCAGGTATTTTTTATTTAATATCTTCATTCACCTATATTTTTACATAGTTGACTTTAATATATTATTACCATCTAAAAATATCTTCTTAAATTATTCACAATCCTAAATAATCACTGTAAAGAACATAATCTTCAATTCAATTTATCACAAATAAATCACACATTTGGAAAATTATCTGATAACATTTTTTTTTCTAATTTTATGATTTGCCTTCAAAATTCTCAACATTTTCTACACATCTATTTTCAAATCTAATAGGATTTAACATACAAAACCTCTATCAAAAGAAAAAAACTATATAGGATTACTATCAAAAACTTACCATATCATCTACTTTAAAATATTATTTATTAATATATTTATTTTGCCAAAAATAATTAATTATTATATGCCAGTTATTAAATACACTAATAGCTTTATTAAAAACCAATTCTTTTTTACATGTAATTAGTATGATATAGAAAAACACTAGCCATCCTGATTAAAAAAGATACAAAATATTTTGCCTATCATTATATTTAATACTTATTTTTTGATTTAGAAATGCCTTTCCATGTTCTATGTAATTTTTAAAATTGTTTTATCAGAATTTAATAAATATTAACTGCAAAATATATCAAAATTTATATATCTAAATACCAATTATTCATTGACAGACACCACAATTTCAGGCATTAGTGATTTACTACCATGTTTTATTTATTAATACAATTTTTTTAAAAAAAAATTTCAACACTGATTTAGTTTTCTAATTAAAATAAATCTTAAGCCTCTTCATGTTAATAGTTTTTAAACTTGTCTGATGATTTTTTCCAATAGATGCTATATATTTTTTAAAGTTGAAGCCAGTGAAAACATTGTTATTTCATGAGATTACACACATGCAGAAATATCATGTATCTTGCTAAATTTGTAAATAAATATCATATAAAAAGATATCTTTTTAACATTAGAATCATTATATTCAAAATACTCATATTTTAATTTATATGGTAATCCTTTTGCTTTAACTTAATAAAATAAAAATCAGGCATCAACAATATGAATACTTTTTCAGATCAGTTGCTGAATTATAAACTCAGTTTAAAACATAATTATTTATCTATATATCTCATTAAAATTTATGTAACCTTACTATTAATTTATCTCCCCATAACCCCTTCCAGAAAAAAAAAAGATGTACATTTATTGTAATCTGTATTCCTAAACAAAGAGTTACCATTTTAATGTATTTCAACTCATATATACAAATTTTGTATTCTCTTACTCAATAAATCTGTGTATATTTAAATAAATAAACAAACAAAAAACTTAATATTAGAATAAAAGCAGATAATGAAAATATGCATTAAAATTATAATGTCATTTCGAGCAACAAATTTTAAAAAAGCTGATTTGCATTTTAGTTTTTTTTTTTTTAAAAAAAAAGCAGAATTAAGTAAATTTTCAAATTTTTTAAAGCTAGTAGTTGAAAAAATATTATTTTAAAAAGATTAAGAAATTAATTTAACAAATTTAAAATACATTTTTTGTTTTAATTGAAAAGGAATTATATATCAGTCAAAATAAATAGATGGTGCAAGAAATTTACATCATTATTACCAACAGTATTTAAAATTTATTACCAACATTAGCAGTGATTCGTAAATAAGTATAGCTATTCCAACTCCAGAGGCGAAATTAAACATGAGTTGTGTAATGAGAAATATTTCCACATATATCACATTTAAATCCTTTAATTTGTTAAAACATCTTCTAATACTGTCTTTTAATCTCTTTTGAAACAATTTTTTCAAAAGATTTTGTACATTGCTTAACAGTGACCACCTGCTGTTTTCTTTGTTACTATATCCTCCCAGTGAATGCAATTGGTGTTATTCCTAATTAGGATAACTTTAAAATAATCTTTTAACATAAATGAAGTCTGTATCCCCAATGAAAATTACATCCAAATTTATCATGCCTTTGGGGCTATATGTTACAGTTCCAGGTACTGTGGTATTATAGCTTCGACATGAAGAATTATAATAGTTTAATCATTAAATTAATTAGATTATTAAATCAAAAACATATTTTAAAATCTACATTAAAAAAAAAAAACAATTTAACAAAAAAAATACGAAAAGCATTAATGTGAAGAATAGTTAAAACGCGTGTTTAAATCAAATTGAGTTTGTGTTTGCACGTGTATATTCTGCATAATCTATTTTAATACATTGTACAGGCTTACACCTGCATTCATATATGCAGGATTCAAACTCAGACTTTCACACAACCTACTACTCTCAGTACCATCTTATATTTCTGACTCACCTGATCACACACATGTTGAAAGATAAATAATCACCAGTATAAGTATTTCGTGCTAAACCAGCACTCATTAAAGTATGAAGATTGGTTATCTTAATATAAAGCTGAGTACTAATTGTATATATGTATGGAGATGGTAATCTGAACCAACTGATGAGTTGGTTTAGCACGAAATATGTATATTTGTGGTTATTTATCTTTTCAACATGTGTGTGATCAGGTGAGTCAGCAATATAAGATGACACTGAGAGTTGTAGGTTGTGTGAAAGTCTGAGTTCGAATCCCGCATATATTACATATATAAATGCGGGTGTAAACCTGTACAATGTATTAAAATAGATTATGCAGAATATGCAATATGCACGTACAAACACACACTCAATTTGATTTAAACACCGAATTTTAACTATTCTTCACATTAATGCTTTTCACATTTTTTTTTGTTAAATTGTTTTTTTTTTTAACGTAGATTTTAAAATATGTTTTAGATTTAATAACCTAATTAATTTAATGATTAAACGATTATAATTCTTCATGTCGCAGCTCTAATACCACAATACCCAGTTCCATTCCTTAAAATACCAATTCAATAAACATATTCTTAGAAAATTCATTAATATTATATCCACTAAGCTGAACTCAAATCAATTATTTTCTCAGTAATTGTGTCCTCCAGAAAAGAAAAATTAATGAAAAATTTGAAGTTTTAACATAACTACAGTAGCAATTAGCTTGCTTTTGGTAGGATCTCTCATGCAGATTATTTCAAAACCAGTATTGGAGGAGAGGGGACGACTTATAAATCATAGTAGTATATTTGATCATTATGGTCTTATCATGGAAGGTCGTTATTTTTCCAAGTATTCATTTATTTAAAATTCTAAAAATAATTATAACTACAATGAAAATCTTATTTTCTAATATCATGTGAAGAATGAAATATTTCTCACTTGTTAACATGGAACAATGAGCTGAAAATCATTGGCAGAATTGAAGAATTTAATAAAGCCATTATCTACGGTTGCAATTTTCGCAGGATTTATAATATTTTGTTAGTAGTTAAACTGCCCTTTTATTAATAAAAAAGAAGAAGAAGAAGAAATCCTCAAGCTTAGCAAATAAATTGAAAAATCTTAACTTGGATACTACATTATCATGGTATTTATGTACTTATGATTTTAAAAAATATATTTTGGTAGAAAACAAATATTTTTTTATTATTTATTTTTAATGTGAAAAAATGACTTTTTTAATTTAAAAATTACCCAGGTAAATGTTGCAATAAATAGTCTGATATTCATTTAATATTTTAAATATCAAACTTGTTAACGATAAAAAATAGATTTTCTATTGTTTTTTTTTTTTTTAAAGTAAAAAAGTGTAATCTTTAATTTTTAACATTTCTTAAATGTTGATTATCATAAATGATAATGAGCAAGAAAACATTTTTCAATTAAATTCTTTTAATAATTAATTGAGAAAATGATAATGATTCTTAAATTTATAATATTCTTAAAGTTAAGTAAGTACTTTCAACAAAGTGCTTGTAACATTCAATACAATAGCTTTTAAATAAAACATCAAATATAAATCAATCTATTAATTCTTTTAAAAATATAGTGACTGAATAGTTTTTAAAAAATTATTTTTTACTGGTTCATCATTGTTGATTCTAATTCTGAAAATTTGAATAACATTATAATCTGCTTTCAGTGGCCATCATATTTTACACCTAGGAGAAAAGAAATAGCATCATATGATTTCTGAATTGAGAAGACTTATTTCATATTTCTTTACAAAAACATTAAATTACTTAATAACTATTATCAATAAGTATTTATTGGATCACTACCAGTTATTATAATGTCTAACATCTGCGTATGGTTATAAAAGTCTTTAGCACAGTGCCATATGGCATCTGAGCTTCTACTTCTAACAGAGCTGGGACTATTAATTTTGGTACTTAAAAGAAATCTGAAAAAGTATACCTTATAGAATTATTGAAAAAGCTATTAGTATTTATTTAAAAGATCTCATGGTACAAGGATAGCACATCTATCCATTCTATTTAAAACCTAAGATTTTAAGCCAGATTAAATTTAAAAAATTAACGAAATTAGGATTTTTATATTCATTAATAAATCAGTATTTAGTTATCAATAGCTAGAAAATAAGGATTAAAAAACAATCAAATGCTTGCCATCCGATGATTGTAAAGTTTGATGACATTCTTTGTTATTGTTTTTCTATGAGGGACTGTTGGAGAAGCATTTGTTTTGAAGTGGGCTATTTATTAAAAGAGGTTGTTTTACTACTTTCTTAGAATATTCAATTGAATAAAGTTATGGATATAACAAATAAAAAAATTAACTAAATAAAAGTAAATCAATTTATTAAGAAATGCACAAAAGTAAAAAATATAGAACTGAAAAATGAAAAAAATAGGTTAATATATACATGTTAAATCATTCTTCATGATTTTGCTGCAGAAAATACCTTAATAGTTTCTCCTTAATTTATTATTTTTATAATTATATTAATAAAAATTATTTTTAAATCATTTAACTGATCTTGCATATTGTTTTCTGTAAATATTTTTTTTAAATGTACAGTTTAAAAAAATTGCATTATCTACAATAGAAAAATATTTATTTAATTTAAAATTAACATGAAAATTAACTTGTTTAAAAATTTGAAAAAAAAAATTGAAATAAAAAAACAAAAACAAAATAATAAAAAAAACAGTTCAAAAGAATATTGTGGAAGATGCTAGAATTCATGCTGAAAATGCAATTCATTATAAGAGTCAAGACACATTACTTATGAGTTTTGGAATAGATGTAGTAGCATCCAGTAGTGATATTTGATTTTCTACTATGTCATAATGATTAGCATCTATTATAAAAAATAGACTCAACTGAAGGTGTTCCTCTAATCTGATTTTTCATCAACAATTTCTTGTGTAACAATTTCAAGATTTGATACCCTTGCTAGGCTACCAATATTCAATTACCTTGTGTGGTTAAGTTTCCCATGTAATCTGATGTGATCCCTTCAGTTTCCTTCTTTGTAATATTCCCTTCCATTATAATATGATTACTTAATAACACTTTCAGGTATTGCTTATATAATTTAATCATAAATCTTACCTGACAACAATTTACAATAAGAAAAAGAAAATTATTCATTTCCTTTTAAGACAATTAAATACTTATTACTGATAACTTAAAGGAAATTAAAGTTTTATTAATATTTTACAATAACGATTAAATTCTGAATCTAAAAATGTTTGAAAAATGCTGATATCATTAATTTGAGAATAAATCCATTGAGTGTATTATTAAAAACCCAAATACAAAACACGCAATTCTTCATGTTATTAATAATCAAACCACCAAATGTTCATTAATTATGAATGATAATTTTTGGTCATAAATTTTCAATTTCTATTATAATTACAGACATGATAATGAAATTCTTTGGGCCATAAGGATTGCAAATATGCATTCAAAATTATTTTCTCATACAACTTATAGTACAATTTGAATTTCAACCACACATTTCCTTTGGTAACTAATATTTGCATATCACTATGTACTGTCATGCAGGGTGAAAAGCTTACCTTAAACTTTTAACAAGTTGTAATAAATAAACACACAAATAAATGGACCAATTGATATAATCTAAATAGAATTTTTTACGCTCATGTAAAGTGCAAAATCTGAAATAGGGACATAGACTATTAGAGAAATCACATAGATATTAAAAGATTTCTCTCATCTCAATCAAACTGTTTCTTACAGAAATGCAAAGTAGTAGTAGTAATAATAATAATAATAATAATATTAACAGTTAATCAATTTTGCTTAAAAATTAATCAAGAATTAAAATAAAACTTTTTTTTTTTTTGGTATTATTTAAAGGGTTGTTCGTAAAAGTGAATAAAAAATTTATTTCCAAATCTTTTTTCAAATTTTATTTGGGTATTTCTCTGCTACTAATGTGTTAAAAATTATTTTTTAAATATTATTTTAGTACCTATTCGAACTCAATGTGTGAGACAGATGCTTCTTTGTCTTATCTTCTGGAATGCCCCTGATTTCTAAGTATGAGAATCTTGTCGTCATTGTTATATGATAAATGAACTCTCAATATATTATTGATTACTTTGGTACTAGCTATCTAAATTGGAATTCTGAGTGCATTTATTTTATACTTATAAGACAAAAGTATTAATTTACATAATGAATGAACTCTAGTATGTAATGATTTTTCTATTTATTTACTTGTTCTCTTTTTTCACGCTAAAATTAATAAGAATATATATAAGTTTAGAAAACTAATACAATAAGGAAATTAATATCTAAATTCTATAAATACCCATACACAAGATTTTATTGTATATAATAAACATATTTTTAAAAAAATCATAAACGTATATAACAACAATTAAGTTTCCAATAATCATGAATTAATTCTCTATGATAAAAATAGAGTGCAAAATGATCATAGTATCATCGATATAAAATGATGAGATTTCAAATAGTCTTAAGGATCAATATATAATCAATATATACATATATAATCAAAGTTAGTTGTATAAAATTACAAATTTTAAAAAGACTGTTTCATTACATATTATTCTAAATATCATTAATTTGCAAGTTAAAGGGGCGTATAATTTTTGATTGTTATGATAAGAATTTGTGACTAGAATCCAGATCTTTAGTTTTTGTAAAAAAAAATTTATGAAGAGAATATGAAAGCTAGTTTTATATTCATCTTTAAACTCAAATTCACGTTATTTCACCACACACATATATATATAAAGTGCGTATGTGTGTATAAAACCTCTAAATAGCAGTTTCACGATATATCTAAAAATGGAAACACTATTAATTTTGTTTGAAAATGTTTTGCATTATTTGTTTAAGTAAACTGTTCCGTGATAACAGTAACATGTCAATAAATAATAAATGGTGGCTTCATTTCCAGACAATCTAATTAATATTACTTTTTCATGTATACGTTTTTTTTTTTAATACTTAGTGGAAAATCAGGTAATTCATACTCGCTATTACGTTTTAATTAATTGTTTGGCTATATATGTATTAAAAAATATTACTTAATTTTTACTGCAGATGAAGTAAAAAATTATAACTATTTATTAAATGTAAGATTAAGAATGAAAAAAAAAAAACAACTTTAATCCAAATAATATATTGCGGGGGGGGGGGGAGGGTCATCTTTATTTATATGAGATATTATTTCTTAATGTTATTTCAAAATAATGAATAAAAAAAAAAGCATATTTTTTAACACTAAAATGGGTTTTTTGACGGAGTTGTATTTTTTTTCAGAAAATGATCAATTTATGACATGCTTTTAGCGAAATCATTTTGAAAATAATATCAAATTAATTATTTTAGTCAATACTAGTGAGATTACTGATTTTTTTTTCTACTGACATTGGTTTTTACAAAAATCATACATATTCAGTATATTTTAAAAAGTTAATTAAACACTTGAGAGTTGTTGATATTTTCAAAGATTATCAGATTTGTAAATGAGATTAACTAATTCAGCAAATCTATACTGTGACTAATACTTTATAGACTTTAAGAGGACAATATAGCAGGAGTTTTAATTCTCAAACTTTAACATAATGAATATCATTCGTGATATATCATTAAAAAAAAAAATGCAAAAAATATTGATTGTCAATATTTAGAAATAGTTTAAGGATCCAAGTCCAAATCTATTCAGAATTACAAAGATTTTACACAATTTATTACTGAGTTGACTCACTAAGTAGTTTTATTACTTATAAATATTTAGTGATTAAAGTTTAGAATATTAATTCAGAAATATTGTGTGCGTATATATATATGGTGGTATATTTACAATAAAATTCAAGCATGGATAAACCCAGAAAATATATCATTTATATATATGAGTGAAGATTTTTATAGTGGAAAGATGTATTATAAGTCATAATAGATGTCAGAAACAATTGGATACCCATTTAGTATGCACTTGTCACCATTGTCATTATTTTAAATAGGTTGAGCCCATAAATTACTGCTGACACAACCAAGCAATAAAGTGAATTAATATCCCCGCCAAACAGGAAACAAAGTGTTCCAGATATTTTGTCCAGATTGCGTCAAATGATACTCGCAATTTCTATCAAAATTAAAAAAAAAAAAGACAGCAAAAAAATTCTCAAAATCAATATTTAACATATATTACTAGTATTTAGCAAATAACAAAATGGGCATGAGAGGGATTTTCCAGAGTAATAACATGATCAAAAACTTAAGTTACTAGCACATTCAAATATAAAAAACAATATTTAGCAAATATTAATAATTAGTAAATGGCCACAATAAAGTGTAGTCACACCCTCCCTCCAAAAATCAAACAACAAATTTATTAGCGATAATTAGCAATCAAACATTAATAATTAGCTAATAAACATAAAAGCAAAAGTCAAAATTTTGAAAACAATATTTAACAAATATTAGCACTTAGAAAATAACAAATGAGAGAGGAAAAAATGCCATCTTAATGATGTGACCAAAAAATAAATTATTAGCACAATCAAACTTTAAAAAAATAAACAAAAACGATGTATAGCAAATATTAATAATGAGTAAATGACCACAATAAAGTTAGCATGTTCATGCCTCCTCACCTCCACCTCAATCAAATAACAATAGAAATCAAATTCAAACATATTAGTATATATATGACCAAAAAAAAATCAAATTACTATTATCTATTAATGAAACATAAGTCACAAATAATAAATAAAACAATAAAAAATATTCATATTAAATCACTTGTAAAAAGTTATTATCTCAAAGCATGCAGAGTTATGGCTCAAACATGTACAGAATAGTAAAGTGGAAATAAGACAGATCCAAAGGAGTTATTCTTGACAGTCACAGGGATTCACTTTTGATCTCAATTACATGAATTGGAAACAAAAATAATAAATTTTTTAAAATTCTTTATATTAAGGTAGTTAAAAAAAAATAAAGTAGAAAAAATAACACCGTTTATCTATTTATAACTAGTCACCCATATATTCATTCATTTATTAGCTATTCATGGATCTATCTTTTACTTGTCTCTTTGTTTATCTATTAATCTATTTCTTTCACCTCTTTCTTTATTACATGCATATCCATCTATCTTTTACAAGTCTCTCAATCTACTTATCTATTTATTGTCTGTCTCTTTCTTTATCTACTTGTCTCTCAATATGTCTATTCATTTATTTATCTATTTCTTCTATTTACATATGCATTTATCTATCTAGCCACCTATTCACCACTTATCTATCTTTATCTACCTGTATGTATATTAATCTATCTTTATGTTTATCTATCCATTTATTTATTTGGTTTTTTTTTACATATCTATTTATTTATGCATTCAACCATCCATTTAACTAGCTAGTCACTCACCCACTATCTAACAATTTATAGGCATGGCGGCGCGCCAGGGAGTGGGGGGAAGGGGGGGGAGGGGGGGGGGGGGGGGGGGGGGGGAGGGGGGGGGGGGGGGGGGGGGGGGAGGGGGGGGGGGGGGGCTACCTACCTACATAACTATTTATCTATCTATCTCTATATGTTTATCTATCTATTTATCTCGTTTTCTACCCATTTATTTATGCATCCATCCACCAATTTAACTATCTAGCTGATCATCCATCCACTACCTATTAATCTGTCTACCTATCTATCTATTTTTATGCCAATCTATCTGTCTCTATATATTTAACTATATGGTGTTCTATTTATTTACACATCTAATTATCAATTTAACTATTTAGGCAGCCACTCACATGTCTGTCTACCTACATATCTTTCTACTTATCTATTTATTTGTATCCTTCCTTATTCATTTATCTATCTATGTATGTGCTTGTCTCCTCTTTATCTGTTCATTCACTCATTTACATATCTATCTACTTATCCATCTGTTTATCTATTCTTCTTATATAGATATTTACCTACTGATTTAACTATATTACAGAGAGCATACCAGTAGCTCAAACAAACTCTTAATCGATAAGTGCGGTAAGAGAAAATATTTAAAATCTCTATTCGAAAAACTCTTATCCTAAGACCAATTTTGAGCTTATGGCTAACCTCAGTGAGGAGCTAGAATTTTCAGACACTAGATCTAAAATATCAACTCAAAACCCAGCACTTATTACATACGTAATATTTAAATAGAAACTCTGACATTTTCAGACATGAAAATGTCTTTTACTCCAGCTATCTAACTTAGATAGAGATTTTGAATATTTTCTCTTATCGCACTTATCAATTAAGAGCTTGTTTGAGCTATTGGTATGATCTCTGTATTAAATTTTTGTAAATACAAGATTATATATAAGCAATGTCATGTTATATATGACTTGCTTTATTGATAATTATGATTTAACTCTATATATCTGACATTCTATCTATCTGCCCATACATCCATCTTTCTGTCTATCTCAATCTTTTTATTTATCCATTGTTTTAGTCAATCTAACTATGTTTATCTAATCATCCATCAGTTTATACAAGTATTCATTTATCTATCAATCTATTCATTATCTGACTATCTATATAATATTTATTTATCCATCAATCTATCTCTGTATTCATTGATAATCCATTCATCCATCTATCTACCTCTGTAACTATCTATTTACATATGTATATTCTATATGCGTTTCTATGTATCTATTTATTTATCCATTCAACAATTTAAGTATTTAGACACCATCTATCTATCTACATTTTTATCTATCTATCCAATCATCTATCTATTTACCTATTTTCTGTCTGCTTTTGTCTATCTATATAGAAGGATAGTTAGACAGAAAAATAAATAGATAAATGAATGAAAATATTTATCAATGAATACATATATACAGAGATAAATAAAAGAATTGATTGACAGATAACAATTTGATAGATAGGCAGATAGATGAATATACACAGTTAGGTAAATGAATGCTTATATATAATAATGGATGAATAGATACAGAGATAGATATATGAATAGATTGATGGAAGACTAAAACAATATAGTTAAATATATGAATGGTGGATAGATAGTAGCTCAAATAGTCAATTAATAGATAAATACCTATATATAGATAAATAGATCCTTATATATATATATATATATATATATATATATATATATAAGAAAATAGATATCTAGACAAATAGATGGATAGATCACTACAGAACTAGATAAATAGGTTGATGGCTAGATAGTTAAACTGGTTGCATAAGTACATAGATGTAAGAAAGAGATAAATAAACATATAGAGACAGATATGTAGACATATTAATAGATAGGTAATAAATCATTAAATTGGTTATTGGATGCATACATAAATATAGGTAGAAGACAAGATAGATAGATAAGTAGATAATTAGATAAATAGAGATTAACATATAGATACAGATAGATAGACAGATAAATAGATGGTGGATGGGTAGTTGACTAGATAGCTAAATGGACAGTTGAATGAATAAATAATAGCTAGAAAATTAGATAAATGTTTAGAAAAATAGATAATTATATAAATATAAAGAGATAAATATGTAGGTAGATAGACAGATAGCTAAGAGATGGGTAGGTGGTTAGACACAAGTAGATAATTGTATGCATAGATAGATGGAAAATCAAATAAAGATATGCAAATAAATCTATAGAAATACAGGTAGATAGATAAATAAACAGAAAAACAAAAGAATAGATAAGAAGATTGAGAGACTGGTAAAAAATGGATAGATATTAGATAAACAGATAGATAAAAGATAAATAGATTGATAGAAAAATAGAGACACGTAAGATATATTAATGGATAAGTACTAAGTTGACAGAGATCGATAACTAACAGTTGAATGAATGTGTAGATTAGTTAATTAAAAAGATGAATGCTATTTTTTCCTACTTTAATTTTTTTTACTACCTTTTTTTCCAACTGTTATCATTGAAGTCAAAGATAAATTCCTGGGAATGTCAAGGACGACTCCTTTGAATTTTATTTCCATTTTACTATTCTGCATGTATTTGGCAATGGGACATAACTTTGCATGCTTTGAGGTAATAAATTAGATTTTCAAATGTGATATAATGTTTTTATAATTTTATGCTAAACATTGTTTGATCACGTGAATATGCCAGCAATTCCTATTTTCTTGTTTATTAAATACTAATATTTGGTAAAAATTGTTTTTAAAAGTTTGATTTTTTTTATTTCTTTTTTTTTAACTTTTGATGGAAATTATAATTTTTTTTGTGGCTTGACAAACCATCTGGAATACTTTGGTTATGATTTGGGGAAGGGAGAATTAATGGAGAATCTTTATTGCTTAGTTGTGTCAACTGTGGATTTTGGGTTCTGTATATTGTCCCAAATGGTAGAGAATGCATGCTAAATGGCTTCCTACAATTGTATAGAGTAAATTAGCAAAAATAAAATTTGCATTTATTTGAGTAAAGGTATTATTATGTAATCATTGCAAAGATATAGAAATTGTAAAAATATAATTAATAATTGCAAAAAAAAAATAGAAAAATCATTTTTTTATAATTTTTTATACTTTGCAATGATTACATAATAACTTTAATCCAATTGAAGAACAATATTATTTTGCCCAAATATCGGTATATATTTTAATATTCTATATGGTTATTTCTGAAAGCTATTATGAATTATATAATAACAATGCTATATGATGTTATAATTAAAGAAAATGTAGATAATTAAGTTGTACAAATGAACCAAGAAAGAAAACCATGAAAATTGAACTAGCAAAAATCCTACAATAAATAAACAAAATGGAGTTGTTAACTATATGTAGCAATTCAAATCAGAAATGTATTATTGTAATGTAACATTAACAAGTATCTAACATTTTAAAAAGATGTGCATGTGAATGAAGAAAAAATATTTATATTGAGATAATAACTCATCTATCTCAATATCTATTTTAAACATTTTGTGGTTGGTAAAGTATAAGTTAAATTTCTTGTTTATTAAGTTTTTATATATATATATGTTTATATTATATAGGCATGTTTTTTATTTTAGTTTGAAAAATAAAAAAAACTATTGTAACTAAAATTATTTAAAATAAATTTGTTTAAAATTTATATTGTAATCTATAAAAAAATTTCCAATTATTTCATTTTTTTAATCAATTAAAATTCTCACTGTTTTTTTTATTAAGCCTTGTTTCTGGTTTTGAAAATGTTGGATTTTAATTAATATCTTAAGTGTTATCCATAAATATACAGATTTATCTAATTAAAATAAGTTTGGTAAACCAATTGAATGGAAATAATTACTGATTTAATTAACTAAGAAATTTTCTTAAACTGAATAATAAATGCTAGCTTATCTAATTTTTAAAAAAATATAAACCGATAATGACTGGCTTTGTTAATTAAAAAATTTCTTGGTAACCAAGTGAATTTATTAATTAAATTTTGGTAAATCAGTGGGCTTATTAATCAAAAAAATTAATAAAATAAAGACTAGCTCAGAATTGTAGGAATCATTTTGTATCTATTTGTCCTTCAGCTTGTTTTTTTTTTTAGTGATTGTTAGCATGATGTATCCTGAACTTTTATCAGTAATTGTGTTAATAATCATGGGCAGCTAAAGCACTGGAAAATCACTTCTTTAGTATGTAGCACATAGCTGAAACAGTCAATTTTGATTGCTTGCTGGTTTCACTTATTTTACCCTCATACCTATGCCAGATTTAAACCTTCTCAGAGTACCTACATAAACAATTTTAAACAACTATATATGTATGATCACACATATATGCAAGTGTTACATATGTATTTGAATTGACATATGTATATATTACAGGTATATGTTTATTTTAAATGTTGCTAGTTTAAAAAGCGATTTAATCTAAAATATTAGTCTATTTTATATTGCTGGAGTCGCATATATAGAGAATATATTCCACACATATAGTAGAAGAATTAGTTTTATACTGATTATAAATTCTGTTTTTAGTTAAATTAGTAGTAAACAATTTTAATTAGACCACTGCAACTGTCCTGATACAGCGTTAGTCTAGTTTTATGATCTTAAATTTGCTATAACATTTCTTAGAATTAACAAAGTTGTCAATGTTGTGCACTCAACCGGCACTATTTAATAATATTAATAGAGATTAAAGATTGAAACAAAACTAAAAGCTGAAATTTGGGAATTAAATCTGTTGAATCTCAAAGATGTGCTAATGGATTTCCCAGCTATATACAAACTTGTAAACAAACAGATGGTCAAGGGTAAAAATAGTATAAGTAGTTCAGTTTTTGATAACCAACAGATATACTATATTGTTGATGTCAGAATGGTCAAACGAATCCACGCTCATTTAAACTTTAACATGGAAAAGTAGAAGGCATAGACTTGTTACTTTTCCTGCAGGAGGTAATACTCTGTGGTCCTTTAAAATGCAAGGAATAGTGCTCTATCCAAGCAGCCTTTTGTAGAAGATCTCAATGGAAACCAAGCCATCTACCTAAGGAGGAATAGTGACAACATCACCGTCTAGTGTGCCTGAAGCTGCAATGAAGAAAATTGGTGACATTTCTAATTGCCCCAGAGCTTCGTTTATAAATTGTTAATCTTTTAATATCACTCTAAGCTAGCTATATAATAAACCTACATTTAAAATCTGTTTTTTAAATTCTATAAATAAACCTGATAAATTCTTAAATTAATGTAAAACTCAATCTCATCTGAAATCAAAATTTATAATTTGAAAATCATTCTTTTAAAATGTAACACGCTATAATAATTTCAGAATTTAAGCTATAAGTTACTGTGCTCTTTTATGCCTATTTATTCTATTTTAATTTACTTTCATTATTTTATCGTTTTATTATTGTATGTACTTGATATGCCAAATAACTCGAAACCTATATAATTTTAGTCTATTTCTTTGTGCAGATGTTTTCATATCTTCATTTTAATAAATATTAAATATTTGAATTATTACTCCCAACTCTCTGTTTCAAGATCTTGTTATTATTAAAACTGATTAATTTTGTTATTAATTGAGTAGTAATCAGTTATTTCATAAAGTTGTAGTTTGCTTGGCTATAGTTATGAATTATAACTTTTTATATATGTAATCCATATATCATAGGAACTAGCCATAGGGATATTATTAACTGGGTGAATCTAGAGGTGTATATTGAATTTTTTAAAAACTTATCTGAGACACAATTTTCACAATAACTTCAGTTTTAATAATGTTAGAGCAAAAAGCTTTACATTGATAGAAACTAGAAAAACTAAGAAAACAATAAGAATAAAACAAATAGTGATTACTATTTAAAAAATAAGGGAAAAAGAAATTTCAACATCCAACATAATTATTACTTTGTTAATAATTTTTAATTTATCATTAACTAAGTTTAAATTATATCTTCAGTGATAATTTCTTTGTATTACTCACAAAATTATCTTTCAAACCACATATAATACTTCTTATGTGAGATAATCCATAGCTTCAGAATCTCCAAAAGTACTCACATAAGAATTCTTCATTTTTATCTTGTACCCCAAAAGTTGAAAGATCTCAAAAGCATCTATAAGAAAAAGATTCATCCTAATAAAAGATCCAAACCAAATTATTTCCAGAAGACGAATATGCATTTGTCATTATAGCAATTGGCTTTTTGTCTATCTAAAATTAGAAATTGTAGGCTACTGTCTGTATCCTGATAAAATGAGTTTCATTTCTTTATTTTATATTTTTTTGTATACATCAGTGATATTTATCTTATTATTTTTATTGTCCACATAGGTATAATTTATTTACATTTAGTTCATATGTTAGCTATATACTTGAAAATAATGTGATGCAAGATCTGGCAAAACTACTGACTCCACAGCATGGGTATCAAAGCATAGGCAAAAATCAGAATTTGATTCTTTGCCTGCATACAATTTCATGTGGTATATGCATAGCCATGTGTCTATTACTACTCACACATCATTTGAAATCTCTTTTTATTGGTTTTAAGTGTTTATACTTTCACGTTACTATTCCCTGTAAATTTTGTGATTGCTTTATCAACTGCAACCTTTCTGTACATTTGACTATCAGTTTTTAAAATTTACATTGCACTGCTCTATACTTGTTATAGAAACATGATTCAAGAACAAACACAAACACACTAATACAAATATAAATATATACTTTTTGAGAATCATTCATTATGTCTATAAAATAAGGTTGCCTCAAACTTGGATCAGAGACCCAAAATTACACTATCAAAACAACTTTTGTTATATTTGAATTTATATTGTGCCATTACAATTTAGTCACTAGCTAAATTTATAGTAATGTGCATGTAGAAAAGGTAAACCAAAAATCATCATCACAATTTTATATAACCATAAAGGAAGTTGTAGGGCATCCAAGTTTAAACCCTACAAGGTCCAGTTCTAAAAGCTTTAAACCGAGAAAGAATGGGTCAACAATTACATGCTTTACTTGTTTGTGTGTTGATAGAAAGGTAATACACACATTTAAACTATTTAATATTTAATTTTTCTTTAAAAAGCAAAGTTATAATGCATACATATAGGCAATGTATGTGTAAATTATTTAATTGTTTTATATTTCAAATATTAAACATTTTTAACTTTCTTTAAAACTAACCTATGCTTGATCAATTCTAATATTTTATTCTATACTTTATTTTTGCTTTTCTTTAATTATAAGTGGGATTTAAAAGTTACAGATTTAATTAAATAATTGGGTTATAATTCCTAAGCTAGCAATCATATTATTTAAGGTTAGTTCATGAATGATTTGAAAGAATGAAGGATGTGTGTACATTACATACAAAAATTTACATTTCCTAAATATTGAAAGAAAAGGAAGTATTAAATCTGTCAAATTATTTTTTTTTGTACAATTTTTTTTTAAAAGAGGAAATCTGTTTAATCAGATATCGATCTTTGTAGCAATTTTTTTTTGTA
The DNA here is from genome assembly GCA_028023455.1 of Epiperipatus broadwayi. Classification (NCBI taxonomy): domain Eukaryota; kingdom Metazoa; phylum Onychophora; class Udeonychophora; order Euonychophora; family Peripatidae; genus Epiperipatus; species Epiperipatus broadwayi. Next base: position 1,954,765 of record JAQFVV010000211.1, read on the forward strand.
AATAATTGTTTTTCACTTTGGAAGCTTATAATGGGTCAGATCTCTAATTTTGAAATTGTCTTATCTCAAGATCTAAAGAAGGAAGCTCAAAGGTTTGAAGTGTTACCTGGATGTTAAAAAAAAAAAAAAAAAGAAAAGAAAGGAAATAAGGATTGAGTCTATTTTTTTTTTTAAACAAAAGTGTCTGGAAAAAGGATTAAACTTTTCAGTTGAAAAATAATATAGCTGAAAATAAATTAGAGATCTAATTAAAACAAATTTGTCCAAAAATAGCAAGTGATGCTATCTCTGATTGGTTAAGTTAGCTAAAAATTGGATATAAAAAGCTGTCTTGAATTATTATTAGGATTATTGTTTATGATTCAGATTATTAAACTATCCAATTGAATGCTGAAAATATAAGAAATGGCGGGCTAGAAAAATTATATGTATGTCCCATCGGTTCCGGACCATCTGGGGAAGCTGCACATCACATAGGAAAGAAAAGATGTGTCTAAAATAATATTCTACACCTTTCAACTGACCAGATAAATAAGATGTTTTTAATAGAAGGAAGAAAGCATTCACCTGCATTCAAAGAAGATGAATTAATCTACTGATAAATATTAATCATCAAGTCCAATTAATTGTTACAACAACTGATTTTAAACTCAAGAAAATTTACAAATGTGAAAACAACTGCTGTATTTCATCCACATGCTTGACAGGAAGAGAAGAAAAATTAATATAATGATTTCCAAATTGTCCACTAAAGCAAATAACCTCAATAGAGTCATCATCATTAAATAGTTATACACCTCAAGAAAGAGATTGTTCCCACATAAAACAGAAATAGTAGCTGCAGAAATATAGACAAGTTTGAACCCTTGGAAATTCACCACAAACAAAAGATCGGTAATATGACTTTTTATATCTATTTTCTTTATATCAGTCTTAATAAACATTTTAGCAATAAAGTGATATATTTTATTTAAAGAACTTTTAAAGACTATTCAGATCGATTAAAAACAAGAATGTCTTACTAATAATAACTTTGAGCTTCATAAATGACCTTGAATGTATGAAATTTATTTGTTTATTAATTTTACAATATTAATGTGTAAAACAATTTTTTTTTTTATGGTGTTATGATTTTAGTTTTAACTGATATATTATTATTTTGGTTTTTAATAATATTTTGTTATTATGGGATAAAACACGCACATACATGATATTTTATATGTGTATAATTGCGATTGAATGTGGAGTAACAAGTAGTGTTAGAATATTAGATTAGTTTGTTTCAAGTTAAGTATAGCATTTCAGAGGTAGAAGAGAGGGGGGAGATAATGATGTAAAACTCTTTTCTAAAACTTGCTCTTTCAATTCTACTAACATTTTTTTTATTCTATTTACATGTTAGATTTTAAAGTCTGTGTGCTAATGAGCAGATAATATTTTTTTTCTTGAAATATTTTTCTCATGGAGTGAAAATCATGGTCAATGTGATGTCCAACTTAATACAAAATACATTTGAAGGGAAAGGGGGAAGAACTTAAAATTAATCTGAGGATTGTTATATAATCAATTATTATTATTATTATTATTCATGTCAATTTTCATATTTATCTAGAAATTTTTATGTATAGGTTAGAAATGTAGTAATAAATATTAGTTTGTTTTATTAAACGAGGCGTATATATTTCATTAAGTTTAGTCTTTGTTAAGTGTGATTATTCATCATCATCAATGGTTGAAAATTAGTTATTTAAGCTATAAGTAAATATGCTAAAATTAAGCAATAATTATGAATTTCTTTATAAAAATTAGTTTTATGTTTAGGCTTAGTCCTAGAGCTGTAGTTGAAATCCTTGTCATTATCGTTATTATTATCATCATCATCATCATCGTCATCAACGTTTTAATTAATGAGCTGTTTAACTGTTTAAAGGCCATAAATAAATATTGATTTTATAATATTTAGTGATCTCTTAGTATTATTATAACCACATCCCATCATCTATTTCATGCAAGGATGAGTGAATTGCCATCCTAAATTAGTTATATATATATAATCTGAGCTAGTGAACTTATAAAAATATTGAAACACATTTGTTTTGTTAAGATCTGAGAAATGATTTATGTTCAATGAATGTTTTACTTTTACCTAACTATTAGTGCTTATAGTGATATGGCTCAAAAAGCAAAATCTCATTTTTATTAGAAATAAAGTACCAAAAAGGGATTCAAACCCGGTACATGTGAAAGGTTATCAGATATAACCGTGTCTAGATTCAGATAATCTAGTGGCGCCCTGCTAGACCATATTCACTTAGTATTTGTGTAAACATGCACTTAACATCAAACCAAGAAATGAAAGTGGGTAAGATTACTGTCTGTATACCTGAGCTATATTTTATTGAATTACTAGTGTACTCACCTCACGTGATTTTCATATACCTGAGTTATAATACATTGCTATAATACTTGTTATTAATACTTGTTATTTTAATTTACTTAATATCTTGATATCCTTTAAATATTTCTTTGAGTAACTTTATTTATGTTACAATGCCTTTACTCAGATATAATAATATCTTTTGATCATCATTTAATTTATGATTATTTCTTATATATTGTAGACAACTCAGGTATGGTAATATCTTTTGAACTCATTAATTATGTTACAATTTGCTCATAATTTGCTTATAATTCTTGATAGTGTTATATTTTGAACCTTTACTTAGTTATTTCTATTTGAACTCATTTTATTATGTTACAATATACTGTATAATAAAGAGCATAAATGATTTAATATTATATAGTACTCACACACCAATACAAACAAATTAATATACCATTTACCAAATAATTTTAAAAATTAAAATATTCTGTGATTATGTTTATATCGCATTGAAGGTCTTCATATCCGAATTATCAGTGTATTTTTAATCCATTATATTAGAGTTATAAGGCCAATAAAGATTTTCTGCCATTATCATCTCGTGTAAACTAGTAAATTGACCAGAAAAAAAAAATTATCTATTTTTAAAAATAATTGTAAAAAATTCAAATTTTATCTGATATCAATGTAAGATATATCATTCAAAAGGTAAAATCAAGTAGCAATGAATGCTGGAATTTCTGTTAATGCCATGCTTATAGTTTTCATACAATTTATAAAAGAAAACAAAATTTCAACCAATCAGCTGTGATGCATGAATGACAAGCTACTAAAATCCAAGCTGTTTTAATTAAAGCATATTTATAATGTTCTATCTGTAATTGTCCTCCAAATATGCTTTCTTCTCCCTAATTTGTGTGTATATTAGAGATGCAGGTTTGGTATCTTAATATGGGTTACTAGTTTACTTAATCCCTAAGTGTAGTATATTTGAGATACTAGTCTTTTTTTTCTCATGTATCATAGCATCAGCCGGGAAGTGAACCCGCTAACCTGGGACAACTGCTTGTAAAGCAGCTGTCATTGACCTCTCGACCACCAATGCTTGACAAGATACTAGTCTTGAGAAACTGGGTTATATAGATATGCAAATAAATGCTATCTATTTTCAGGCATGTTAATTTAGTTAAATGATTATTTGATATATGTATATGTTGTGTGTTCTTACTAAGTACACCCTGTACATTAATTGATTGCTGCATGTTTTCTGATGAGTCACTGATGGAGGTCATGCTCATCCATCTAGTTTAGGTAAAGCAATATTTTAGAACTGGAATACAAGGGTCCAGATGATTAAAGGCTTATATGACTCCCTGAACTATTAATGTTCTCATATTCACAGAAAGTCGTTTGGTCCTAGGGCACCGATCATTCGATGGTGAAGTCCATGAATAATGACCCACTCCCACTGTAATTATTTTTATTAATATTTTAATGTGGCATAGTGTGTATAAGTAGACCTAAAGTAAACCAGTTCTCTCTTCCTTATGTTAAATTATTCAGCGTTAAGCTGAACCTAACCTAGATTATGATGATAACCTGTGTATGTTTGAGCCTGATTATGTGCTCACTTCTTAAACTTTTATATATGGACAGAAACCATAGAAGCACTGTATGTTTAGTTATAACTTTGGCTAATATATTCCATGTGATTTTGCAAACTACAATATAGCTACGGTTTGGCATATTAATATAGGCATAAATATGATCACTGGAGATAATCTTATTAAATATGTATAATGAGATATGTAACTGCCAATCTCATAACTTATAATGCCTATGAGTGGAATATTCCATGGATCAATTATATAATTATTGTTTTATTTATGATTTATTTTATTAATTAAATTATTATTTAAAATATAACTCATTTCTATTTCTTTATTGCTTGTAAATTAATTCACACCCAATTCCATACTGATTTATTTGTACATCATTTTATATATAAATACCACTCTATTAGACTTAATTATTAATATATTGTCAGTTCATTTAGCCATATATGTGTGTTTAGCTAATTTATTGATAATTTAATTATTATTCTCTGAACCTCGTGCTTCATCCTTTGCTACTGCTGGCCTGCAATTAAATTAAAACTTGTAACTCAAGAAATGTCATTCATAGAGTATTGAATCATGGAGTATGGATCAAGGGTTGGTCAAAATCTAGATATCACCATCTAGATTCAATCAATTTTAGTGTGTTTTACCCATACTCTGGATTTTGTTGCGTGGATGTACAGATCTTACCATTATGTAGCCATAAAATGTCCAACTATGCATGCTGACTTTATATGCCAAACTACTATCTTCAAATCTGCAGTTCAACAAAGGCATTTCTTAATATTAAAAAATTTCAGGACAAACTATAAAATATTAAAAAAATGGTAAATGAAGAAATTCCACACACAAAATACTATGAAGCTTCATTTGCACATGTATGTCTAAAAAAATTCAACTTTTCTGGAAAATTATATCCTCTTCACCATCTTTTCCCTGGATCTTAAGGTAAAGTTCTATTTATGAACTTTTTACAAAACATTACCATCAAGGCAGTGAGATAATTTAAATGATGTAATTTTATATTTATGCATTTATCTGTTATAAAAACTATTTTTTTCTTGTGTTTGTATGTTATAACAGTTAATATAACTTAGTGTATATGATATTAATTTAGATAACATAAACTAATTTGCATTTAGATAACATAAACTAATTTGCATTTAAAATATAATTTTTTCATTTTTCCCTTTATAAAAAGGTTTTTTTTTGCTTTTTGAAAGTCACTTCCACAATTGTTTAATTATGATCCATGTTGGTTTTAGAAAAAAGTTTTCATTAAAAGTTTTTTTTAAAAAGATAGATTTTATTTTTTAATATATTGTATAGTTTATATTTAATAATTAATAGTATCTCTGGAGATTTTACAAAATCATTAATATATATATATGTACTTGATGTGCATTTAACTATATAAATCATTGATAAGCTGATTAAATTTGTTAGCAGTTTTATTGTTTTCTGGTTGCATCACACTTCTGAAATTAAAGGAATGTATGCACTGTATATATAGCAATCATAAATATTTATCCACCACATGAATTTATTATATATTTTGCTGCCCATGATCATTATTATTCCTGCTTGAGGAACTCACAGATGATGGTGTGTGTGTAAGGTAGAGATATTTTTTCTATAATTATATATATATTTGTTTTATAACATAGGTGATTAAGAGGCTTATTTATTGTCATTCTATATTTTTTTAATGGTTGGATCAAATTCACAATGTCTTGACCCAATTTTGTAATGGCCTGCATGTGGAAACATGCATAGTGGATTAAGACTGCTTACAAATTGTTTAATGCAAGTTCAAGATATTTCAAATAATGTTAAAGTAATAATTATCATATATATATATCAAAGAGAGCATAAGATCAAAAGATCTTTGAGAGATCATAAGATCTAAAAGCATAATTAACCATCAACCAGCATTATAAAGTAAAAGTAATTATAAATAATACTCAAAATAAACCATTCATCATCATGACTGATCAACAATTAAAATAAATCAATACAATAAATCAACAGTCAATCTTGTGAGTGGATTGGAAATGGGTTTTCTGTAGACCAGGCTAAGTATTGAGCCTTTGACAGCTTGGGGCAATTATTTACACATTAATTTAGAGGCACAAACTAAGTGTGAATTAATGAGAATACATAATCATAAAAACAATAATGCTGGAACATTAAAACATACTGATCATCATCAATTGCTATGGCCACTTAAGTACCATTAATGTACTGGCCAACTTTAAACTTAAATTCTTAATAAGACTAAACTAAAATAAAAGGTAGTGTGTGAGCTTTAAAGGGTATTCTCTTTTGCACCAACCAGGATGATGATTGATCAGTTCTGGAGGCCCCAAAGCACTAAATACACATCCCCATTTATATATTCATCACGTGCTTGAATCTAGCTTAGAGAACATAGGCTCTATTATTGTTATGGTGACCAAGAGATGATTTACATAATATTTTATAACTATTTACAATTAAGTCACTGGAATAATTTTTACAATCGAATATGTTTATTGGATAACAATAAAAAATGAAACTAAGGTCTTATAGGATAAGGTTTTTGATTTTGAATAATATACAATAAAAAGTTATCAGACCACTATTTACAAAATTACTACAAAATTAAAGTTATTACATTGATTTACAATGTCTCTCAATGAGTTTACATAAATGCATATATATATATATATATCCGCACACAGATGCACATTTTATAATATATAATGAAAACATTTCAATTAACATAAAATAACTATAAAAATGATTAAATTTTACATATGTGTTATATCTGACAAGCATTAGTATTTGCAATACAATTGGCAGATATATGCACACATACATGCGTGAAATTTCTGAACATATTTAAATTGTTACATAAAAATAATAAATGATTAAACTTTTTAACTTCTATTTTTAATAATACAAATACTTTATGCTAGATTTATTTAAATGCATATCAGTGAAATATATTAATTTATTTACATAACATATTTGAATTGTTAATATAAAATACAATAAAATATTTAAAATTTATATATATATGTGTGTGTGTACAGACTGACATTTACCTATTTTAATTTGCTACAATAATAAAGTTAATATATAATTTTTTCTGTAGTACAGGCTTTTTCATACTCACACTCCAATATGTAATATATAGAGGTTTGAACTCAGACTTTCACACAACCCTTAACTATCCATGCTATCTCATACTGCTGACACACTTGATCACACACATGTTGAAAAGATAAATAATCACCAGTATATGTATTTTGTGCTAAACCAGCACTCATCAGTTAGTCCAGATTATCATCTCCACACATATATACAATCAATGCTCAGTTTATATTAAGATAGCCAATCTTCATACTTTAATGGACAGATTTCAATCCACTCCACTCCACAACTCTTCAGCCATCCATTTCATTGAAAATCCGATGATGGAATGCTCAAAGCCCTCATTGGTGACAATCTTCTCATCCTACCCATGTTGGCTGTCACTCTGACCCCTTATGTATAGGGCATAATCCATTTACATACATATATGAGGGATATGCAGGCCTTATAGCACTATATTTTAATATATACTTTTTTTTTCTGTAGTATACATTTTCACAATTAAATTTTTGTTGAAATTATATTATAACATTCACATATTTTTTTATGGTAAGTTTTACTTTGGTGGGTATAATTTCCTTTTTTCTTTAAAATAAGTACTATCAAATTTTTGACAGATGATTGATTTAAAATGTTTTTTTTCTAGCCTAAACGATTTTTGAAAATCTTTTTCTTGACTGTTAATTATAACATTTTTTCTAAATTATAAATTTAAACCTTTTTTTCTTCATTAATAAATGATTTTAAACTAATATTATTTTATATATATCTATCAGTTATAAAAATTTCATTTTGCTAAGGAAATTATTTAAATATTTATAATCATATATAATGCTACTCACCACCAGCTACATGTATATATGTTTATCTGTGCTTCTCTGCCTTTAGATACATAGGCATACATATAATTACTTCTACAGCAAGTTGGGGGTCCCTGGGCAAGCTGGAAGAGTTTTCTTGGTGAGTTTGATTTTATTGTTTGTCATCATTGGGTAAAATATAATCCATGTAAAATGTTAGTCTGTAGTTCATCTCCCTTCTGTCTAGGATTGTTCCAGCTAAGCAACTATCTTGGATTGGGCTTCAGGTAACCTATCTGTCTTGGTTTGATAGATTTCAGTCAAGCAACTGTCCTCTCCACATTTAAGGATATGAATTTCAACACAAAGTGGGTTATTTTTCTCCATGTGAATTCAAACTCCTGCAAAGGAAAATAGTAGCTCCTGGATCTACTGTCCTGCCTTCAACTAAATCTGCTCATGGTATTATTCTGCCAACTCTCTGATACAGCTAACAACAAACTGCAGCTATCCATTTTGATCAGCTAAAACCAACTGCTGCAAACTTCAAGAAGTTGCAACAAAATATTATAACCAACTTTGCAGCTGACCAGCTCTTACAAAAAACTACTATCCAGACTGCAATGATATTTTTATCAGCCATTTTATAGAATCATCTGAGATGATAACACCTTGATTGAAAACACAATTTTTTATCTCTCTAATCCCTTTTGAAAACAAGCTTGAAATCTTTGTCAAATGTGATATACATGTTTCACTTAGGGGATTTCTAATAGATAGAAATTTTGTTCAATTAATTAAAAAATTTCAAAAATACCATACTTATTTTTAAATTTCAGAATAATAATAATACAATATTTATATTTATTTAGACTTTTATAAAAGTTTAATTTATAATAAAATTTTATTTTAAATCAATTATTTAACTCTTTACAGTCATTATTATTCCAGGAAATGTAGAAAAATATCTACAAAAATTTATGTCTGTGTTCATTTCTACTTTTCCTTTAATTTATATATATATGCATACACACTATATTATTGGGTGCTACGTAACCCAAATGGTTACAATATATATGTGCACACCTGGATAAATAAAGTCATTATTTAAACTACTAGATATAAAATACCCTATATGTTCACATGAAAGAGTTCATTACTATTTAAATATATTTATTTACATTATTGTAAACAAATCTGTATATATATGAATAATTGTTTTGAACACTGATATATTCAAAATTGTCATATTTAAACTCTGTGGTATTAAACCCTACAATTGAACCATATACTACAGTGTGTTAATATTGTTAATAAACATTTTGTTCATTGTTAAATTTATTTCAGCATTTTTTTTACTGTTGTCTGTTTTGCCAATTGCTATTTGCATGAATCTATTTTCTCTATAATCTAGAGGCAATTTTAGATATCTGTGTGATGATTTAGCTGTGTTAAGCATTTATACTTGTACCAGTAGACTATAAATTTCTAGGCTAGAAATCTAGTAGTGCCCTCTGGTGAAGGATATTAAGGTGCCTGGTATCCATTCCAATATACACTAACATATAAAGAAATCTATTACCATTTAAACAGTTATTTTAGAAAAAAATGAACATAATTGAAAATTTAAATTGATTTCATTAAATAAAATAAGTGGAAAATTATTAAAGAATTATAAAGCAATAGTAATTAATATTTATTATAACATAAAAAAAAAGAAGAATAATTGGATTTTTCAAGACATGATAAATTGCCATTCATAGGTACTTCAAATACCATTTTATTTAATTAAACATTATTCAAATTAATATATACAGTAATTTGAAAAAAATAATAATAGAAAACAAATTTTATTTGGTTGTAAAAAAAAAAAAGTTCTCTAATTTATAAAAATTAAGGGTCAATTATATAAATATTAATTTTTATGTTATTCTAAGTCAAAAAAGAAAATTTAAATATTTTATGTATTTAATTTAATAATTAAATGTCGTTAAAGACTAACCAAAAATATATTATCCAGTAAACAACTCAACATATTTTTCAAATGACAAATAACATTGTATTTTAATTTTAGGCAAACATAAATTATTAGATGGGAGAACAGTAAATTTGAAAATAAAAAACAACACCAGATAGTTTTTAGCTCAATTAATTGCTTCTAGTAACAATGACAATTGCATTTAATTACATGTTGCTGCAGTTAGAATTGAGTCAGTCAAATGTGAAATTCTATCATTAATCATTGGTATTTGAAAACATCAAACATAGAGAAAATCACCTGATGTCTGAACTATATAAATTGGCTTAGGTTCAAAACTTTCGTTTTTTTTAAAATTTCAGATTATTAGGTTGAATAATGGCTACTAAATGCATAAATTACTTTTAGTCAAACTTACATTAGATCATTATACAATAGGTTGAAGAAAACTGCTCTACTTTGAAAATCACTAATAAGTCAGAAAGCACACTTACAAATCTTCAAAAAAGTTTGCAGAAAGTGATCATCATCACATAATTGACCATAAAAATCCCTATATTCATCCTTATTTTTTTCTTCTCTTGAGAATCCTAAGAAAATCAATTTTCTACCTCAAGTGGCTGAATATCAACCAGTAAAAATTAAAAAAAAAATATAAAGAATCATCTAATGAGAAAACACATACTTTAAATAGATTTTTAAATTTTTTTTTGTATTTTGAGAGATTGGGTGGAGATATAGACTTGTTAGTCTTTGTCTAATGATTTATCACTATATATGAACCCACCCCCACCAACCCAAAAAATAGATAAGACACTTATAAAATAATTTTAAACTCTTGATTCAATTTTTCATTTTACAAATAAACTTGAACTGAAAGATTAAGCTGTAATCCAGGAATTGAATTGTAAAGATGGCCTTACATATAATGTTGTTTAACCATATATATATTCTAACCTGGTCTTGTGCATCCTCACTTCAGAATAGTATATGATATAAAATAAAACGGGTTCTAGCTCAGTTAATAATTAATAAATAAAATATTCAGCATTAAAATTAAATATTTTACTAGCTCAAATTTAAAATACAAATAAGGTTCAGTTTATAAAAATAAATTAAATAAATATTTTATATTTTCATGAGACTTGAAGTAAAAATACAGGTGACAAGATAGATTACATTGAACCAATATCCTACAGGATACTACCTCAATGGCATAAGAACACTATCCCCCTTATTACTATTTCAAATAACAAACTCATAGTATTCTTACGACTTTAATAAATTCTACTCAATTAGATTAAGTTAATAATTAAATCCTAATCTTCTTTTATAATAATCTAGCTCAATAAAAATCTCAGGTTCATAAATTGTTCTAAGTTAATAAAAAAAAAATACGGTAGTAAAATATGAGAAGGGAATTTTATGTCATAATCTACTACTAAATTAACTAATAATAATAAATAATAATAATATTCTTCATCATTTAACTAATTCTGTATATCTTTTCTTTTCGTTATATTTTATTACCATAATAAAATAAAATAATTTAATATAATCTTTTATCTTCATGTAATGATATAATAAATACGTGGTAGCATATAATAATCTGACAAACAAAGGATGTGTGGCAACTGATAGCATATAATTCAGTATACTATTGTGATAACTGATTTATGACCAATAAAACAATGTAAAATTATAATTATTTAATTAAAAGAATACCAATAAAATATTTAAATTCTTAAATAATTCTCTATTTATCTTTTTGTGCAAAATTATATATTTGTTTCAATTGTTATGAATATATCGTGATTTCATGCAGTGAAGTGGAGAAATAAACAATCAAGACACAAAAATTTTGAAAAACAAATTTTAACAAAGTTTATTAATAACAACAAATAAATAAACAATTTATGTACACTATTTACAATGGATATCCTTATTTTAATTTTACATTTTTATCTACTAAGTTATATAAAAATAGTTTATAGTTTAGTTATATCTTTATTTATACTTATGATAAAAATAAAAAAATGTTACCATTTGGTTTCTCATTATGGTTAACTTATTATAAATATATTTACTTATTAGCAAAATATTTCATCCTTAATATTATTAAACTATCTTATTTTTAAAAAACATTCATAGGAAAACATTCTACAGAAAACAAAATTAACTTAATAATGAGTATGGATTTCTCAAAATATAAAAAAATTTTCATCTTGCAAAGTCAAAGATGTTACATAAAATATTCATCCAAAATTCAGTACTAGATTTTAGTGTTTTATCACACGATGATTACTAATCATAATATATTCTTATTTAGCCTTACTTTAGTATGATATAAGTGTAATAATCAATATATTCCTGTTATTCAATAAACAAAAAATATACTATGCGTATTCCTTACATTTATTGTATATTATTGTATTTAAAAATATGCAATACTTATTTTTCTCTTAAAAATAATAATAATAAAGCATTCAAAAATAATTAACATTTTAAAGAAAACATCTTGTTTAGATACTCTATTCCAAAATTTATATTTCATTTCCGAAATAAATTCAAAAATATCTTCTATGATTCTTTCCTTTCCTTAGGATTCATTGGACCTTCAATTTTAAGTTATAAAATTCTATTCCTTCTAAGCAAATAAACCAATCTTATACAAAACGATAGCATAACCTAAGCTCTAAATTATTTACCTTTTTTCCCCCCAAAATATCTTACTAAACGATGCAGTTACATGAAATAAAGATAGCGAAACAGATGTATAGGATTTAAGGAAGAAAGCTAAAGTATCACTCATAACATATCTCAAAAATCATGGCACTGTGCATTACAAGAAAGAGGTATGACCTTTACCTGTCTAATAACCTCTAATACATGAATGATGTTAAAGCTATTTCTTCAGCTTTATTAGAACATCAAATATTTAAAGAAATATAAAAACACTGTCCAAATAAAATGTGTACCAGTCATAGGGCTTTGTTAACTATGCTGATATTCATATAAAGACTAAATATTATTTCTATTCCTTACATCCTATTTCTTAAAAACATCCTCTTGGTTTCCTGTTCACTAAGTACTTCCAAGCCACTATCTCAGCATTATTTCTCAAGATTTTCCACATCTTACATCAATAAATAACTATCTGCATTTACAAAACAATAAATAAAATTCATTGATAATTAAACAATCCCACTGTTCCACAAGAAAAGTTTGTCTACTTCATCATTCTGTATGTTTAATCATATACAATCTAATCAGACAATATTTGAATATCCAATAACATGAAAGTTCTAAAAGAATCACATAATTATTTGTTATTATGTTGGATTATATCATTAATATAAAAAAAAAATCATTGTATGCATAATTTCAAATCAATCCTATCTCATAATGTTTTTTAAAATGTTGTATGAAATGCGTTACATATAATTAAAAAAAAACAACTTTTACACTTCATTCTTATGATTCATAGATGATCTAAAGAAAACAAAAATATACATTATAAATTATTAATAGTCATTATTATTACCAAATAACCTTTATCTGGTCATCATATTCAGTAGGCTTCTTCATCCACTAGATACTGATCATTGCAAACATAAAGAAATATACATTCATACACTTTATTTTAAAATATATTCTTATCTAAATTATTAGATTCCATTATAAAATTTTATATCATCAACAAATTAATGTTTTATGTTTTCCTAATCTTATAAAAAAATAATTTAGATTTAAACTAGGTTAATAAAATAAAAGGAATCAAAACTATAATTACATATTTTCTTGACAATAGTTCCTGATAAGTCCAAAATGTTTATTATTTTCTCTAGAGTTTTAAAATGTTCTCCTCCAAGCGCATTAAAGTTTAAAAATAAAAATAATTATTAATCCATTTAGTAAAATTTTATAGAAAATAATCCTTGGTTTTAGTATTTAGGATGATAATAATTAAATCATAATATTAATTAATCCCGTGAAATTTCTTCAATATTCTCTGCCAATATTCTCTGTGGCGTATCCGATGCATCACTCCATCTAGCTTAACTTTAAAATATTCGGTAAACTTTTTTTACAATATTTCCATGGATCCATCTTTTATTCAACTATGTGTTCACTTTTTTTATATAAGTTTCCTTCTTAATACATTTAAACTTTCATTTTGTATTTTTATATAAATCACTTTAAAAAAAAACTTCAAGTACTTTTAAACAAATATTTTCTAAATACATTTTAAACAATTCTAAGACTGGAGGTTTTAATATCAAAAATGCTTTAGTAACATCTCCTGGGTTCTTTCTTTAACTCTTGAAAATATTTTTTAAAAAATGGTACCTTCAGAAAGGATATAACATTTTACTCCTTTTGATATAATATTTTATAAAACGATTCATAAGATATAATTGTCTTATTATTATTTTAAAAAATAAATCTTGGATAAGCTTATCTAAATAATAATGCGTCTCCAATTTTTCCCTTTTAAACAGAAAATAACTTTGCACTGTATCAGTATAATGTCCATACTATGATTTTTATGCACTAGAATAGTTCTCCGGTGAAGCATTAATAAAGCTGTTTATCAAAATATTCCAAAACATTTTTATATTATTAGAATTTATATCCATTTTATTCCACAGTATATCCATCTTTTCATTGCGAAGTTTAGGTCAAATTTCAGATAAAATAATCCTGGCAAGTAACTTTTAAAAATTAGAAAATCATTTTCAAGAAGTTCCCAAATATATTTTATTTTAAACTCTCCTTTTCAAAATACTTTTTAAATATTATCAGCTTCAAGCCGCAATTAAAAACTAGTTTTAAATTTGCAAAATACTTTTTAAATATTATCAATTAGTTTCTGCAAATAAAACTATAAGGAAGTACTAAAAAAAATTGACTAAAATAAAAATTTTAAAGTACTATCTCTTAAATATTATCAATTAGTTTCTGCAAATAAAACTATAAGGAAGTACTAAAAAAAATTGACTAAAATAAAAATTTTAAAGTACTATCTCTTCAATAGTTACTAATATACCTTTCTCTGGATTCAATCCATTATTAATCTCCCCTGATACCCCCCGTGCAATTCGTATTTATATTCTAGAAAATATGTCATTTGATTGGCTGATTCTCACTTTTAGCTTGAGAACAAATTTAAATATTTTTAATTTTTTACAGAATTAAATCTTTAAAATAAAAGTTTATGACGTAATAACTCAAAAATATTATTTAAAATACTACTTTTAAATCAATTATTACTTTATTTAAATTATTTAATCATTTAAAATAACTTTTAAAATAATTTTTAATAACTTATTCCATTTATCTATTTTTATTTAAACAAAATATTTAATTTTTTTTATTATATCTGTATTCATCTTCATTACATTATTTAAAACATTACATACGATAGTTAACTTAATATTTATTATTATTTGCTTTTATGATAGGCAATAATTCCATCCAATTCTATAATATAACTTTTAAAATATTTTAAACTTTGTTATTAATTCAAACAAGCAGTGTGTGTGAAAGTATGCATTATACAAGTCACATGATCAATAACTTTGACAGACGATTTTTAATCTATTTCTCTGCCCAGATTTATAAAATTGATACACTTATTATATTAAATAAAATAATTATAAAAATTTTGAAAAATAATTTAAAATATAGAATTAAATACAATTCTCACTATCATAAAGTTTAATTTTAAAATATATTATATTAATTTTGATTATTAAACATAGTTTATAAATTTAAATACTGTATAACATTTATTTATCTATACGTTTAAGACTATTAAAATTGAACCTTTTAAATATACTTTTAATATTTATAGCTGTGTTATTTAATATGGCTAGCTTTTACAACCATATACAACAATATTTAAAGCTTTACATAACTATTTTTAAATGATTCGCTATAATTTTATATACTACGTATTTTCTTTACCTTCAAATTGTACTTTTATATTATAATTGACAAACCATAATTAATAGATCAAAAGAACATATTCTAAAATTTAAAATTTTTAGTAATTGACTGAGATGGACTATTACTGACCTATAGAAAAGGGCACAATATATATATATTACTTTCTGATCTTAATATGGAGTATATTCAAGTAAATGATGCATAAAAGAGAAAAAAAACACCAAGTACTGCAAAGTTAATTTGTTTTATGGAAGTTACCAGGCATAATCTTCCGAATATATCAGAAAAGGACATGAATACCATTTTATTTATTTAAGATCAAAATGTCATTATGACCGTGAGGCATAAATTCTCTGTATATTTATACTGCAAATGTTAGCACATACTGGCTTACAAAAGCCTATGCCTGACATAATTGATGAAATAAAAATATATTAGGACATTGTAAAATGGTTGTTAACAAAAGATATAGTAAAGAAAACAAATGAATCAGGATTAGGTTTTATTTTTCTGTTGATAATATAGCTTTTTAAATTGTTTATTGTTTCACTAGCTATCAACATGTAAGTGAGCTACTTGATAAAACTTACTGACATTTCATTAGTGCATAACCATTAAGATACTGTTCACAATAACTTTTTTCTTTAGAATAAGAAAGTTATTGTGTAATTAGGTCAGATTATGGTTTGTTTTATGAACTACTTGTTAAAATTACTACTTACAAAGATAATATGCTGACATATTTACTTCTCTCACAAATTCAAATAAAGTAAAAAATAAAGTGATTATTAAAAATATATCTTGAGACATGTACTAGTGAACATTAACAAACCTGGAATGACTTTTGAATACTAGAAGAAAGATTTCAATTATTGCAGAATGGGACTCTTTAGAGCTGTTTGAAAATCTCTTTATGATAAAGATGATAACCAGAAGCTATAGATAATATCAATTTGGGAGTATCTTCTTAAGATTTTTGAGTTTTAGAGATGTAACTGAAGAACAGTCATGAATGAAGTGACTAGAAAAAAAGCTACTAGTATTGATTGCTATTAAGATGCAGAAGTTATATCTTCATGTTGAACTTTTAGTTAATTTTCATTAAGCATATCAACTCATGCAAAGTGAGAATGTGAAGTTATGCCTTTAAGAGATCATTTTGAAAGTTATAATGTAATTTCAAAAAAATTGCTAGTAGATGTTGATTACAAATCAACACATATTTGAAAATACACAATGACAAAGTTATAATAAAAATATATCTGAATGCTAGAAATAAATTTTATATCACTAACTTTTATATAATTATTTAATAAATGTGGAACTAATATGAAATGCAGATAAATATTCAACAAATAGTGGCCATATTATCTGTTCTAAGTGGTGTGCTAAATAATGTTACTTCATTATTTATTGAAACTGAACAGATTTTGAGTGTCATCAAAAGTTAAATTAATGCTTCCAGAGAGAACTTGAACTCTTCTTTCTCTGATTAGAAATATGTGCATCATAACAATAATCCATAAAAATGATAAAAACAAAATTTTAAAAGACAATATTGAGAATGCTTTTCCAAATGCACACACTAACATTGATATGTTTTCAATTAATGATCACATATTATATAGCTTTTCATTTTCTGCATTGAAATATATTCAAAATCCCAACAGAATAAATTTTGTTGCAATAAAAAAAGTAGGAATAAAGGTTAAAAATATAAATAAAGTAATAATAGGTAAAATAAAAAATATTTTACATCTTTGATTCATATATGTTAAAATGTTATGTATCTTCAATGTGAAAAAAAAATAGAATAAATAATATTTTGCTTCATACAAATAATAAAATTTTTTTTAAAGGATTAGCTTTGATTTTTGTAAAAAAAAAAAATTGTTTGTTATAAATTTTTGTATTTACATTTTTCTCTCACAACATTTTTCTTAAGAAATAAAAAATAAAAGTATGTTCTTTTGTGTTGAGAGACTCGTGTTTATTGGTAATAGTACTGAATAACTACCGTCTATTGGATTTGGGAACATCTTTCTGTATGCTTTTTGTGGCTTTATTTCAAAAAATATATTTTTATTTTATAGTTAGTATTATTTTTATTTTGAAGTATATATACACAATTTGATTATATCCTCTAAACATATAATTATTTTAGCCCTAGTTGCAGTGGCAAAAAATTGTAAATTTTATATAAACTTTATGATGAAAGTAAGATAAATAAAAATCAGCTGGAATATTTATATTATATTTTTTGAGTGCCGTTCTCTTAGAAATCCTTTGGTGAATTTTACTGTTGAGTTTGATACATATATTTTAAAACGTAATTTTAATATTAAAACTTTTAAAATCCAATAAATATAAATATCGCTGTGCACATTATTACAGATGGAGGGGGTTTGGTTGTGTAATAAGAGATGTAATAAATTATTTTTGAAAAAAAAAAAAACAAAACAAAAAAAAAAACAAGTAATTTTACAAACATTTATTGAAACTTAATACTTTTTGTAATTCAGTATATATTAAAATGAAAGAAATTATTCTAGATTAAATTTACAGAATTAAAGTTTAAAAAAAATAATTGTTTCCTTTATTTTTTAAAAAAGTATGTACTAAAAACTGCCCTCATTAAATTTTGGCTATTTTTGATTGAGAAATTAAACCTCTCTTTAAAAGACAGCTCGACCATGTCCGCCTATTGATCAGTAAAGTTAGCGGGTCTCTTCTCAACAAAAGCAGTCATACCTTCTTTACGGTCTTCCTATAATAAAAAAAATAAAGAGTCAAATATTTGTTTCTTACCAGACAGAATATAAATGTTTAGTTTTCAATATAGAGAATCTAAGAAATATAGCACTAAGCGATAACAATTTATCACTTTTTGGAATATTATTAATAGAAATGATAGAGCAGAGCTACAGTGAGTGGACTTCGGCTGCAGAGTCTATTACTCTACCAATGCATTGAATCATTCAGGACATCATCTCATTGATATATTGCCGTTATTAACAACATTTATAACAGAATTTATCTCAATACTGAATATTCAAATAATATTCATCTTAACATTCTAAGTAATTGTGTTTAGATATAAATGGTACATGCTTTATTGATGTAAGGCTGTTTTATAAAGTAAAATTTAATTTCTACACATAAAATGCTAAAATAAATTCTGTTAATGAGATGACAACAATTATAAGATAACTCTAATGAGGAATCTTTTTGCCGAAAATTTCAAAAGTTATCTCGTTGAGTCAGTGTTTTTCAAGTTTTGCTTTAAACATAAACTATACAACTATTAATAGTAAATAAATGTAAATATAATGCATATAAAATATTAATAAAAATCAGTTTGTTATCTAAGAACTAAATATTTATTTTACAAATTTAGAAAATAAATAAGCAATTAATAAAATAAACAAAAATGTAATATATTCAAAGATTTTTTTACTTCTTATTTGACTGTAAAATAATTCATCTCATTGTGCAATTAAAGCTAGTATAGTTCTCACATTTTTGTTACATTTGGTTCTAAATTTTGGTATGAATATCATAATTTGTTAAAAGTAACCAACCATGTGTAATATCCATTTTTAATATATGCACACACATATATATATAGACAGCTGTTTTCAACATGTTTATACAATACATGCATACTTATAAAACAACTGTATTTGTAAATGAATTGCACAAATTTAAAAATAAAATTTTAAAAAGACAAATTCAGCAATTATTTATATATTAAGCCTAATTGAACTGCCTGTTTTAGTTGATCTATTTTAGTTCAATAGCTTTTTATAAAAGAAAGAAGGAAAAAGCACTAAGGAAAAAAAACTTTTTCAACTAAATGAAAAGAAAAAAAATCACTAAAGATGACTTGAATTTTAAACAAGGAAGTAAAAAGAGGTGATCAATGAATAAAAATAAATTGTTTTGATTTATTTTTTAATTACTGCTGTATGAAATGTTTATCTTTATAAAAATGCAGATTTTAATGTTTATGTTGTTATAAAATAAATTTAACATTACACAAAACATATTATATACAAACTATAAATATTAAAATCAATGTTTATTAAATTTTTTAAATGAGTTTGCTTTAAAAATCACAAAGTTTATGATGAGGGAATAAAAGATCTCTTATTGCTGTTTTCTTTGTGGCAGTTTATGATGACAGTGCCAAGAAAATGCATTGTAAAGTAAAAAAAAAAAAAGGAAAATTTATTTGTATTAATTTCTAACCTTTTATTTAATATTTTTCTGAATCATGAATAACTGAGACATGAATATGGAAACAATGATAATGAAAAACTACTATATTTAGGTAATTTTTTATTGTAAATATTTACATTTAAGTCAGTGTTGATTATTTCAAACTCTTGCTTGATAATATTAATATATCAAGTGATTTGCTTTATTCAATGATTAATAAATCTAAATATAGTTTAGCAATTTCTCTTCTATTTTTTTCTTTATGATTTATTTTCTCTTTGTGCAAACTATAACTTGTACAATTTTTATTTTAGTGTAATTAAAATGTATAAAAACAATTTATTTATTTAATTAAAAATAAATTATTTCAGGAAGGTCTCCATAAATAATTTTTTTTTCAAATATACTCATCTATAAAATAATATATAAAGTATAAATTCGATTTTGGAAATTTTTATTATTATAGTGAGTTGAGCCTTAACCAAACACTGCTTAGAATTATTATTATCTAAAGAATGAGAAATAATTTTTTACTTATGAATACACCTGGGTCTCATTTTATGCGGATTATTTTAATGTGTTTTTGAAGTTATGTGGTTCATGTTTCTTCTTAATATCTTTCATATTTCACTATATTTAATAGATATCAAGAAATTTAAATTATTAATAACATATTTTCACTTTAAATACTTTTTTTTTCTCAAAAATATAATGTTATATTAGCAGCTAACGTAAATATGGCCTGAAGCTGTATTTAGAATTTTAGCTTCTATGTAAATACCCTATTTCTAATAATGAGTAAATAATAATAATAAACTTATACTTACATATAAAAATATTGCAATAAATATTCAAAAAAATTAAACTTTTAAAACGTATATTTTGTTATATATAACAAAAATAAATAATTTTTTAGATTTTTAAAATAAAAAATGAAAATTTTATAAACTGAAAATAATCTTTGTAATGATCATGTATAATCTTTTTGTTTTGATTCGATCTCATTTTTTTAATATAGAAACAGAAAACCATTAACACAGCATAAGATTAAAAGTGACGCTAGTTGTACATCACATCATGAATAAAAATAAAGTGGCTAACAGGTTTCTCTGGTCATAATTGCTGAGAGATTCTTGACTTCGTTTAAGGAGAAGCTACAATACATCACATCACATCGAATCTGATTTCTTTCCAGTTTACAAATGAACACTAGCAGTAATGATTAAAATATGTATGAAAAATGTAAAATTAAATAATGTAGTTAATAAAAAAGGAAAAATTAATTTTTTTCAAATATTTGAAATTTTTTATTAGTCATACTTTATTTGCTTATTTTTTTAATGCGAATTTTAAAGTAATTTTTCTTTGTTGCTTTGCTTTTATGCAAATTCTGAAAATTACAGACCCTATCCCCATTTTTCAAGGTATGTTAAATCTATTTTTGTGCGATTTTTTTTAATATGGGTTTTCTGTGGAATCTATCTACTGCATAAAATGAGACCCAGGTGTATAGCCTTTTTGAAATACCTGAGTTCAAAATTCACATATTGTATTTATTCTTTTAGTGAGCTACAAATTACTCTAAATAAAACAAAATTATACAAAAAAATGTTATCTCATTGTATAAAATCATATATAATTGATGAATCTCAGTGAACCACACCAAATTATCAATTATATTATTAAATGATCTTAGATAAAAAATTTAGCTTTTTTTCTATTACTTTGTTTAAACTTTGATTGAAAAACACACATTCTAGAATATGCACTCTTCCATCTTTTCAAATTTCTACAATCACAGATGATGAATGTATTACAGGGATTCATGATATATGCCATAAAATGGTAAAAAAATAGCCTTATTTTTTTCTCTTTTAACTAAAGAAGCCACATTAGAAAACTATTTTAACAATAATAATGTTGACTGACTTTTTACATTAGCTAAGTTATTAGTGTTATAATTACTTGGTTGTTAATAAACATAAAGAAAAGATAGTGGCATGATTAAATGATTCTTATATATTTTAAGTGTAGACATATACAAAATTGTGCCTTCCATAATCTTTTGTAATTCAATTGTTATTAATTATCTTCTTTTTTGAGCTAATGTATAATACTTGGTTGTTAATGAACATATTCACAGAAAATGTATTTTTTTAATATTCAGTTTTATTATTGTCTAGTATGATTCAATATATTTATTATATCATATTCATGTCATATCCAAAACTATCAATACCCTGTATGAATTCATCCCATATGAAAGCTCCCACACCTACAAAAAATAGATCTTCACCACCCATCTCGGACTATGACTCAGACATGGATTTCAACCTACCCCCTAATGCTAATAATAAACAAAAATCTTTCAAACTTTCAAAGGCCTACTCTGAAGAAGAGGACTCACACCTATTTCCTGCTTCTGAGCCAAACTACCTAAAGTTCTCCCTTCCCTACAGTGTAAATTCTATTCTGGAAAAAAACAAGAGGAAGGTACAAAACACACCTAAAAACGCTCTCAGTAATGAATCACACAATAAAACTGAGCTCTTTCAAGCTGATTTCCACAGGCCATCCTTGCCAGATCAGAAATTCAGTGATCACAAGGACCCTTACAACCTTCAATCAAAGATTCTGCTGGTGGTAAAACCAAGCAGCAATAATCTTTATGGATAGGATCAAGTGCCAAATCATTGGTCTTAACATCAGGGGAATTAATTCTACTGATCATTTATATGCGATTAGGCATTTTTTCCATCTTACATCTCCTCATATTTTATTCTTAGGAGAGACCAAATATCACCTAAACTCCAACCCTCACATAATTCTCGAACTCTCAAAACTGGGCTTCACTCTTCTGTCTACTAATACATCAGCTGCTGGAGGGGTAGGAATCATCATTAATAACAGGAAACTACCTTCTTCCTATAAAGTGCTTTACCATGATGCCAATCTCATTGCAATCAAGCTTATATACCAATCTAGTGAATTCATTGCAATATACGTATACTGCCAGAACAACCCATTGACCTATTCTAGAATAATACACACCATAAATCTCATCACTGCAAACAACACAGGCCCTACAATCCTCTTGGGGGACTTCAACCTGCAATATGATGTGTTCACATGGAAATACCTTCATCTCTTAGCCAGGGGTTCATAAATGGCAGAGGTTTCTTCCCTGCAGATGCATACTCATAGATCTATATGAAGAGCTCTAGAACACTGATTGACATAATGTTTTACACCTCAGAGCTGCACTATGGTTTGGAAGCCAAGCTTCAACCCATTCCTTTCTCAGACCATCTTGCCCTGATAGCATCTCTAGATCTGGACTCCTACACTCCCATAGACTACAATAAACAATCAGAATTATAACTAAAGCTGCTGCCACGGAAGCTGTTTTCTCAGATGCCTACATACTCTTTGAAAAAATTGACATTCTCACAGGCATCCTCCACACCATAATCATACAGCACACCAAAAAACATAAAGGGTCAACAACTTTTATGAATGAGCTTGATCTGCTACATCATAGGATTAAAAATTTCTCAAGTGATGGTAACCTTCTATTACTTAAAACACAGTACAAGCAGAAACAAGCTGCGATTGCTGAAATAATAGCAACAAAGAATGCTAGGTTATACTTACCTGGCCAACACTGCTGGACACATGGCTATCTCAGATGGGGATCTGGGGGCAAGGAAGAAACAAAAAACTCCTTTGTCCCTCCTCATCGGTGGTAGCCATACCTCCGGCAACCAAATGCTCATTCAAATTGAGTCATATTTCAAAAACTGCCTATCAAACTCTGTTACCTACCCCACAAATCAGTGGCATGAGACATCACAAAACAATGAACATGGAATAACAATATCAAACATCAAAAACTGCTTGGCTGCCCTACCGTCCAAGGTCCATCCAGGACTACACGGCATTCCAAAGTTCATACTTACGCACCTTGAGAATTTCATAGTTTCCATAGTATTAAAACTGATTAACCATCTTGCAAACAGCAAAAAAAATGATCCCCAAACTTTATCCCATAGTGATGGTCCCCTTTCTTAAGAAAAACCAGGATGCATCTGCTCTATCTAGCATAAGACCAATCTCCATGACCCCAATTCTGTTAAAGGTCATTGAAGGTGTGATCAAGGAGAAAATACAAGATGTTATTCTGGACAACATATCCCAGTTGCAATTTGCAAAGAAGGGCTCATCCACACTCTCTGCAATCGGGGAGGTAAAAATTCTCTGTGATCATATCAGATCCATGAATCTATACAAACCTATTGCCGTTCAGCTAGACATCTCTGAAGCATTTGAGAGATGCATTTGATTCAGTAGATGTCAACATCCTGCTCAATTGCCTCTCAGCACTAGACATTCCTACTCAAATCATTCAGATATTGGACAATCTACTAAATAACAAATTGGTCCACATTTCCCTGAATGGTTTCTTTACAGATGGTTTTATTCCTTCAAAATCCATACCCCAAGGATCTCCACTTAGCAGTCTCCTATTTATACTTTACTTAAACCCCTACTAAATAACAAATTGGTCCACATTTCCCTGAACGGTTTCTTTACAGATGGTTTTATTCCTTCAAAATCCATACCCCAAGGATCTCCACTTAGCGGTCTCCTATTTATACTCTACTTAAACCCCCTTCTTAAACAGATTGAGGCAGAACTTCCAGGAATCTATATACCCCAGCTGAAGAAACACTGTAAAGCATTTTCCTACATGGATGATGTCCTTGTCACCTTACCCTCCCAAAAATATCTAAAACCTCTCATCCAAATAATCAAAAAATTTTCCGAATCCTCCAAACTTTCCTTCAACCTCAACAAGTCATCGGCCTGGAAAATCAACACCAGCAAGAAGATATCATCACTATTCTCAGCAGACCCCCAAAACTTTTTGGGGTTTCCCATATACAAGTCACCGCAAGCCATGTCGATACAAATACAGAATTCCATCATTGAAGCTGCCACTAACACAGTTAAAAACCTTGCCAAGGTTTATTTATCACTGCAAGGGAAAATCTCTCTCCTCAATATCAAGGTAATGGCAAAGATTAGCTACTATCTACCCATAATTAACATGACAAAGACTTTCAATACAAAAATCAAATGAATCTGTGCACGGCTGTTGTGGAATGGTAAAACAGCGGCCATAGGAATTGAACACATGCAGCGACATTGTTGCATGCAACATTTTCTATATATTACCAAAAGTGCCATTCTCTGATCCACATCCTACAAAAGAAATTTCCCCAGATTGTAGCGGAACAACCAGTCATTCCATCAGACAGACCTCCACCTTCAAAGATAAGCTAGCTAAATCAGATACTTAACTACCTTTTCACTCACAATGGCCACTCTACCCTAGTATTCAGACAAAAAAATCTCCATTTGGGATGCTCATGGCCTGCTATTTCCCACACAAAACTCTACCATTCCTTACCCTGGTGGTAACAATCAGGTGGTCACCAGGTTTTTCAAGCATCTCAAGCTGGAGCCAAGGTTCCTGGACTTTCACATAAAAATCAACCTGAGTTCACTCCAGACAAACTGGTTCCTGCACTACAGGAGATTCCTCAAGAATATAGATCCTATGTGTCACAACTGCCATAGAACCTGTGAAACCTGTGAAACCTTTGATCATATGATAAATGATTGTCCAGCATATGACAAAATCAGAACTTTCATTACTTACCACTGCCACATTTCCCTGAACAAAATCTTAAATATTAAATGCTGCTTCCTGTCCAGGGATTATGTCACCACAAGACTCTCAACCTTTCTCACTTATGCCACCTGGATGGCCAGATGTCGCAACAAGTTTACCTTTCCTCATCCCAAGCCTGAAGACACATTCATTTCCAAGCTAAAGGAATTTTGCCATAAGGACAGAATAATCTCATCCAGATTTTTATTTGACAACACGTGGAGCCTGATTAAGCTGGATTAACAATACCAGTAAACACATCAGAACATTTGGTTTCCTGACTAACATGGATAACTATTATTTTTGATTTACAATTGTATCATTATTACATATGGTTTTCAATAAAATTATTTATAAATAAATGATTCTTATGCATTTAATATAAAGTTGCACTTTCCCCAATTTTTTTAAAAATTCAATTGTTACTAATTTTTTTCTTTTCTGAGATTATGGAAGGCACAACTTTGTATGAGTATACATTTAAAATGTATAAGAATCATTTAATCACATCACTGTATACCATGAATATGATATGGTAAATATATTGAAAGCATGCTAGTCAATAATAGAAGTTGAATATTAAAAAAAAAATCTTTTCTGTGAGTATTTTCATTAACAACTAAGTATTACATCAGTTCAGAAAATAAAATTAGTAGTAATTGAATTACTGTTTTTGTTGTATAGTAAAACATGAATTTTCTTTTAGGCATTTAAATTGAAAGCTTTTTTTATATTCCTTCTTAAGGTTACTTTACACTTAAATAAATTATATTTTCCCCAAATTTATGTTTATTAATAAGTCTCATATCATAACTGATATAAAAACTATGAGAACCAAAAAAAGTCCAGCAATTCTGATATGTTCAAGAGATTCAATATATTCAGGTTATAAATACAATTTCTTCGTTTTTAAAATAAAATTTAATTGTTATGATAACTATGACTATGGTCAAGTGTATTCTTATTTAGTTGAAGTTTTCTACTGCTTTAATTAAAATAATAAACTTATCTCTAGAATAAAATAAAATATATAGCACACAAGGATTGAAATCATTCTTATTTCGAAATGAAAAATTATGCAAATATTCTAGTGATAAAATTAAAAATGTACATTTATTTGTTAATGACTTGTTGAAAATTGGTTATTATAAAAATGCAATTGCTAATATTATTAAAGGATTTAAAAGAAATCAACACTATAATAAAATTAAAAATAAAAATATCAAAATGAAATGGATTTCAATGCCATTTATATCAGATGAGCAGGTCAAGTTTATTAGGAAAATTTATAATGTTTTGTGTCATATTGTTTTTTTTCTACAAATAACATAAATAGATTGCTTAATAATTCTAAAATTCAAAATTCAAAGTTTAATCAAAATTCTATTATATATAGATTGATATGTGGATGCGGCGTACAATACATTGGTGAATCTAAGTGTACATTTGAGAAGAGAATAAAAGAACATATGCTTTTATATAATAGAATTCAAAAAGAGAATCAATATGGAACAGATGTAAATAAACCTTCATCATCTGTTATATTTTATCATAATAAATCTTGTCAATATGGATTTAAATTTGATTATAAAAATATGAAAATTATTCAAATTGAACGTTGTCATAATAAACGTAAAATAAAAGAAGCTATGTTGATTTCAAGAAATCATCAAATGTTAATGAATCGCCAGTCATCAAATGTTAAGATAACAGAATTGTGGGAAATCTGAATTGAACTATGGGTATTGTTAAGGGTTGTCTCGTTTTGATTATTCAACATTATATAGTTGATAAAGACTACAAAGTGTATAGTCGAAAGTACTTCTAAAAGAATATAATTTATATAAATTGTACTGTATTTTGATATATATATTGATTTGTATATTACATATATTGTGAAACGAATACAGATATCAAACTTTATTTATTACATATATATATATATATTGTAACCTAGTGTTATTGACACTTGGTCTATTTAGCATCGTTTCCACAGGAAAGCAATGCTATCCTTGTCTAGAAAATAAAAAATTAAAATAGTAATAATATTAAGTGATTAATAAAATAGGCTATTACTCACTGTAACATGTTTTAAGCCAATAACTAATAAATTTAGTAATTTAATGTCATTTTGAAAAAGAGCATAAATAATTAATTAAAAATATTAACCATAAGAGCAATTTAATATAGTATAAAAGCACAAATTATAAACAGTAATTGATTTAGATGGACAAGGGGGGGGATAGATGAGTATCTTATCATAATACAATAGCTTCTGGTAATTTTTTTTTAAATTATTTAGATAATAGTGTATACAGAAATATACAACACAAATAAATCTTGTTAATTAAGTGTATTTATTATTTTTCATTATTTGTCAAATTACCTTGTAATCTATTTAAATCATACAGAAATATATAACTGTAATAAGTTTTTTTTTTTTTTCCCTTTCTTTTGTTTATGTATAATTAAATGAATTTTTCTCTGTAAGAGGTCGCTAAAATAAAACAAGACCGCCAAAAACGGGGGAAAAGTTTAGTCTGCTATTTAGTCTTCAAGAAGGAGTGAGTACTGAAATTCGGTAACAAAATTTTTTATATTTTTTATTGCAGAAATAAATATCAGTCCATTAAATGTTTGATAATATCATGTTTGGCTAATCTTAATTGATAGGATATTCTGCTTTTCTATGTCCATCGACCTATTATAAAGTTTTTATACTAAAAGATTATACTATCGTGTGCTAAAGTTTAAAATGACCGTATTGACTACAGTAATCACTGAAAGCGTCATTATGTTTAAAGTAAATAATATAAATAATTTCCAGCAAATAAACAATTATTTATTAACTTTACCTTATTTGATAATTTTTTCTTGGTATAAAAGAAAAATTTATAATTTAAAAGACATATTATAAAAGCTAAGGAAAGTTAACTATAAAATTTCGCGCTCTTTTAAACTGACATTGTCTGCATTTAAAAATAATGAAAGCTCCTCACATTAAAATATAATTTATTCAATGAAAATTATCTAGAAATAATATGAATGATAAAGGATATTTACTTGTGCATCTGCATATTATTTTAAAAAGAAAATTTATATTTTCTCAAGGTAAATATTGAAAAATTTGTATGCGTGCATATTACGGAAAACTCATTATTAAAGAAGACTTATAATTCCTAGAGTAGGAATAAAAACTAACCAATAAGTGACTTAATTATAACTTTAAAATAATATGTTATATTATATCTCAACTAGAGTCCGTAAAATTCTATCTACGTAAGTCAGCTGCAGCCCTTATAATTATAATATTTCCTAAAAGTCGCGCATTAGTTTATTCTTAAACCAGCTAGCTAAATAAAATGGTACGTATCGCCAATATTAAAAAAAAAAGAAAAGAATTGTATATATGTGATCGTCAAGCGTCAAAATATTCGTCATGTTAAGTTATGTATTGTCTTTCTTGGATCCCAAAATTATATAAGTTAATTCAAAGAAGAATTAATATCCAACGCTATTATGTTTTCTTTGCTTGAATTATTAAATGCACCAGAATGGATGCAACTTTTATCGAAATGAAATAATAAAATGTGTTTCTTATTTTAAAAAAAATTTTACTTCGTGAACTATGAAAGGATCAAATTCTTCATCTAAATAAATTGCCCAACGGAAAAACATTTTTCTAGAAAGATAATAAACACTTGTTAAGTAATATTTTTTTTTATTTGAAAAATTATGTATATATTTTTTTTTTATCAACAGGTTAAAAGATGTACATTCAAGTAGTATTTAAATGACCTTGTAATCATAAAGGTATGTTTTCTTTTAATTATTCTAGGTTAAATTTATATTTGACATGGAAAATATTTTTATAAAATGTGTTTACTTATGATAGGCAATTATGGGTGTAAATTTAAATGTTAAATGCGTAAAAGTAGAAAAGTTCAGATACTTAATAGATAAAATATCTAGTTAAAATTATCAGAAGTAATTAAAAAGAAGTGCTATACAGAATCTTATTTATTTAAAGTTATAAACAAATTTATACTATGTTAATTGCGGAATTTATTCCCAAGTATATTTTTATTAACGCATTCACTTAATTTAGTTCAAAATACTATATTACCAATTACTTGTTGAATGTTTCTTTGGCAAAGGTGAAAATTATTATGTTTATTTTTGTATTATCCATTGATTTCAGACGTTGATTTAAGTATACCCCGGAATATAAATTTTGTGTAATTAGTGTATTTGCTTGTCTTGCCCCGAATAGCATCAGTATATGATTAATATTCACATTAGTAACAATTGTATGTATTTATTTTGAGGGATGGAAAATAATCTCCCCAAAAGCTTTATTTTTCATGAGGGGAATAAATAAATCTAGAATTCGGGTATGGTTATAACCCAAGCGATCGCTTCCCAGAGCCAGGACGATCAGCCATTTATACCGTATTTAGTTTATTTCATTCGGTAAAATCCCATGAGAGGATTATATTGGTGTGTGTTCCTATTAGGCCCAGGTAAGAGGCAAGGACCCACCAAACTATTTTAATATAGTCGTTAACTCTTCGTATCTACGGTATTATTCCCTTTTCCTCATGAGAAAATAGAGATAATTCCACCACGGAAGGTGTAGAATATTGTGTTTTATTTAAAAAGTTATGGCAAGATAACGGGTATACTGGAGGTAAATTCCTTCTGATCCATTTAGTAAAAATAGAGTGCTAGTATATATGATCAATGTCTGGATTGTGCGTCGGAATAGTGCGGGTAATCCACACATAAGTCAATGGAGAGAATAAGTTTAAATTTGCGTGATTTATAAATTTTTATTTGCCAAAGGAGGGTTCAAATACTAAGTTTAATTCAGGTTAATTATTAAGTAGCACTCACAATATAACTTATACAGAGGAAACGGTGTGTATAACAACTTCAGTTGTTATTCAGGTAAATATTAAAATAATAAGTGTAATTTCTGATAAATAACCCATAAATTATAATAAGTTATCTAAATAAAAAACTGTCGTTTAGTTAAAGATACGATTATAATAATCGTTTGTACGCATTGCCTAGAATCCAATTATTTTTATTTTAAAACAAATAGTCAGAATAAAGTTAAGCAGCCGTTCATATAAGATACACTCAACTGATAAGTTAGTGTATCGACAATAATATTTAATTTGTTATAATTAATATGAGTCAATGTATAACAAAGATGAAGAAGTAGTTCGAATCTAAGTCTAAAAGCATAGACTAATTATTATTAGTTATTATTTTGTTTTATCCATATGGGATCAACTAAAGTGTAAATTTTTGTTTATTATGTTAATCCTAAGGGATCGTTTTTGTTAAATTGTAAGAATAAATTGGAATATTGTTGGAATTTAATAATAAATATAGTCTTATTAAAAGCTGTTTTGAGTCATTTTTCTTATGTGCTAAATAAAAGTGTATCTGCATAATACTTGCAATACTTTCTTGAGACCCAAAATTATTTATGAAATCTCAAATTAAATACACTAGATAGACAATTTTAAGCAGATCAGAATATTTCATTATATTTTTAATTTAATAAGAATTATGTATGGAATTGAAACTTCAGACCAAAACATTTTATTTTATGTGTGTGTAAAATCACTTTATTCCCAAACTGGTAATTTTGGTTACACTTTGTTCCATACACATTTAAGTGAAATTTCTAAGTATTAAATCTTAGTTAATTATTGTGTTGTCATGGGTGATGGAAGGACACAAAAGCACCCTTGTCTTTTCATCATTCCCACCGAGATTCTGCATTATAAATTGGCAGTATTATTCAAAATTATGCGTTGTTCTTGAATAAGGTCATCATCTTGCTAAATATTATAATAGTTGATATGTGGATGAAGACACCTGGAATTTAAATAAGTTAAATGTTTTCTATAGCCAACCAGAGTGTCAGTTCTATTGGACAACACAATACTGCCGAGCAATTTTAGTAAATATAACAGAGAACCCTGAGATTAGTGTCAATATTATAAGTGCTCTTAAAGAATGAATTAATTCAGTATGATTAATATTACAAGTGTGGCATGGCTAAAGAGATGGAAACTTTTAATTGTATAGTAATAAAATATTGAGAGCATATGGGCTAGTTACTGAATGTTTTAATTTAGTCAGTAATATTAACAATGAAATAAAATCATCATCATCATTGTCGAACAGTGCAAGTACTTATAGCTCAGAGAATGTATTTTAGATAGAGAGAGAGAATGTTAGTTTATTCTAAATTGTTTTATTAAATCTATTTTATTAATGATAATTATTGTTTTTTATTCTATCTCTGTCTGAGCTGCATATCTCTGTAGCCGAATTATATAACTAACCTAACGAAGAGCTATAAAATATCATAGTAGAGAATAGAGGGTTTGGCTACCCGTCCGATTTACTTTAATAGAAGCCGTGCTCATTGATTTTACCGGGTTATAATAATAGCCTGTACGTTCTATATAAGTGATAGGAACGTATTTCTTTTATTGGGTTAGAATATATATATATATAAGTATTAGAAATTACAATCCATTTTAATCTTAAATTGCAATTATAGAACTTTTTTTCAAATGATTACAACCATATGCTTGAAATGGAAAGAATCAGTGAACATATTTTTGAGGAAATATAAGATCACTGTGCAAGACATTAAAAGTAAAAATTAACATGTGCCTATATAAAAATATTATAAATATATCTGAATTTAATTTCTAACATAAAAAATAAACAATTAAGCAATTAATAAAAAAGTGTTTTCTTACTAACAATTACACATTTGTAGAGTAAATGTTTATATAGAAATATGTGACAACAGATTCTTTAAAATCTATCAAAACACTACAAACTACTAAATAATCATAGAATATGGATTTTCAGAGATACTCTTTTAGAT
The DNA here is from genome assembly GCA_028023455.1 of Epiperipatus broadwayi. Classification (NCBI taxonomy): domain Eukaryota; kingdom Metazoa; phylum Onychophora; class Udeonychophora; order Euonychophora; family Peripatidae; genus Epiperipatus; species Epiperipatus broadwayi. The sequence continues at coordinate 1,987,518 of JAQFVV010000211.1, forward strand.
CTCCAACATATTCTCTGCACACATGGAAAAATAACTTCTTTTTTTTTGATAAAGTAGGTACTTCAAGCTTTTTCCTTATTGATTTTATAGTTTAATAAATAGCTCTTGCAAAACAAATGTTGATAAGATTTTTACATCCTCTAATAAAAATATTAAAGATTATGTACAAATTGTCTGGCAAAAATTAGAAATTCAATTAATGATATGGATTATAATTGAATAGTTTATTGATTGAGACTTCATAAAAAGTTTGAAGACCAGAAATGAAAAGCTAGCCATGATACTTGAGTTCCAGAGTTCTCATTCTACTACTAGACAAATTTACACAACATTTAAAATAAATATTATTAAGTATTCACATGAATTTTTAAATATTTGCTGGAAACAGCATTGATATTTTACTTCAACTCTAGAAAGCATACTGTGTAAGAAAATAGTATAATCATTTAGTGATAATTCTTTACTGATTTTCAATATGATGATTTTAAAATATTTTACAGTCTTGAAATAAAACCAATCTGTTTATATATCTGTGTTTGACAACACTAATTTGATAATTACATATTTTAGTCACTTTAGTTGTGTATGCTAACTGTATATATTTATAATTTTCAGGCAAAAATTTGGATCACAGGAATATAAAGTATTATCTAGTTTATATTTTAAGAACATGGTAATAATATATATATATATATATATTATTACCATGTTCTTAAAATATAAACTATATATATATATATATATATATATATATATATATATTGTACCCTTACTTCTCGATGTATAATATAGTTTGAAATACAACTAGCTCAATTAAATTGTAATGCTTAATTAAAATTTGCATATCTATCTTTAATATACTTTTATATTATCATATTCAAATTAAATTTATTATTAATTATCAAAATCAATATATTTCTATAGTATGTACTAATTAAATAAGTATTTATTAAAATCATGAGACTGTGAAGTAAAGTTACAAAGCAATAAGTAGATTTACATTGAGTCAATATCTTCCAAGACATTGTCTCAATGGCATAAGAATACTGTCACCTCCTTATTAACTTACTACTACCTCTACAGCATTCTTATGGCTTTTAAATAAAATAAATTATCTTTAATAATAATAAAATAAATAAATCTTAACTTTTAATTTTTAAAATATAATTAAATAATCTCAGGTTCTTCTAATTATCTTAAAGTAATGATAACTCATGTAAATAAGTATGATATGGGATTTTATATCAAACTTAAATACACCTAACTTATTTCAATAATAATAATAATAATACTACTCTTAGGGTATAACTTAACCTTATCTATTCCTATTATATCATCAATCATTAAATAATAATAACATGTCTATCTTTTATTTTCATATAGTATCTTAATTTTAGAATAGATCAAAATTTTACAACTTAATAATCTGTGGCAATAAATAATATTGTATTCTTATATTATGCATCATAATTACTCTATGACCATTGTAATATGATGTAATAATGTCAATCAATTCTCATAAATGATAATCAGGAAAATATTGTGTTTATTTCTAAATAATAATAATAAATTCATATTGTGCAAATATTATGTTTGTTCAAATTATCTGTTGTCAAATGCTGTGGTGTAAAATAATGAACTCGACACACTTTTTAAAACAAATTAAATAAATTTATTTACATTAACTTCAACTAAGAATTTATTTACAATATTTATAGTTCAAATTATGAAAACAAAGAAAATAAAAATAAGAAAATAATAATACAAGATGTTTACACTGTTATTAGCTCATATTCCCAATAAGTAATTATACATTCTTTAAAATGCTGTACTAATAACACTGAAGTATGTTTCCAAAACTTAGACTTTAAACAAGCATCAGTAAACCTCAATTATTACATAGAAAATTATGTAAACAATATTTATGTAGCATATGTAAACAATTAAACTTTGCTAATTAAATTGCTACATCACTTAAGTATTACTGTTATTCATTTCATCATGTACTAGTATGTGTTCACTCTACTATTAGCATTACTCTAATAGCATAATATAGAAACTAATGTATCTTTATAATGTAATAACAAATAATTGATTATAATTTTATATTTCAGTTAATACAATTCATGCTACATGTTTTATCAAATATGCATTACATATATATACTGTTAGAATAATAATATTTAAATTATTCATCAATTTCAAATTCATAAAGCACTATATTAGATAAATTTTATGATTCTTTTCTGTGTGAAATTATTACTTTACTTTATGTGTTATTCTACTCCTTCTTAATAAACTTTTATCTACAAAACATCCTCTAAAACTTATTTAAAATTCCGGGAAAACAACCTTCAACTTTAAATAAATACTAATTATCCAAACTATTTATACTACGTCATCTATATTCAGTAAACCTTTAATTCAAACATAAACTTCTACATAAAACTTAACTTAATTTATCCAATAAAATAAAAATAAAATATAGACTTTGAGATCTCTTCCTAACTTGAAATAAAATAATTACTTATATGAATAATAAATATAATTCTAATACTCCAACATAATAATAATAAAAATCAAAATCAAAATTTATTTACAAAAGAATCATATAATTATTTCTAAGCTTCTTATGTAATGTTGCATCGTATTTATATCATAAATTCAAATTATGCATATTTAAATAAAACTGTTACTGCCAGTATAATGTGTGTGTATTTTTAAAATATTCATACATTCATTCAACAATAACATATCATTCGGTTGATCTAAAGAAAACATATTAAATACATTAAAATTATTATTATTATACAATTTTTACCATCAATAATGATTTAATGTACAGTCCATCTTCCAATATTCTTCGGAATTACAGCTTCATAAAATAATTCACATTTACACTCACGATCATTCTTAAAAATATTCTGTGTTATATTAATTATAAAATAAACTTATGCAATTAATCATTATATTATTTTTTAGTTATTATTTTAAGAAATGTACCTATCTTATTTTAATAGATTAATAATATTTAAATTTTATGTTAGATAAATAAAACAGAATTCATATTACGTGACTCCAGCGATGTTTTCTTTTTCACCATAAAGTTTTTAATCCTAGGCACATATTCACTAGCACACCATTTCCTGTTTCCGGTCCATCACGTGTTTTTTTAAAAGTTTATGAAAAACGAAAACGTTCTTTTAAAACCAAAATAAAAGTTAATCAGTTCTTTTATAAAAATATAATAAAATTAAAATAGTTTATCTGATCCGGATGCAGTTCTTTAAAGAATATTATTTAAAAGTTATTATTCTTGAATTAGTTTATAATTTATGAAAAATTATCATTTAATTATTTTAAATTAACTGGGACGTCCACGTATTACTTGCGCATTTCTTAACAAAATATCTAGGTAAGAATAAGCTTCTTTATTTATAAACGACCAGCGTTTAAATTATTTCAATATAATAATTTTTATTATATTAAGACTTTTAGCTAATTATATTTTCAATTTATTTGCCTTTCAAAAATTGTCAACATTCAGTCTTTTAAACATAAAGACTTAGCAAGGCAAGTATTTATAAAACTACTTTTATTTTTAATATCTTTCCTTAAGATATATATTTAAATTTATATCTTATAAAATACTTTCTTTATAAAGAAGTATTTTCTTCTTTAAGATATCTATTTTCTAATAGTCAATAGCAATTAGCTTTTAAAATTATATACTGTCCAAAATATTACTTTTCTCCATCTCGTAATTATCCGAACTAATCCAGCGTTTGTCATATTCCTAGGGTAAAGTTTCCGATATATTTTCACTATATATGATGTTTCCATGATTATTTGCTTGCAAATTGAGCTTAAATAGAGACGACCGATAGGGAAAAAATTAAGTTAACACTGCATGTCTATCATTTAAAACTTTTATAACTTATTTACAAGACACTCTTATAATTTTAAAAAATGATTTTAAAAGCGTCTACAAAATTTACGTAGCTATTTTTTAATAACACAATTAACTTAAAAAATTCAATCACAGAGTCCTCTCCTAACAATTGACCTGAGCTTTTATACCGGAAGAAACTTCCCATTTGATTGGTACATTTAAACAATCAATTTGCTGGCTTATTTACATATTTACCAACAACACAAAATTAAAAATAAATAATGACTTATTTAATATTTAATATTTATTACATTATTAAATTTCTAAAATAATCTTTATCATTTATTTATTTAAATCTATTAAACATTTTTAAAATATAATCTTACTTGATTTTAATTTTAACTTTTATAAGATTATTTAAAATACACTAAGTCTTTTTTATACGTTATATTTTTAAAGCAATACTTTTAAAAAATCAGATTTAATATTTCACATTGAATATCTTTATTTTATTTCGTAATAGCTTACGTATTATTTATAAATTTTATAACATGATTTTTAAAATAGTTATGCAACTTTATTAGATAACTTCCACGCATGTGTGTGCTTATTTAACTAACATCTGTTTCTTCAACACAAGAAACGCTTGTTATAATCTAAAAATAACTAACAATTGCATTTTTAAAATAAACATTTTTTTAAAATAAATAAGATATTATAACAGATTTTAAATTAATAACTCGATATTATTAAAATCAAATATTAATCTTCTATTTAAGTATTTATAATAATCGAAATATTTATATTCTTTTATAACATTATCTTATCAACAATAAATATATGCATTTAATTTTAACTTGTCTTTTAAACACTTTTTAGTTTTAAATACCTACTTATTAAATATATTAATGCAGTATTGATTATGGCCATTTTTTCCAACTATATATTATAATCATCTTCATTTAAAATGTCTCTCTTTACATCAGCACAATTTCACATATCAAATACTCATAGATTGCCTTAATTAAACCCCTTGAAATATTACCATAAGCAAAATTAACATCACATATTCAAATATATCTTAAATTTAAAATTTTTAATAGATTAGCACAAAATTAGATGGTGACCCATACAAAAGGGCACAACATATATATATATAAACAATAAAAATAATAAATATAATGGTAATAAACTATTATATACAATCTTTCAATCTGCAAAAGTACTTTCAGTTAATTCTTTAACCTGACTAAACTGTCATTAAAGTCGAAAACAAAACAGAAATAAACATCATCAATTTAAATTCCATGAATCCCAAATTTTAATGATAGCAGCTTACCTACTGATTATATTCATTTTATTTCTATTTATTAAAATTGCCTCCATAATTTTTCTTTTATTATGGTTTCTCTCTTCATGAAGAATCTGAATACTTTCAAGATCAAACTTAAATTTATATTTGCATGTTCTTTCATGATTGATCCAAGAAAACTGAAGCAGTCATTAAATCATTATTATTTTTACTTTTTACATGCTTGTATAAAAATTCATGCTCTTTTAATTGTTTTTCAATACTGTATCTCTATTTACTTATATATGATAACATACATCAACAAAAAATTTGCTACACAACATTACTTTTCTGCTTAAGAGTTATGAAATCTTTAGAATTATTCACTAATTTATTAACATTATTATCAGAATGTTTAATGTTTCATTTTTTGTTACAAATAATGTTAGAAATTAATGAATAATTCTAAAGATATCATACATGTTAAGCAGAAAAGTAATGTTGTGTATCAAATTTTTTATGGTTGTATGTTATAATATATAGATGAATCAAGGTGCAGTATTGAAAAAAGATTAAAAGAGCATGAATTGTTATACAAGTATAATAATAATTTAATGACTGCTTCAGTTTTCTTGGATCATGAAAGGACATGTAAATATAAATTTAAGTTTGATATTGAAAGTGTTAAGATTCTTCATGAAGAGAGAAACCATAATAATAAAAAAATTAAAAAAGCAATTTTAATAAATAGAAAATGAATATAATTAATAGGCAAGCTGCTAATGTTAAAATTTGGGATTCATGGATTTTAGTTGATGATGTTCAGTTCTGTTTTGTTGTTGAATTTAACAGCAGTTGAGGCAAGTTAAGAAATTAACAGAAAGTACTTTTGTGGATTGAAAGACTGTATATAATAGTTTATTACCATTATATTTATTATTTTTATTATTACAATAGTTTTTTAATTAATGGACATTTTATTTGTGCTATATATATATATATATATATATATATATATTGTACCCTTACTTCTTGTATATATTTATATATATATATATATATATATACAAAAGGGCACAATATATATATATATATCTTTCCACTCTACAAATTGTGTAAAGACAGTGAATGACATTTAAATTGATAGTGGAGATGAAAAGGTATAAAAATTTGAAAAATAAAACTGCATAAAAAATTGAAAAAGTATTGTAGTTTGTCTTTTAATTTAAAAAGAAAAATTGCAGGAAAAGGGGCAAAGACACATGTTGGAGAAAAGAGTAAATGAGATTATGAATTGAAATGGTTGGTGAAGATTTGTGATGTGTTGAAAAATCAAATTAGATTGGAAAAATAATAAATTCTTTATGATTATTAAACTTATGTATCAAAATATATTCAAATCTAAGGGTATCAGGGATATATTTTATTTTAATATAAAAAATATTGCAATGAGTTCTAAAAAAAAAAAAACATGATTAGGTAATTTGTCTTTGGTACTGACATTAAGAGTAACCACTTTTAATTAATATATGACTGCATCTTTTTTTCATCATTAGTGATTGCATCATGAAATGATGTTGGTGCAGATTTTAAATGAAAATAAAATGAAGTTCTCTTTATAGTTAATAACAGTATTAACTGATTGCTCATACAATCAATTAATATCTCTTCATAGTAAGAAATAAAAAAGGAGTCACTATTTGTTAGAAAGTTTGTCAGTGAGCTGGAAACAATTCTAATTTAAATTTTAGTTCTTAAATCATATTCAATATTTTACTGGTCGAAATTGTATGTTAACATGATTCACAGCTTGGGTAAAAGTACCTCGAATCCAACCGTACATGGGATTAAAGATAAAGAATACTTTAACAACATTTTTGAGGTAAGCAATTAATCTTTTCCACCCTCCAGGCCACTAGCATCAATGGTGGAACATGAGCCTCAACTAATTCGAATGTCTACTTCTAATTATTAAATTTAATTAGACCTATCCAGTACTTAAATATAAAAATAGTATGTATGTGACCTTGAGTCATCAGTTAGCAGCACAATAACTTATTAGAAATGCTAATTTTAGAATGAATAAAAGAGACAAACTACAGGTAGCTTAAATTCACATATATATATTTAATAAAACATTGGGATAATTTATCTAATGTCTCTCTGTTTTTATTTCAATAAGTTAGTTAATATAAATTTCTATTCTGTCATTTATTATGCCTCTGGAAAAGAGCAGTATAGTTTATATGCCAATCTCACAAATGTAAACGATTAGCGATTTATGGAAGATGCTCACCCAAGTCTGAGATATATGGAATAAATATTTTAGAGAGCCTATTTTAAACATAACTTTATTATGAGGGAAATTATTTTTAAGAGAAAAATAGTTAACTCATATATTAGAAATTGACGTCAAAGATAGTGGCACATTTAAAATATAAATGGATCGCAATATTCGCAAATAAATATTTTAAGATTTTAAAATAAATAAATTAAACAGATCGTGGTCAATTCACCACGATGTGCTCAGAACAAAAGAAAGTGAACAAAACCCAGCATTCGATATTACATTACCAGCATAGACTCAATTCACGTGCCCCATTTCCATGACGCCAAGAAATAGAGAAAGAATGATCTGCACCATTGGCAAACCTAAAATATTTCAGGTGAAAGGATGGGAATCACCAAGGCTAGCTAAGCTCCGCTTACTCTTGGTGTTCCCATTTTGTCTTTCATATCCTGATGAGAAAATTAATGGCCAGTGAAATTATCATGTGGTCTAGTTCTGATCTAGTGATCACCAAGAACAAAAGACAAGCAATCAAACAAAATGTCAGCAAGGCAAAATATGAGTACTGGAGAATATATTTTAGAATTTAAGTAGATGATTGTGCTCAGTTATAATGATTACATAAATGTATATGGATTGACCAAGATCAGACGAAGAATAAACTAAGCATTAATTATTATTACGAATATTTTTATGAGTGACACATCTCTCCCTTCAACACAAAATCCCACTAACACTTCAATTAACATTCTATTATTCTTTTATTATTTAGCATAGCACAAATCTAATTTTCTAAACTCCTTCCCTTTTACTCTTTAAAATGAAATAAGATAACTAAATAAACTCTCATACTTGAATCTAGCATCTCCCCACAACTAAACTGTGTACGTATAAATATTTTTAAAAAACACATAATAATATAAAATGGTTTCATCTCGACAAAACAAAGGTTGCTCCAAAATCTTCAGAGCTAGAGAATTATTCATTTTTATTTACCGACAAATGTTGGTCAGGAAAAAGGCAGCAAAATATTTATTTAGATAAAGCTTTTGTCAAGAGAAAACAAAACTGGCATATATTCATTTCAATTAAATAAATAATAATATTTTCTAAACCGCATTAGAAGGAAGTTTAGCATTAAGAGGCATAACTTTAAGACAGATAGAATGAGAGCAAAGACATTAGATTTAAGTAATAGCAAGTATAATTTACAAAATATTAAGTTAAACATTTAGATTACATTCAGAGGATTACATTTTAGAATACATTAAAATAGCAGGATTTACATTATTGAGTCACTGGAGTTTTAAAAGAATAAATTAGGCAGTTAGAAATAATAAATTGGAACATATTACCTAATTTATTAAGAATCCTTGTAGAAGTTTTGATCCCATGATGAAAACTGAATTTTGCACAGGCATAGCTAGCTATGTATTTGAATATGAGAGTTCAACAGTTCAGCATTTCATACTTACACATTTTTACGAAGTTTTTTTGGCATGAGGTATTGGAAGATCATCTTTGGGACAATGGGAAGATGGGCAGGCTACACAGCCATCTATTCTCTACCATGCTTCTGAACATTTTTCTTTTTGAAAATTTGTCCGGCATGGGTTCATCAGGCAATCACTTACAAAAACTATGACTACTGTTCTCTTGGGCTATTTATACCCTTTTTGACTATTTTTTGGGAAATTCTCTTTTTCATATGCTCCAGGCTAAGTTGCTATGTTGGAATTCCGGTGTCCACAATTATCAACCTAAAGTATATTTGTATTGTATTCTTAAACTCCACTCTCCTGATAAACCCAATGATCTAATTGTTTCAAATCTATTTTTAATTAAATGTAGATTTGAAGAATTTATATGAAATATCTTTTCTATTTTCATTTTACTTTAATTAGAAAATCCATTACCATTTTTTTAATGGATTTTCTTTTGTTTGACACTATGGAATGTTAGTAGGGTTTATCGCAAAAGCAAATCTTCAGAATAAAATACTTAAAAAAAATATCATATTAAAAATTTATATATTGATTTTTATAAAAGTTTCCATCTGTAATTCTCTATATGTATATGTATTTGCGTATATTTATATCTATCTGGGCACCTTCAATATTTATAATAAAAACATTTTAATAGAAAATTAATACTTTAATAACATATTTATTGGCCTAAAATTTAAATGTAGATAAAATGGCAGACAGAAAGTTTTACAAACATCGTAACATGCATGGATCTGGTTTGATTCTAGTCTAGTAATCTAGAAAGACATGAAGGGTGGATCTGGCCTACAGATCCATTGCTTCAATATATATAAGGCTATATGTTGTGCAACAAATATGTAATGGTACTTGTGTCTGAAACCAACTATCATGTTTAAGAGTTGGTTGCAAAATATATGATATAAATACAAATACACCTAAGGAATAGTATTTGGAAAAACAAGATTTTCAAAATAAAAACAGCTTTAATTATACAAGCTAACAATCATTATCCCATAAAAAGCACTTCAATTATTTCTTGGACTAACATTTTAATTTTATTATTAAACAAAATCCTTCCCTCTTACTATATAATCTCCATTTGCAATCTTAAGTCCCTAATTCATTTCTCAAAAGTATAAAAGAGAATCATGAACCATAACATTCCTAAAAATAAAATGAAAAATATAACAGCAAACATAGTTATAATTAAAATTAAAAAATTTCAAATAAATATTAATTAATAACAATACAAATATGGCTATTATAAATACAAACAGATATATATATATATATAATGTAAATATGGCTATTATAAATACAAACAGATATATATATATATATAATGTAAAAATGTTTTGGTCTATATATAAATATATATTATTTTCTTCAAATCGTATTAAATGAAAGTTAATTATTCTAAATCTAATTTACATTAAAGTTATTTTTGATATGCATATTTAATATAAATCTATTTTATATACTATAATATAAAAAATGTATAACTGAAATAAAAATAATTATCAAAATTAGAATATAATATTCAAAATTAGTTAAATAACCTGATTAAATACCATGCCTTTGGTAATAATAAAATATTTTATAAAAATACATTCTCATATTAGAGTTTTTTTCTGTAGAATATGCACATGCATATACATAAATCATTATTAATTAAATGTGCATACTTGTTTCAATCAGTCTTATTTTTGAATATTTCTAGGTTGAGACCTGGTAAGGTTAGTGCCTTTTGATTTCATTTCTTTAATTAATAGGTTCTTAATTATAAATGAGTTTCTCCAGGCTTTCATCATTTGACAATTTATTTTAGATAAGGCAATGATTTCGTATGACTTCAGCTATCAGTCCATTCATTCCCACTCGATAGTCCATTTTTAATTTTGACTAGTTTTTCTTTTTAGGAAGTATTTTATTTAGAGTTACAAGAAATTTGTTTGATATCATCCACTATTTCTCAAACAACATAATCAGAAAAAAATTGGTCTCCCTAACTTTGCAACTTACTAAATGAAATTGATTTTTATAAGTTAAGAGATTATAATACAATTTAAGATCTATCAGTAATAGTTATGCATCTCATAACCAGCAATAAGACAGAAGTCAATTCTTCTTAATGGTATTTGCTACATTTCTTTTCTGACAATTCAATGTCTAGCTTGGTAAAAAGATTAATATTAAAAAGTTGAATAATAATGAATCTGATAAATTCTCTTTTACACCTATTATTTTCATTTTCTATTGCTATTTTTATCTTGACATCATTTTATTTTTTTTTTAATAAATAAGGTTTATTATTCTTTGTATTCACTCATAAACTTGTTTATTTAATTATAGATTTACTTAAATATTTATGTATTTTACCTACAATAGTTTAATGGTGTGGCAAAATTTTACAACTTCAATATCTTAATTTCAATTATTTTATTATGAAAATGATTTCAAAATTATTCAATTTTTTATTTAATCTTTCCTTTAAATTGTATTATATTTTTTTTAATATTACCTAAATTAACTTAAGAAAATAAATAAATAATATCACACTGATTCTCCTGATGATTTATAAAACTTCAATTTATTTCTAATCAACATAAATAATAAAATTACATAACATTATAGATATTATATATAAAGAGAATCAAATAAATGTACATCATTTTATCATAATTAATTCTGTAATAATGTCATATTAGATAATTTTTAACATTATTTTACTTAATTATCATTATATTAAATAGTATAGCAGCTCTGAGATCAATTGTATTAATATAAAGAACAATTTAATTTAGGGAAAAAACACCAAGTTTGGGAAAATATTATTTGTAATCAGAATACAATAGAAGGTGATAAAGATTTCTAAGAAACAATATAAAAAATTTTACAATTATTATTTATTTATTATTATTTATTCAGGGACTAGAAAATATTATCTTTTTATCATTAAAATTGGTAATCTCTTTTCTTAATAAGTAATTAAATCAAACTGATAATGAAGTATAAGAGATGGTGATCATGTGATATTTAAAATGTTAATAAAAAAAATTTCAGTTTAGTCAAATAATGGAATTATTATGCACATTCCTGTCACTTTGGTGCTCGAATATCATGCGACTCCTGAGAAAAAAAACCATATAATTATTTAGAAGTGCTACAAGCTTCAGCGCAATTGTGAGAGTAGACTCAAGAATTAAAAATTCTTGGATTAATTTTCATATGGGGAGAGGGGCAGTTTCAATTTAATCAAACTGAATGGAATCATTGAGCTAACTTGTTTGACAATTCTACAACTAATCACATGATTATTATTAAATAATAATCTTAATAAGATAAAGCATATATGCAATATAAATAATATGAAATAAAAAGATCCATTCTTTTTATTGTAATATACAATATAATATCTTAATGAGATAAAGCATATATGCAATATAAATAATATGAAATAAAAATATCCATTCTTTTTATTGTAATATACAATATAATATCTTAATGAGATAAAGCATATATGCAATATAAATAATATGAAATAAAAAGATCCATTCTTTTTATTGTAATATACAATATAATATATTTATTTAGTGCAAGAAAAAAAGTATGCCTGTGTAATTAATTAGAAAAAACATACTTTCAATTGATTTTGATAGCATTATTTACATTTTAAATAAAAGTGAATTAGATATTTTGTTGCTTAGCATACAGTGTAATTTATTTATTTAGTGCAAAAAAAAAAAAAGGATGTCAATGTGAATAATTAGAAAAACCCAAATTTTCAACTGATTTTGACATTATTTATATTTTAAATAAAAGTTAATTAAACATTTTGTACTTAACAAAAGGTATAGATATATACACACAATGTGTCTTTGTATTTTGCATATGAGACTGTCATATCTGATTAGAGAAGCAATACATAATATATACAATAAAAAAGATAGAAAAGTTGATTATGTTGTAAATAAATATTATTTAAAAATCTATTAGAATAAAACCATTAGAATAGAACTTAAATAAATATTAGTATTAAATAGATATATCAATATAATGGTGGAATATATATATATATTTCAATATAAAAAAGCATACAACAAACTTAATAAAGCACACACATTTATATTTTAATTTAAAACATGCACTTAAAAACCACTTATCTCAGATACATTACTACTTACTTTTATTTATTTTTATATAAGATTGAGTTAGAAATTTGGCTCTTGCAGCTACAGTGGGCTATTAAAAGTTCATGCTACTCATTATTAATCAGTAGAAGAAAAAAAAAAGAGATTATAATAGTTTTGGAAAAAGATCACGAATATTGGACTCATTAGTTAATAAAAGGGAGGTCACTCAAAAATAATTTTAATAAGTTTTATATGAATCATAACAAAATATTAATTTGTTCATACAAATAGACTTTTACTTATATAAACCCAACTTATATAAATCTGCATTTACAAAAATAATTCCTGGCGTAAGTAAACCATATAATAAAAAAAAAAGTGATGCACAGATCAATGCAGACCTCATTTCTATCATGTCTTAAATTCTGTGAACTCTTGTAATATATTGTAAATGGTTATTTTCATAAGTTAAAAGACGTTTTTTTTCATATTCTCGTAATGGGAAAATGTCTTACATAATATTCAGCTTATGCAAAAATCATGAAATAGATTATTTATGTAAATTGAGGATTGCCGGAATAGTTAGTTATATGTACAATAGGTAGATTATAAACTTTTAAAAAACATTTCAATTTATATTGTTAAATAGTTAAGATTTGCAAATCTTTTAATTTTTTTGCACTAACATAAGAAAGCCGTTCTATATATAAACTTGTTGAAAAATGTTTGATATCTTATCTGTTCTTTTTGTTTTCAATAATTCTTTGATAAAATACAAAAGATAGTAACTGCAGATTTCAATATCAATATTATTGGAAAAATACAATAATTTATTTTTGTTTAAATTTTTTACCATATATTTAGTATTTCTATCCCTTTCTTACCATTTTTAGTGTTTTGCAATATCAATTTTTGATAAAAACAAAAGTAAACAACTTTTTATTTCATATAAGACTAAAAAAAATACAAACAAATATATAAATTTTGAATTATTGTTGTTAACAACTGTTTAATTTCAAATCGATACATAAAAAAAAAACTAAAACAAAAACAAAAATATAAAACAGTTGTATTCACATTTCTATACAGAACTACGATCTCATATGGTTGAATCTTAGCTGGTTGAGATGGCGATGATGTTGATGACCATCTTCTGTTTGCACAATGATAGTATAGAGACTCTTTAGTTGAGTCACCATTGCTGGTATTCATTTTGTGGACCCATAGCACATAAGACAGTACTTGTGTACCTATTTGAAGTTTTATTTTGTTTTTGTCTTCTTGTTCTGGTTTGGCATCAATTTTCAGGGTTGATGGGATAGTTCTTGAAGGTCTGTTGAGTAACAGTTCTGCTGGAGTTTTCCCTGTTGCGGTTGTTGGTGTGGAGTGCTGTGCTAGCAAAGTCCTGGGAATTCTGGTGTTCCACCATCCATCCATTTTCATGGTCAGCTTTCTGTTGAAGACTTCTGAGTAATTAGACTTCATCTTTGATAATGTTGTGAGCTGGTTCACTTTGGTCACTTTGAATCCTAAGTGACTAAACCAGTCATGGCCTAATAAGTTGCTGTAATCACCAGACGCCACTACCAGTGGTAGGTGTATCATCTTATTAGGTATAGTGATTTTTAACTCTTCTGACCCAAAGAGTTTTATTTTCTTGGCCTGATAGTCTGATATTGACCTGCTGCTAGGATGTGGTTTATATTTATTCCCTTTATTAATGATCACCCAGGTCTTTCTTGAAACTATAGACACTGCTGACCCTGTGTAAGGTTCCATCCTAACTGGCATATCATTAATTATAACAGTGTGTATAAATCCAGACTGGCCATCTTTGATATGATTTATACAGGCAACTTGTTTAGATTTCTTATAATTGCCTTTACTGTTTTTTGGAATGAGTTTTTCCATCTCATATCTGCCATTTGTCTTTTCAATTTCAGACATGCTGTCTTTATATGTCCAACTCGCTTGCAAAATGTGCATGTTGCAACATGGTATGGGCATTCTGTATACCTGTGCCTTTGTTCATTGCATCTATAGCAAAGTCTTGGGCTATTTGATGCTCAGTTCTCTGAGCTGACTGAGTACACCCGGGTCTCATTTTATGCGGATTTATTTAATGCGATTTTGAAGTTATGCAATTCATGATTCTTCTTAATATCTTTGTATGCGGTTTTCTTTTATGTGATAAAAATTATTAGATCAGAAGTCGAGCTCCAATAATGCGATATTACTTTAAATATTATAAATGTCATGCATTCACATCATATTTAAAGTAATAGCACATTATTGGAGTTCGACTTCCATCTAATAATTTAAATATTTTCAGCACTTTATATATAATAGTACTGTAATAAATTTTATGTAATAAAGAAGTTCATAATTCACTTAAAATCACAATTTCCCCATTTTATATACACACATTAAATTTTACAAGACTATAATGTAAATCTGTTCAAACGTTATAGATGAAAAATACTATGTTTGTTGTTGTTTTTGCATTTTAAATCACATTCTATTTTTGCTTTTTATAAAAAGAGTACGTAATTAATTAATCATTTAGTGTCCACAAGTAATACATTTTACAAGATTATAATGTAAATCTGTTCAAACGTTATAGATGCCTATACGATGTATGTTGTTGTTTTTGCATTTTAAATCGCGGTCAATTTTTGCTTTTTATAAAATGAGTACATAATCAATTAATCATTTAATGTCCACAAGTTTATTTTTAAAAGGTGAGTAACAATGGTGGGAACAATTAAATTTGGCAATTAAAATCTGATTTTTAATTGTAATTAACAATTTAAAAATTACATAACGAGGTGATGTGAAACGATGAAATTTGATTTTTAAACGGAATTAAAAATTAAAAAATTAAAGACAAAAATAAGAATTTAATTTTTAATTGTTAGTTTTAATTAAATTTTGCCCAACAGTGGTGAGTCAGTGTCTTTTTATTATCATAAGTCTAAGTTCTTATTTTTATTTTAAACTTTTAGTTTACTCTAATGGAGAGAAAAAAAAACACCCAAGAAAATTAATTTCTTTGGAAACAAAAATTTCAGTTTTAGATCACTTAGCGAAATGGGAAGGATTAATAATGATTGGAAAACATTTTAGTTGTATTTCCTCTTGACTTCATTTAGGAGAAGCTACAGTACTTCACATCACATCACATCATGACGAATCTGATGTCTCAAATAGCGATAATTAAAATACCATACATGTATGAAAAAAATGTAAATTATGCATAAAAATATATTCTTTTGAATAAAATTAAATACTGTAGTTAATAAAAAAAGTAAAAAAAGTTTGTCTTGTATCAATTTTTTTCAAATTTGAATTTTTTTATTAGTCATATTTTCTTTTCTTTTTTTTAATGTGAATTTTAAAGTAATTTTACGTTGTTGCTTTTATGCGATTTTTGGAAAATTACAGTACATATCCCCCATTTTTCAAGGTAAATTAAGTCTATTTTTGTGCAATTTCTTTTGTGCATGTTTTCTGAGGAAGCTCTCTACCGCATAAAATGAGACCCAGGTGTATATGGACAACCCAGTGTTATGCTAAATTTTTGCACCTCATACTTAGTAATTCTTTTAATGGGGTAGCTTGACTAGCTATAGTCTCTGCTAGTCCTGTCTGAGCTACTACTGTCTCAAAATCTAGGTCTGGAATTATCAATATTTTCAGCCTCAAATTGTGATTATTGAAGCAGTAAATCTGTAGTACTTAATTAGCTTCACTACTTGATGACATTACAGACTTTTAAAGTAAGGTTTGAACCAGTTTATATATGTTTATTTGGTCAACCAGGAATGTTAGGCACACATTTACACATATGACTTCCACCCTGTTTATTTAAAATGGTTATGTGTAACCAGTTGTGTTATTATTTTAACTTAATTATATTTTATTTCTAAGCTTGTAAATTCCTTCACTTAGATATCCGTGTATGTGCATATTTGTATTACAGATACAAAAATTAATATGATTAATGTAAAGCTAAAGTAATGCCAGAAAGTTCTAGAAAGTATTATTACAATTTAAAATGTTGTTCTCATTTAACTATTTCAAGTCAAACTAATAAAATCACATTCTTAAAGCTATTTCCAATTTTAAGAAATACATTTAAATAATGCTTTCTGGAATGTATTTGTTTACGTCTTCCAATTTTGCCAAATTTCAAGTATAGGAGGAGTTAGAATTTTTTTGGCATGTGCAAAATGAGCTCAGGTCACTCTATCATCTTGTGTTCGATTAGAAAGTGAAAACAGAATGAATTCTGAGTAAAGCAAAAATTTGCCTGTTCTGATCTTAGATCACTTCGTACTGCTTGTCCGCCAGGCCATCGCCACTTGAGAACTGTTCTGCGTAAGTGTGAAAGAAAAATTGGAAGATGCCTACCATTATTTTGTTAATATTGTGCCTTGCTGACCATGCTTTCATGTCTAAATTTCATATACATTATTCTAAATGGCCACCATAACTTCTAAAGGTAATCTGTTTTGCCGATGAACGAATTCTTTATATTCCTCATTTCATTCCTAAATTCTAATTATATTCACAATGTAATCTTTTATTTATATGTTAACTGACTATAAGCTCAGTTATCATCATTGTTAAATTTATGATTTTCTCTCTAAAGTTTTAAAATCTCATTCTATAAAACGCTAGCACAGAATTATGTATTTTAAATCTATCATTAGCTTTTAAGTTTCACGCTTTAGTTATCTTTTTCATGCGCAATATATTTAAACTATGTATTTTATTGAATTAATTTTAGTATGCTAATGTTTCAATCTAGTGAACTTATATCATTTCAGCCACCATTCTGATATTTTGGAATATTTAAATAGTTAAATGTAAAATTTCTTATTGAACGCAGTTCGGTCGATTGAATATTTTGAAATAAATGCTTAATGGCGGATTGTTTAAAACGTCATATTATGGGATAAAATAAACTTTTTTTTTGTTGACGCTATTGATTTAAATGCATTTTATGTTCTTTAAATAAATCTGATTATTAATCTATTTTAATAATAATTAATTATTCATTACTTTCACGCCATTGAGCATTAACTTGCTTATAATATACTATCATTTAAGAAAACTTGGGGCTTGTTAAATAGGAAAATAATATTTTCCCTCTTCTATATTTGACATCCTAATTTTCTAAGGTTATACATATGTTGCTGAGTGGGTTAATATTTTGTCATGGTGTTACGCATGATATTATTATTTTATTTAAGCTTAAATTAATACATTAGTTGTTTAAGACTTAAGCTATATTCGCGTTGCTTACTTATGATAGCATTCTCAAGAATTCGTATTTTGCTTTATCATATTTATTCCTCTGGAAGTCCCAAATTTTCTTCATGTAACTTGTCTAAGAATGAGGTTTGGTAGCACTGACCTCAGGACAAATGTTAGATTTTAAGGCTCTGCATGTGAAATGTCAGCAAATATACCATGGAAACCTTACCACTCATCTCTTCAAATACCACCTTGTTATAAATACAAGTGGACTCATATGTGATAAAGCCTTTCAGTCCAAAGACAGATCTAAACTCCACTTTTAATGCTATCATTGTAGTCAGCACTGTGAGTTCTTTTATTTGTAGTTCCTATATTATCTATAAGATGTGGCGCAGTGATGTTTGTAAACCATTCACTTAATAATTAATAGAATATCTTTAGGATTGTCATAGTAAAATTTATTTAAGCTAACCCCTTCCTCATTTGTACAGGCTCAGATGCACTCATGAATGATAAGTTGTTTAACTGTCATATCAAGAGTAAACCTCTCTTTGGAGGTGAATTTATAGATGTCTTTTATCATTACTTTAAAGTAATGATCATAGCGTTAATAACATTAATCTATTGTTATTTGTAGCTCATTAGCATACTAAATCAGTTGCCTATGCGCAAATTATAAACCACATGAAATCTGTGCTATGTCTTTGATGTAAATTAAAATTGTTTATGTTCATTAAATTACTATGTTGATTAATTACTCATGCATTTGTGTCTTACTAAATCTCATTCATTGAATCTCATTTAATCCTTATAATAATACTAATATTTAGAAATTATAACTGATTACTTTAAATGAACATTATTCCTGGGTTTTTCTGTCCTTGCTCATTCTAGATGGATACTATATTATAATTCATGTTTTTTTTCATGCTAGCTGTTTGCAATTCATTCATTTAAATTTATTGATTTTCCCTTCATATAAGGTACTTGACTGAGCCAAGATTTAATATTATTTATTTATAATAATTACCCTGTAGATTTCATGTTTCTCCGCTGTGTCTGTGGGACCAGAATGAATAAAATTTCATCTGTTATCATCAGAAGTGTTATTCATAATGTTATAGTTTTAGAGAAGAGCAAATAGGGCAGAATCCATGATTGCTCCTGACCTGGGTATCTCAGGCACAAGTGGATTTAGGGTACTTTTGCTTAGATTCTAAACCTTGTTAAATGAGCATACAATTCTGACCGGTACATTATTTATTCCACAAATAAAACAATCATGAGGTGCTTCATTCATGAAGCCTTTGAAATTGCACTTCAAGGCTAATGTTCAGAGTCTTGCTGCAAATTCTCTAGCTGTTTCTCCCTGATCTTGCATGCTGAGATTAAAATGGTATCTCTGCATTATTGTCAAGGGTTTTGGGGGAAAATACTCTTTGAGAATTGTCAATGCTTTTTCAAAATCCAGATCAGTTGGGATTACTGCCATAGATTGAGACTTGAATATGTTGGACATCTGCAGACCTATAATGGTCATTCCTGTGTCTAACTTTACCTCATGTTTTTTTTTATCTGGTTAGCATGTAGGTAAAATATCAAGCACTCCTTATAATTTGATCAGACCTCAGTTGAGCCAGGTCAAAAATTTCTATAGAGCTGATTGCATTAGCCATAATTATTTATTTATGCAAGATACCACTCGTAATTATTTTTAAGTTTATTCAAGAGTTACCACTCTTAATTTTTAATTTTATTCAGTTACCACTCTTTAATCTTTGATTTTATTCAGTTATCACTCTTAATTTTACAACTATGTTGTTAATAATTATATTGTGCTTCAATGTTGTAACTAACTCAATGAAGCTTTTAAACCACTAGGGTGAGTTTTTGTTGCTTTGCAAGTAAAGCTCTCGTGATTGGTTGTAGTTTCAAATTGACACATGCTTACATTTGTGGTCAATTTTAATATTCACAACAGTTTTAAGTGATTTTAATAATCACCTGTAATGTATATACAGTAAACTGTTTTCTTTTTTTTTTACCTCAAAAAAAATGCAATATATGTACTCAAATATTTACTTTATATGTTTCACTATAATTTTTTCAGCCATGAAGGAAAAAATTTTTTTGTCTGACTGTGCCAGATGTTGAAACTGGCATTGTTTATATTATATTTTTTTCAGCTGTGAGGGCAAAAAAATTTTGTCTGACTGCACCAGATCTGTTGACTTGGGCAGTATTTAAGTGTGATTTAATAATCACATAAACTTAAAATGAGTGTCTATAAGTGCACACTCATGTATTTATGCTCCTATTTTTTTTCCAACTGTGGGGAAAATTTTTTTTGTTTGACTGCATCTGTTGTGTTTGGCTTTATTTACAGGTTTGTTTCCAAACCAACAGACAAATAATAACAAAACTACTCAACAATTTATTAATCACAAAATATATACACGTTAGTTAATCAATAAAATACATATAGTTTATAAATTAATAATGAGATAGTCATACTGAGTGATGAAACTCACTTCCAGCTATAAGATTAGCCTGCCTCGTGAGTTCAAGAGAGATTCTTCTGGCTGCACTGGAGAGCTTACCTCGAGTCAGCTCTAGTTCAGATTCTTCCAGCTGCACTTAGACAACTTGCCTCAACTTGACTACAGACATAGCAGTTTCCAGCCCTAGGTGGACTTGCCTCACTGCTGATGAGATATCACAATAATGGCTAGTGAAAACATTCTTGCTGATGGCAGAGGTTTCACTGGAGAGCACATACAGTCATTCAGATTGATCTATGTAAACATTCTCTGCTCACCCCCTACATATCCGCCTTGCATCCAGAAACACTGCCATTTAATGGCAGACCCTCTATCTTACTGGAAACAATTGGATTAATGATCATGCTTGCCTATTGGCCTGTACTTATTATTGGCTATGTGTTTGTCTGTACATCAGCCTGTTGGCCAGCAGCAAACAATGCTCAATCCGATCAGATAAGGAAGAAATCTGGACTAGTTCACTTCTGAAGGCAAGGTCAGATATGACAATAATACTAAGTAGGCACACTGGAATTTTCTTAGATATTTGAAAGAGTTAGTGTAGTTGTAATGCTACTAAAGAAACTAAGTGAATGATTTGTTTTAACAGCTTGTGTAAGCATAGGAAATGGCAATCATATGATGTTTTGTGGTTTGAAAGATTTGATGTCTAATTTAAAAAAAAGGAGTTTGCAAATTTTGGATAACAACAGTTAGAAAGAAAACACACACACATCTAAGACAAATTTTAGTGAGCAAATAATACGAGTCTTGTGGGGGGTGGGGTGAACGTAAGTAGCTGAATAAAGAGAGATAACATTTTCTTTTTCGAATTTATCATTGCTTTTAGGTCAAGACAGATTTTGTTAGTTTGTAGAATTAGCTTTTTTTTAGAAGTTTATCACTAATATTTTTTCGTTAGAGGGTTTGATAGATTTTCGTGCACTTATACACGTGACAAGTATTGAAATTTTATGTTTTTTTTTTGTGAGATTACAATGGGAAGGGGGAGGGGAATAAAAATAAAACCAAAGGACACGATCAATTTCTTATTCTAAATGAAAAAAAAATAATGACTTTGGGTGATGTGTTGAAGTACATTGGAGAAATAGCAAAAAATTATTGAGAATTTTAAAGAGATAAATGAGTTTTTCTTGTCTATCAAGAAATCTATAGAAAAATAAATAATACGGGATTAGATATAGTTTTGAAAAACAAATGAAGTCAAAATAAGCACTTTAAAAAACTTTAGAAATTTTAAAGAAAAAAATACTTAATAAACATCACATGATCATTATTTCTTATGTTTGCTCATAACTGTTATTAAAACAGGCAAAATAGTGATCATGTAATGTTTATTGGCTTAAAACTAATCCTGCTTAATAGGATAGTGGTGGCTATGGTTATTAAAGAACCAAAGATACCAAAATGTATAGCTACTGAACTGAGTTCAGACCTATTTGACTATATAAGCTGATGAGCTTGGATTAAAAATATTAGTGTTTTCAATTTAAGTCTCATAGTTTTGTAATTAAGTAGAAATAAAAGGTGGGCTGCTGGAGAGTTGCATTAGATCCTAAGATCTAGGTGCAATGCTCTCAGATCCAAGGCTCCTCACTGACAAAGGCCACAAGCCAGAAACTAGTTTGGGGATATTGGATGAGTAGGCAGTAGATCAGGATTTTATGCACAAGCCTTCTAGCATCCATTGATGACTCTGGTTTGCACTGAGTGGCAATATGTACAGAGAGTTTTGCCTGTTTTAATAATATTTTTTTAAGATGTTAGTGAAGATGGATAAAGATCATCATCACTATTTCTTTCTGATTGTAGTTTCACTGGAATCTGCAAAACAACATTTTAATTCAAACTACATAAAATTTATTGAAAGGAAATGATTCTTTTCTTTCAGACCGTTGTTTAATTAATCAAAATTTACAAAACAACATTTTCTTTCAAAAGTAAGCACCAAATTGATTAATTAATAGCTTAAGTTTGGTGGTTCCCCCAAGTTTCTAAAAATGTCCCAGAATGCCTGCTGATTCAAATTATAACAAAACTATGTGTTTCATTTTTTCTTAGATAAGTATGAAGATAAATTATATTCTCGAGATAAAATAAATAAAAACCTACTATATTCTATAGTAGTATCCTTTTATATATAACTACCACCAAATTCTCGTATATTATGCTAATAGTATCATAAAAACCTGGCTAAATTTAAACCTAAATATGTTAACCATGTATGTGTGCGTATATATCTATATATATAGAGAGAAAATTGCATTTATATACATAAACCTCTATAAATGCGCACATATATAGTTGTAATAATAATTAAATGAAAAACGAGTTGTATATGTAACTTAAGACTACATATATGCTAGAAGAATAATGTTAATAGAATTTAAAACATTAAAGATTTCTTTATTTTAAAATATTTATTAAATTAATAATATTTGAAATTATATATTTCTGCATATATCGCTAAATTAAACGGTCGAGTTACATATATAACAAAATGTTTTTCCATAATTTTGGATTTGTTTTTCTAGTAATAGTGACGCCAGAAAAGGCTATAAAATTGACCCAATTTTAGTTAAAGTTAAAATTAGATTTAAATTGGGAAAACTGAATAAATTACTATGTGTCACAGAGGCTAAATTGACCTAAGTGAAAAATAATCACAGCGGGATTCTGCTGAATTTTGAAACAGCGAGTAACCTAAGAAAACGAATCTAAAAATAATATAATGAAGGAGAAGGGGGGGTGTACTGGTATATAAGCTGCTGCAGCCATTTTGGAAAAAAGCTCTATGATTATAATTTTAATAAAGTACTTGAATAGCATTGATGATGATCATGTCAGGGTAAAGGCCTAAAATCTTGCCTCCTGCCTTCAATGAGAAGCTGCCTAATGTGGGAAGAGATGAAGTAACAACCATCACCACTTAAAGAAGTCCTACGATGAAGAAATAACTTGCCAATAGAAAAGAGAAGAAAATGGCAAATACTCCTTCAATCTTAAAGCTTTCAACTAAACTCAACTCTAAAATGCTAGCTTAATCTAAATCAATGGCAATAATAATAGTGTAAATTAAAACTTATTTCTAAATGTAATTTTATTTTGTTTCAATCATAAAATCTTGCCTGATTTAATGATTTCATTTAAACTGATTTAAACTGATCTAAAATGATAACTGATTTAATAATTTAATATTTGATAAATACTGATTTAACTGCTTTATAATTTTATCTGATTTATTATTTGCATTATTAATACCTTTCATTTATTGATATGATTTCTTTATTTGTTGGGTTACTTTCTGAGTTTATTTATGATTGATTTGGTTACGTATTAATCTTATTCTAAGTAATTAAATGCTATTCAGTTTTAACTTGCTAAAATCGATGTTTTAAATGCTTTAATATGATTTTGTCATGTATAATGCAAAATGATATATTTTAAAATAACAATTAAAGTTCTAAATTATTTTATATATTTTAAGCTAATAATAATTTTTGCCTTAGTCAACTCTCTTAAACTATTTAAAAATTAACAAAACTGGATCAATCAAATATCAGTTAATTTCGCATAAGTTTCATTTTAAAACCAAGCCAAATTTCAGATTTCACATACGTGAAATCTTATCTTATATTTTAAATCTGCATTTCGTTGAATTAAATCTATGCCAAATCTTATTATTTTTAGTTATGTTATTGTTTATGCTATATGTATTCAAAACTGGGATTTATTCATAATTAAATCATTAGTGAGATGTAATTAGATTCTCACGCATATATATATATGTAACTTCGTAAATATGTTACAGTGTATATTGATGCACAAACTAAATGGTTAAAATATTTTAATTAAGATATACTTACAAGCTTAACACTATTCTAAGATAGATTTGGTTTAAATATAATATTTAGCCAATATTCAGTTGAAGTGATAAAATGCAGCATAAATCTATAGTTCTATATTGTAATTTCCCTTACTATGCTGTAATCCTCCTTAGATAAATAAAAGTCTATCTAGATAGCTTTATAACTTGGATTCATAAACTTTCCCTAATAGTATAATTATAAATACTATAAAATGAACTGATACA
This sequence comes from Epiperipatus broadwayi, assembly GCA_028023455.1. NCBI lineage: Eukaryota > Metazoa > Onychophora > Udeonychophora > Euonychophora > Peripatidae > Epiperipatus > Epiperipatus broadwayi. Next base: position 2,012,530 of record JAQFVV010000211.1, read on the forward strand.
GGGTAGTTTCATGAAGGAAACTATTATTTAGTGTCTTAATTGTTATTATATGATAATGTTGTCGGTGGTGCATATGTGTCCTTAAGAAATGCTACGGCATACTCACTTGTTGCTGTTTTCTTTAATGGTTGTATGTGGTCGCGCTGCACCATTACTCTTAGTTTGGGCAATTTTCTTCTTCAGATGGTGAATGGGTTCGAACCTCCCCATTCTGCATTTTTAGGAATGGAACATGAAACTTCTTAGAGCATAAAACTCCCACTTAAATAAATTGCTCGATCATCCGGACTAAAGGTCTCTTATTTTCACAATGAGTTTGGTCAAAGGGAATCATTACTTGGTAAGAATCCCGTGAATAAGGCACATATACAAGACACAAAAGACTCAGAATTATATGTTTTCTATACGCATTAGTATCTGAAGTCTGGCTGCCAATAATCAGTTCATCCTGCCATTCTAATTGTTATCTTCAACTTTGATCTGAATTCAAATCCAATTTAAAATGTATATTAACTATGTAGAGAATATTAATTATTCGCACTTAGTAAAGTGTTATATTCTTTATAAATCTTTATATTCACTTCCACTAACTATAAAGCAAATCTAGATCCCATTATATAGCATAAACTAGGCATAGATAATCATGAACAAATTCATTTAGTCATGAAAATAATATTAAAGCTCATGAAAATGTAAATTCAAATGTATTATAATTCATCACCTGTGAATGATTCATATATATATAGCTAAATAAATTAAATCTTTGTAACCAAGAAATTACAATCACCTGTGAGTGATTAAAATGCTATATATAAACCGGAAGTGTATAAATATTAAATTATCACTTACAAATGGTATACATATATGTAAGAAACCCGGTAATTTGTAACTAGAAACTTAATATCACCTGCGAGTAATTTTATCTACCTCCTATATATGTAAACCAAGTTATGTAAAACTCAGCTATAAAGAATTATATATATAAAACCATCACTTGCGTGTGAACTCAAACTTAATGTAAACATCCCTTAATCACCTGCGTGTGAGACCAAACGTCTAACTATTGTAATATTGTTTTAATTATTATTTCAAAATTTAACTTCATTAAATTAATTTTAAATTTAACTTTGCTTCATGTCTTAGTCTTGCTCACTGACTCATAATCATTCCATCATTTAGTAATTATTTTATTATTAGTTATTAAAAATCATGTCATTGTTTAATAATCATCCTAGCCACATGATATCTATATAGCTATACTAGATAGAACGCCAATTTTCCTCCCAGTCTTTTGCTCTACTGTTGTTCTACTGCCGGAATGTGATGAAGGAGAATACTGCTGTGGCCTCATATGTGTCATCCGCAAGGTGGTAAATCTCTGAGCAATAGTAAAGGGACTAGGGCTATATCAGACCTGTGATTGCACCACCGTATTCTGGTCAGCCTTGGGATGATTTACTAAAGTTCTAGGTTTTGTTACACGAATGTACGTATTTGACCGTTACAATATATATAGCTGATAATGCTTGGATACATTTGATTATGATGAAAAAAATGAGGTAAGAAGATTGCCTTGACAACAGTTTGAAATTGCAGAATGTTGTTCATATTTGGATTGTGTAAACTGGTTTTTAATGATATATATTATAAATTCTTTCTTTGGAAAAAAAAATCTAAACAGAAGTGAACATAGAAACATCAAAATAAAAGTACAGCATAAACGATTATATTAATAGATAATATTAATTTCAAGATAATAGAATAAACATAGGAAGTGACCAGAGATTAATGAGATGTAAGATGTATTAACATAAATCCAGAGTCAAAAACTATTTTTAAAAACCAGCATTAACAATTGATATCTTTAACCTTCATAATTACTCCAATGTTAATTATTTTTTAAATATTATCAAATTTTGAAAATAATTCAAATTTAATTAAGATCAATAAAAATATAACTGACATTATTTCTATTAAGATGTATGAAAAAAATGATGAATATGAAAATATTTAAAAATGCTCGATTAAAAAAAATTAAATAGCTGGAGTTTTGCAAAATGATATGTACAAGAGTTAATAAAGATATAACTGTAAATTAACAAAAAACAAGACAAACATAAGAACAGAATAAAAATTTCAAAAATATAAAACAACATTTTGGTATAGGAGGAAAATGGAACTGTTAATAGAAAGAGTGACAACATCATGAAATGTGCAGAAGAGTTCTACAATAAAGTACATAATAATAAAGAATAAGAAAATAAAGCAAACAATTATCAAGCATTATAAATAAAAGAACTGAGACATACATTTTAAGATGAAAGTTCTAGGAAAAAAATTATCAGATGATTGGAAGAATGCAGTAATAATATTAATATTTAGAAAAAAGTGATAAAGCAGATTTTTTGAAATTGCCGATCTACTAATCTAAATCAATCATACACAAAAAGTTTACTAAGATAATTACATATTATCTACAGTAAACCTTAGATTCTATCAACCAAAAGAACAAACTGGATTTAAAATGGTTTTAGAACAATGGATCACATTCTAGTATTGAGAGAATTATAAAAAAGACCAAAAAAAATGTGATTTGCCATTAAAATGATTTCATTTCATAAACATTTCCACAGTGGTTAAAGCATTAAACCATCAAGATATAAAATTACAATGTCATATTCTAAAGAGTATTTATCAAAATGCAACAGCAATGATTATAATACATGTTGATTCCTTATCTAAAAAACGTTTTATGGCAGTTTTATGATAAGTATTTTGGAGATTAAAACGGGAAGTGAAGTAAATAACAATACATCAAAATTATTTAAATCACTTAGACTTTGTAAATATTGTGCTCGTTTTTGCAAACGAGCTTCATGAAATGTTACAAAAGTTGTAAATATTAAAAAGACCAAAGTAATATTCAATGGATTTTATCAGAAAAAAATAAAGATTGAAAATCATGAATTAGAAAAAGTGAATAATTACAAATACCTTGATCAGATTATCAATAAAGATGGAGAGAATGAGTGAAATTAATTAAACTTGGAGGGAGTGTTTTTGATAGAAACAATATTAAAAAGAAATATGCCCATATGTTTGAAAAGAAAATTTTTTAATAGATGTATTAAATCACTTCTTATTTAAGAATTTTGAAACTTGGGTAATTAGTAGAAGAACAATACAGGGACTCCAATAAAATGTGAATGAAAGATGTATATTGGAAGTAATAAGAATGAATCAAAAAGAAAATACTTAGATGAAAAAGTGCAGTTATTGGTTACATCATTGAAAGAGTTAAGAAACTGAAATGGAACTGGGCTTGACATACTGCTAGAAAAGGTGATAATAAATGAACAATTGAAGTCTTAAATTGGATCTCATGAAATTATAAAAGACCTAGAGAAAGATCACATTGTGAGTGGGATGGATTACATAAAAAAGTTCGTTGGTATATGGAGAAGAAAGTATACATATAGAAGAAACTAGATTAAATTTGGAGAGATGTTCATCTTACAATGTATCGATAACAGTTGAATGATGATGAGAAATGAAAATATGTATCTACACTAGTAATTATTGGATTTTAATCCTTAATATTATATCGGAAATATTTAATTACTAAGATAATGATAAAAAAATTCTCTTTTGCAAACATATTGCATCTTTCTAATATAATAAGTTTAACTATTATAATTGTTTACTTTTTCAAATGGTAATAAATATTAAAAATGAAATTAAAATTAACATAATAAAACAATTAAAAACAATTATAAATAAAAATATTTAAAAAAACATGAAAAACTGATTAATGAAAATCAAATTAACAACTAAAATCTAGTAATATAATTATAGAAAATTGTAAAATTGATAAATAAAAAATATATATAACTTACAGTAGCAAATGTTGCATGAAAAAGTCGTTTCTCCAAATGGCATCCTTCTTGAAGATTCAGTTCAAATGCTGCAAAAGACAGACAATAACATAAATATATAAATAAATATTAAAACACAAATTAATATTAAATTCTTTGTCAAAAAACAGGTCCTAGAAATCTTTTGTATTCTATTCTGGGGAAATATCTATTCTTTAAATAGATTTTTCAGTAAAAGTGTTCGAACTATTTATTTTTAATAAAACTTTAAACATTTTTAAAAACTGAAACTCAATCTGACAATTTCACACTGCTTGTTCTATATGTACAATAGAAATGTATTATGCTAATATCAAATTATCAAAACAAATTGACATGAAGTAAAAGCTATTTCTGAAAATTTAATCATTATATGTATTTTGACTGGTATCACAATTATATATGTACTAAATTTCTCTTAATTTATCAGAAAAGTACAATCTGCACTACCACAAAAACGTCATTTAATATTTCATATATGCACACACACACACACAGTTTACTGGGAAATAATTTTCTTTATTTATGTAGTTGGATTTTCATCATCAAAATATTGAATGGCATAAATATCACTAATTCAAATGGCTTATTAAAAAGGCTGATGATGATCAAATCCCATATCTCATATTAAATTCATACAAAATGTTTATAAATATTGTTTCTTATCAATTTTTAAAAATTACCTCTCCGATAACAGGCTCAAAAATTTTCTACATTAGTAGTTTTAGTTATGTGTTGACATTATTAATATATTCTAGGCATTTTTTCATGATGAAAAAGCTACTGATATTCATTAATATACGAATTACAATTGTTGATAAAGAATATTAATAATAAAGGAATTAAGCAGGCAATAAGAATGATACTATTTAACTAGAATGGTGACCAGAAAATAAAACTTAAGCTACAAGGATGAATTAGCAGAATCTTTTAAACAAAAATGAAGGTTTTAATTATCAAGATGTTTCATTTCTGGCTTTTTCCAAACATATTTGTCACATCATAAAGAGCATTTTAAGCTAGACACATTTTGCTTTCATGAGCCTAAAAATTATTAAAATAAAATATTTTCATAAAGAATGCAGAAGTAATAAAATCAATAAGTTGTCCGTAAATAATTGAATTATAAACAAAGAAAAACATTTTATTTGAAATAAATAAATTTATAAAAGTCTAAAGAATTTTTTATTATTGTTAGTTTAAACAAAATACAGTTCGCTAAAAGAAAGTAATCTATAAAAGTTTAAGGAGTGAGTGGAAGGAAATTAATTTAGAAAATTTAAAAGTAATTAAGAGTTAAAAGTATAACAGCTTAAAATATAAATCTTTTACATAAAATTAAAGATACTCTCTTTTTATTTGATTTAAAGAAAAAAAAAGGTAATTTTAAAAACTAAATAATGAGTTGATTTTAAATATATAGATGTGAATGATTGTAAACATAAGGAATAGTAAAATAAATGTGTGTGTGTTGATAAAATAAATGTGTGTGGGTTGAAAATATTAAAAATACAATGAAATATGAAAGTTAAAAATTAAAAAACAGATGAAAGTGTATAATTGAAATTTACCTCAAAAATTGTATGCAAACAGAAATAGCAATGGCTATTAATTAAAAATCACAAACAACAGAATTGGCAATGGCTACCAACTGAAAACAGGATTAAAATGTTATCAGAATGTAATCAAAAACAGTGGATGAATTTCAACAATGGATATAGCTGGAAGATATAAAAACTAATTAACAAAATGACAACAGGTCATAATATAAATAGAGTGAAAAATCAGATTGAGTCAATCAGTTCTTCAGTCAGTTAAGTTTTCACAATCAGTCTATCATGTATCCAGAATCAGTGTTTTCCATGACAATGCAGTGTTAACAGCCATTGGAAACCTAAGCCAGTCTCCAGCCTTAGTCCGAAGGATCACCAGTGGTCTGCCCAATAAAAATAATGCCTGCCTAATAACTTGAAACTGCCAGAGATATCTAACTGTCTTGAATAATAGTGTCATGAAATAGAAGTCATAGGAACCTCCACAAAAACCTCAAATCCAACTGGTTGAAAAAATTCACATGAACAGCAAACTGCATGTCCAAAATCCTACAGGTAATGAATTACTTTTCTTATTCCATTTCTGATATTAATGTAGCCATTGCTAATCTTGAAGCCTCCCAGAGTCAGTTAATAAATAAACTAAATAACTGCATAAAATGAACTGTTGATGTGCATGTTTTGAATACTTATAATTATTTTAATGCTGAGTTATATTACTATTGTATATCTTATTATAATATGTGTGTGCCTGAGGTTATTATAAATCATTGTCTAATTTAATTAAGATTTTATAAAAGTAGTTTAAAATTTACAATAATAAATATTTAGTTAAAATAAATTTTCTTTAAAATTTAATATTTTGTCGGTCAATTCTTTTACCACTAAATAAAGTAACAGTATATTATAATATCCTTTTGATTGAGCTAGTTGAGATTTCTTAGGCACTGAATTAGTTTGCCATCAGCTGAGAAGATCTGTGCTCTTGAAACGTAGTCGTAGTTATATATCTGATATATATATATAACTCTGATTTGGTCACAGGTATCCTCTGGATATTATTCTTCTCTGCCTAAGGGGCCAGTGTGAGACAATACTTAACTTGCATTGGTGTAGATTGAATGTATAAGTTTAAAATATTATATTTTATATATAAGAATAAGTTTTACAATATTGTTTCACAAGTTTTTATTTAAAGAGTCAAAGTTCATGCTAGATTTAGATTGTTTCTGTTTTGATCTATTTACCCCATCTGGTTCAATATATATATATATATTGTACCCTTACTTCTATATATATACCCATACAAAAGGGCACAATATATATATTGTACCGATTGCTTCTTCACTTCTTTTGATCACCAACGGTGCCACTAGATCACTTACTATCTAGAAAATTTAATTTACAGTGATCAAAAGTTAACAAAGATGATAAATGCTACCAGCTAGACCCAGGAAGATCTTTAACATTGTTCAGACAATTGAGAAAAGAATACAAAAACAAATGTCAGCGAAAATAATTCTAAATAATTTTAAAGTTTATTACCTTCAAAAATAAAGTAAATCCCAAGCAAACAAAAATATGAAAGTTGGCCCTAGATTTCTCTAGCATATTTATTGAAGAGTGTATGTGAATATTGAAACAATAAACACCCTGGCAGATAAGTTCATTTTTTAATGTATGCTTTAAAGAGAGATTTATACTATCTTCCTGCTAGTGATTTAAAAAACTAATTCCAGTTCTCCTATTTAGAAATTGCAAAACTAAAAGGGTCTTGTAGGGAGTACAATGAAACAGCACAGGTGAGCTTTCCTTGGTTCAGAAAAGAAATATCGGTACCAAGAATGTCATATGTCTGCAGAACAGCCCATGATAACCATAGTTGATTCCAATATAAGAAAAGTAAATAGAATAAGAAAAGATTACAATTTCACATAATCTTAAGTAGACAAAAACAAAATCTCCAATTTAGGAAAAACAGAACAATATTCTCGATAAATCAGCAGTCAAAAGATATATGGTTTGCCAGAAATGCAAACCAAGCTTATCTAATTTAAATACAATATAACAAAAGGAACAGGTGAGTTAAAATAAAATTACAAATGTCTGCCAAAGCATTTATCAAGAGTTAGTAATATAAATAATAAAAAAATGCACTAAGCATTTAAAATAGAAACTCACAAGACACTCCCAAATAAATAAATTAAAAATATGAAATCTTAAAGCTAAGATCCCAATACACACTTTAATTACACTAATAAGAGGATACATATAATAATTAAAATATTAAAGGAATATTCAAAAATTATAATAAATACAGGATTACTTTAAGATTAAGCTGAGACTTTAACAGAGATTTAAATTCTGATTAGAATATGAAAATCTTTTACATTGAGTCATAAGGTTAGGTTCAGCAGATGTCTTTCAGCAGTGACCACAGTTTATTTTAAAAGTTCTGACAAAGATTTTAGTTTCCATTTACATGTTCAGGAGTCTCAAGACAGTCCTAGGTATCAGTTTCTTGTTTAAGCTTTTATGGCATGATGTTGAAGGAACAATTCAGGATCCTGGATCAATGTTTGGATTGATTGAGCACTGTATGTTGTAAAAAAGATTAATCATAATGTGTAGTTTTGTAATTCGACAAGAGACGATCACTATTTAGCAAATAGTAGTCAATAGTATAATTTTGGCAGAATTTCTTATTAGCAGACAGCAAAATGTGATATTAGCCCTGGTGGTATGTAGACATGGATGGTAATTTGTGAAAAAATAAGGCAGTACAGCAACTAGCATGATGATCAATAATAGCAAATAACAGTTGAATCAATATTCAATAAGCAGAATAAATATGAATAGCTGAATAATAAACCATCCAAAATTCCAGGGCTATTTATGTGCACTCTTATCTTGCAAGACATCTTTAATTAGGAATTTTTGCCCAGGGCAAATCTCTATCTCATACCTAATCTTAATTTAAAATCAGACCAAGGCTCCTATCTTATCCAAAATTAATAAAAAAAAAAACAAATGCAAAATTAAAACTCAGCTTTTCTTTTTAAAAAATAAATTAAAATTAGATTACAAACAAAGATGAAAATAACAGGTATGCAGTCAAAACTTTTTAAAATTAAAATATCATTCCCTTTTTTTTTAAAAGATTAAAACTTTTTAAAATTAGAATATTTTTAAAAATAGATAAAAAAAAGTGTCAAAAGAAACTTATTTTTAAACTAAAAAATAAAATTAGAGAATTTAAAATATAATTGTGTATGTGCACTATAACAAATAAAATTTCAAATATTTTTCTTTTAGAACTTTATAAAAATAAAAGTTAGCTTTAATTTCATGATAAAACTTTTGAAGCAGATAAAGCATCCAGTTCAACTGTCCCATCATGCCATGAAAAAAAAGCATTTCTGTGCTATTATTTAAACCTTTAACCCCCCCTCAGAAACCTGTCTGAATGTTTGCTCTGCACTCTCTTTAATGAACAGTTTATTTTATTAAAATAATTGTCTATTCTCATAATCCATGAATAATATTCCTTTTTTAAAAAAAATCTACCCAATTACTCAAAATCTATTCTCTGTCAGGCAACTCCTTTCTAAATATTTGATCACTATAGGGGTCCAGCCCCTGAACTTGTCTGTGAATTTCCTGGCTATGTTACCATAATCTATTAATGTTAAAAATTCTGTCATTTCCGGAGGCATATTATGTCAGATGGTCTGTATGACCTGCTCATCTGAGAAAGGTAACACAGTTAATGATCTTAATTTTTCCACCTGACTGAAAAAAAATTGTGGATGCATTTTACAGTGGATAATGGGATATTTCTCCTGGGATAACCTGTATATTATCCCATCTTGTCTGGCTTCACTCCAGAATGTCCTTAAAATGGGATATCTATACTTTTTAAGAGGTGACTACTGGTGACTATAACTTTATCCCCTTCAGGCCAGTCTTAGACTCAAAACAAAATAGATAAACTTTCAAGGTGGTTTAGTGGACTTTTTCACCCACCTCTGCCATGAACATTTCAATAAGGAATTGTTTCTCCAAAAATCTGCTGAATGGCCCTCCTGCCTTATATTTCCTGAACCTCTATACTCATTTCCCCTAGGACCTATTTCACACTGCTTTTTTCAGTAGTGAAGCCTCCACATTTACTTTCCATTCCTGCTATCTTATATTCAAGGCCCTTAGTTATCCCAACACATATCCAATGTACTTCAGATTTTAAAGTATTTTTACTTTCTTCAATACCATGAAATGCCTTCCCTAGCTTTCTTACCATGTCACCTATGCCCTGATCTATTTTTGTCTGAATCCCTCCTTTCTTTAATATATTGAATTCCTCTTGAGTTATTTTCTCCATATTTATCAACTACTGGCACATCTCTTCTACATGTACTACTTTCATTTCTATGCTATCAGACCTAATGCTATCTTGTTATAACTCATCTCTCACTTCTTTCGTACCTTCTTTTACTATCTCAACTTCCTAAATTTCTTTACTCAGATCTTTGTCTATGGTTTTTATAGCTTCTTGATTTCTTTCAACTTTCCCCATTATTTCTTGTTTTGACTTCATTTTCCTTATCATTTCAGCATTAAAATCCTCCAACACTGCTCTATTTTCTTCCTTCATTGCCTGCTGACTCTGTTTCATTTCCAGTAACTCTTGTTTTGTTTCTCTATTTTCTTCCACCACTGTCTGCTGTTATTATTTGAATTCTCTATTTTTTGATGCATTTTTTTAATCATAACCATCATCATCTGGATCTCTGAATCTTCTTTCCTTTTTCACTATTTGGGGATTTTTGAAAGAAATCAGGCATTCTACCAAGACTATCCCCACTCCGTCAATTTCTACACTGGCTTCCATTTTTGCAAAAATGACTAAATCCACTATTTTTATATTTCTTAACTATTATTTTCAGTTTAAAACAAAAAATATAACTTCTTAATATTTATTTTAACTCTTTTTCTTTTGTTGAAAAAAAATGCAAAAGAAAAATGCTATTTCACTGTTTATTTATTTTTATCATATTAAAAAGACAAACTCCCTATTCCAAACTTCCCCAATAATACATACCAACAAGCACAAACTGATCCCTAATATATAAATCTTGTCTCCTACAACTAAAATATTTCTCAATTGTCCAAACAAAATCTTACATATGTTTTCAATATGAACCCTACATTGGTAATGCTAACATTTTAATATTTATTGTACCAATCACTTCTTCACTTCTTTTAATCACCTAGGGCACCACTGGGTCACTTACTACCTAGAAAATTTAATTTATGGTGATCAAAAGTTAACACAGATGATGAATGCTACCAGCTAGAATCAGGGAGAAAAAGAGATCTTTAAGATTGTTCAGACAATTGAGAAAAGAACACAAAGACAAATGTCAGCCAAAATAATTCTAAATAATTTTAAAGTTTATTAAATTCAAAAATAAAGTAAATCCCAAGCAAACAAAAATATGAAAGTTGGCCCTAGATTTCTCTAGCATATTTATTGAAGAGTGTATGTGAGTATTGAAACAATAAACACCCTAGCAGATAAGTTCATTTTACACCTGTGATTTAAAGAGGAATTTATACTATATTCCTGCTAGTGATTTAAAAAACTAATTCCAGTTCTCCTATTAAGAGATTGCAAAACTAAAGGGCTTTTGTTGGGAGTATAATGAAACAGCACAAGTGAGCTTTCCTTAGTCCAAAAAAAGAAATATCAGGACCAAGAACATCATATGTCTGTAGAACAGCCCATGATAACCATGGTTGATTCCAATATAAGAAAAAGTAAATAGAATAAGAAAATATTACAATTTCACATAATCTTAAGTAGACAAAAACAAAATCTCCAATTTAGGAAAAACAGAACAATATACTTGATAAATCACCAGCCAAAAGATATATAGTCTGCCAGAAATGCAAAACAAGCTTATCTAAATTAAATACAGTATAACAAAAGCATCAGGTGAGTTAAAATAAAATTATGAATGTCTGCCAAAGCATTTATCAAGAGTTAGTGATATAAATAATAAAAAAACACTAAGCATTTAAAATAAAAACTTGCAAGACACTCACAGATAAATAAATTACAAATATGAAATCTTAAAACTAAGATCTCAATACATACTTTAACTACTCTAATAAAAGGATACATAAAATAATTAAAATATTGAAGGAATATTCAAAACTTATAATAAATATAGGATTCTTTTAAGATTAAACTGAGACTTTAACAGAGATTTAAATCCTGTTTAGAATATGAAAATCTTTTACCTTGAGGCATAAGGTTAGGTTTGGTGGATGGATGTCTTTCAGCAGCTCACACAGTTTATTTCACTTTAAAATTCTGACAAAGATTTTGATTTCCATTTATATGTTCAGAAGTCTGGAGACAGACATAGAGATCAGTTCTTGTTTAAGCTTTTATGGCATGAGATTAAAAGAACAACTCAAGATCTGGGTCCATCTTTGGGTTGATTTAGCACTGCATGTTGTAGAAAAGATTAATCATGGTGTGTAGTTTTGCCATTCTGCAGAGGCAATTGCTATTTTGGAAATAGTAGTCAATAATATAATTTCAGCAGAATTTCTTATTAGCAAGACAGCAAAATGTAATATTAATACTGGTGGTATGTAGACATGGATGGTAATTTGTGAAAAATAAGGCAGTACAACAACTATCATAAGGATCACTTTTAGCATACTAACAGCTGAATCAATACTCAACAAGCAGAATAAAAATAAATAGCCAAATAATAAACAGTTCAAAATCCTGGGGCAATTTATACTGTTATCTCATCTTTAATTAAGAGTTTTTGTCCAGGGCAAATCTCGATTTCAGATCTAATCTTAATTATAATCTGACCAAGGCTCTTATCTTATCCAAAATTAATTTTAAAAATAAGTAAATACACAATTAAGTCTGTTTTTTTTTTAAAAAAATTAAAATTAGATTACAAACAAAAATGAAAGAAACAGGAATGCAGTCAAAGCTTTTTAGAATTAAAATGCCATTCCCTTCTTTTTTTTCTTTAAAAGATTAAAACTTTTTAAATTAGAACATTTTTACAAACAGATAAAAAAAGTCAAAATAAACTTATTTTTAAACTAAAAAGTAAAATTAGAGAATTTTAAAATATAGCTGTGTATGTGCACTATAGCATATAAAACTTTCAAATAGTTTTCTTTTAAAACTTTATAAAAACAAAAGTTAGTTCTAATTCTGTGATGAAACTTTGAAGTGGGTAAAGCGTTTGGTTCATATATATATATGTAATATACAAATGTGTGTGTGTAATTTAAAGAAGTTTTGTTCATTTAAAATCACAAAGTAAACTAAAATAATTGTTTATATTATTACAAAATTTTATATATTTAATTAAAATAATATATATACCAAAAAAAGTTTGTTAATAAAAATTCTAATTTTATAACTAAATTGTTATTTTATGTCTTAAAAACAAAGAAATAAATAAACTAATTAACACTGATTTTGCATATCTATGTAAGCTGCCAATTTTAGGTATCATATGAAGCATACATTTTCTAGCAACACAGCAGTCCAGTAAAATTTCCATAATAATGAATGGATTGGGTTCACATACTGTCCAAATTTCAGATGGTTTTTAAACCTTCTTGGATGATTGGTCATGATTATACACATTTCTGAAAATTGATATACTAAGCTAGAATTCTCACGAGTTTTATTGTAGTGAAAGTAGGCTATGAAAACAACTATAAAGCATCAAATAGACAGAAAGCTATTTCTGGTAGGTATTACCTTTCATATTTAGCAAGTGGCTGTATAAATTGAGTACTTAAAAATACATTCACAACTATTCTATTTTAATGAAGTAACACAAGCCACTGTCATGAAGTCAAATTGATTATCTTCTATGTCAATGCTTTTTTTCTTTTTGATTGTAAAAATAATAATAATGATCAGAATCTGATTTCTTTGTTTTAAAATGTAGTCTTTCTTCCAAAAGTTGAGAACAAAACATTTTTATCATAACTCAAAAGTCAATATCCTCTCTTTTTTTTTTTTTCAAAATATAACTTCTTTATGTTTTGCTTTTTGCACTACAATTATTTAAACTAATTAGTAGTGTTTTATTTTATTTTGATCATTAAAAAAAAATGTTAGGTTTTAATTTAGTATTTACTCAATTTAACTGAAATTAATTCATGTACTACTTTACTAAAACATCTTTATCTTTTAACTTTCAAAAGTTTTATATTTACTAAATACATTTTTGAATTGATCATCGTTTATTTCTTTTAAAATGATATGATTTGCTTTCACAAACTATCAACAAATTCAATAATTAAAGTACTATATAATAGTCTCAAATTATGACATATACATGTAAAAAATAGCTTGCTATGCTAATGAGTTCAACTAATAGTAGACTTCTCTCATCTCTTTTAAATGCAAATAGTTTGAATTCATATATACATTGCCTAACAGAAATATTTTGAGTAATTTAATTAGGATTGATAATTCTGCTGCTCATAACCTTCAATTCACATTTACCTTCTGAAAACTTCATGTATAGCATACAATTTTATGCAGCCCCATTATCAAACTCACATGAAGTCCTGATAACAATCTCTCTCTTCATAATTATACAAGATTCTTTATTAAAATGAATCCCAATATTTATAGTCACATACTAAGAAATATACAAATTAAAAATAAAAATTAAAGCTAATTATTTTCTTTCTTAATTAAATGTAAATACAGATTATAAATGTATTGCAATTATTTTTATTTTGAAATTAACTTTTATTATAAATCCATTAATCCATTTATAATTCCTTCCACTCTTTTTATAAAAGACCTAATGGCAGTTTTAGTCATATTTGCAACATTTTATTTTTGCAATTAAACTTTTATTCTATATCATATTTTGATAATATTTACATTTTTTATTACAAATATAAGTTTACAAAGAAAAGATATTCTAAAAGAAAATATTTGAGCTATGTAAAATGTATTGGCCATAACATTTGTTTATTTATAAAAAATATTGAATGAAATATTTTTTTATCTAAATTCCATTTTTTGAAATCAAAATAAATTTTAGATGAAATATCATAAATATGAAAATGTGTTTTAAAACTTAAGATTACATTTGTTATTATTAAAATTTAAAAGAAAAATATTCAGAGGTATTTATGAAAGTATTTCTTTTCAGTAAATAATTACTACCTTTGCTTTATTGTAACTATGGTTATAATGGTTTATCTTTTTAAAAACAAACATTTTCAAATCAAATCTAATTGTAATCACGTATTGGATTTTAAATAAATATTTTAGGAATATGTTGTATAAATCAACATAAATATATACATAAATTACTGAAGGTTATAATTTTTCTATCTGAAATACAAAAAAAAAGCATGCTCTTAAAAGTCTGAGGCCAAATAATAAATAAAAGCTGATGTGATGGTTGGGAACATGTTATTCTCTGTAGTTACATTGTAACATTAACACCATTTATATTGGGGGAAAAAATGCTATGACTACAGCTTAAATTTACAAATAAAAATTATCAGAAGTAAATAAGTTGAAAATATTGACTGCTTTTTAAAAATGCAATACCACATATGAGGCTCCAGTAAAAATTATGATAAATAATAGTTATTAATTATCTGAAAATAAAAGGCTATATTCAAAATTGTAAAAAAAAAAAATAATGCAAATAAAATATTAATACAAATTTATTCATATAAACTAAAATGACTATGGAGAAGATTGCATTCCAAAACAAATTATTAATATTGCCAATGAGATGGGAAAAAAGTTTTCTGATTTTAAAGCATCAAAAAATAGAAGTTTACATAACAACATACACATAGTGACAAAAATATGAAACATTTTAAGCTTATAAATATAAAAAATTTTTTAAAAAAATCAATTACTTATTAATATATGTGTATAAATTAATTTTAGTAAGTTTTTTTCTGTTCAAGATCCTTATCCAGTTTGATTGTAGTTTAGAGATAAGGTGCGGTATACCTTGTAAGCTGCTTAGTTAAAATTTAAATAATAGATGAAATATTCAGTCTTATTTTTAAAAACAATTTGAATTTAAAAATATTTATTGACATCATTTAATACTGAGTTGTTATGGTTACATATATATAATAAAGCAGTCATATACCATTGCTTTTTTTAATATTAATTACAAACTCCACAACATCAAAAGTAAATATAAAAATAATTCTGAAATTTAAAAGAAATTAAGACATTTTATTTACCGATTTAAATTAAATGAAGAATATAATGAAAAGTTAGTTAACAAAAGGGTTAAAAGATATTTTCTTTAAATTAAAGTCCAATTACATACAATGCAAAGTATACTATCATGCAATAAATAGAGAAGTGAATTTTGCAAGTTATCAAGAAAGAATCAAATCATTTCACAAAATAATTAAATATAATGACTTATATAATAAGTGATAAATTAATAGCAAAAACAAACAAACAGAAGTTAATGTTCTTATGTATGTATTTTAATAGTTTTACTTTGTCTCAAATGTAAACAGATAAAATATTAACTCTCGGGACCCATTATATGACATGAAAAAAAAAAGTTTGATCAAATGTTTTACAATTGATTGATTTGAAAATTTCCAGATTGTTTCAAAAATTTTAATCAAATTGGCTTGAAAATTTCATTTTGATTCTTTAAGAGACTGCCAATCACAAACACATCATTTTCTAATGGAAAAAATGTTGTACAGTAAAATTTGAAGATATAGAATACTAATCATTCAAAACTCATCAATTTAATACATGCGTTAAAATCAACTTTTTCTTTTTTGTGTGATATACTGAAAATATTTATGCTTTTCATTTGTGTATAAATAAAATGGGATGTTTTAAAACAAATATTAGATTTAAAATATACCATTTCAATCACTGTTATCACCATATCAGTAAGAAAGGTTGAATTTAAAATTAAATGAAAATTAAGATATGTTCAGCTTTTAAATATATCATCAACAATAGTTAAATAGAACATTTTCATGGTTAAATTTTTAAACATAGTACACAAATTAAATTATTTAGAAAATAATTAGGAATTTTCCAGAACCATATTTTGTTATTTGCA